>CM053031.1:198176839-198343389 GCA_028564925.1 Lithobates sylvaticus | reverse complement strand
AAAAGTGCCCCCTACCAGTGCCCACCAGTGCCACCCATCAGTGCCCACAGTGCCACCTGTCAGTGCCCACAGTGCCATCTGTCAGTGCCCACAGTGCCATCTCTCAGTGCCCACCTATCAGTGCCCACAATTAGTGCCTCAAGAAGAGTTGCACATCAGTGCCACCTATCAGTACCCATCAGTGTCACCTACCAGTGCCCATCAGTGCCGCCCCTCAGTGCCCATCAGTGCCACCTATCAGTGCCACCTATCAGTGCCCATCAGTGCCATCTATCAGTGGTACCTATCAGTGCCCCATCAGTGCCACCCATCCGTGCCACCCATCCATGCCACCCATCTGTGCCACCAATCAGGGCCCATCAGTGCTATCTTATCAGTGGCCATCAGTGCCGCCTTATCTGTGCTCATCAGTACTGACTTATCTGTCAACATCAGTGCCACCTTATCTGTGCCTATCAGTGCTGCCTTAACTGTGCCTATTAGTGCCCATCAGTGCAGCCTATCAGTGCCCACCAGTGCAGCCTATCAGTGCCCACCAGTGCCGCCTCATCACTCATCAGCGCATATCAATGAAGCAGAAAAATTACCTGTTTGCAACATTTTATAACAAACTATTAAACATGATTTTATTTTTTTTAAAATTTTCCAAGTTTTGCGCAAACCAATAAATATACGCCTATTGCGTTTTTTTTTTACCAAAAATATGTATATCGGCTTAAACTGATGAAAAAATTTGTTTTTTTATTCGTTTTTTTTCGATATGTATTATAGCAAAAAAATTAGTTTTTTTCACAATTGTAGCTCTTTTTTTGTTTGCGGGGTGCGGGGTTGTTTTTCAGGGATTGGTCTTGGCCCCTTAGTTCCAGTGAAGGGAACTCTTAAAGTGATTGTAAGGGTTATTTTTTTTTAATAACAAACATATCATACTTACCTCCACTGTGCCGATCGTTTTGCACAGAGTGGCCCCAATCCTCCTCTTCTGGGGTCCCCCGGAGGCTCACACGGCTCCTCCCAGTCCCCACATCAGATAACCCCCTAGGAGAAGCGATCTCCCAAGGGATTACCTTGTGGGCGTGCTCCCGAGTCCAGCATTCGGCTTCCATAGCCGTGGAAGGTATAATCCGCCCCCGCCCCCGGCGCCAGCCTCATTGGATTTGATTGACAGCAGCGGGAGACAATGGCTGTGCTGCTATCAATCTATCCAATCAAGAGTCAAGAACCCCCTGCAGAGAGACCACGCGTCCCTGCCGGGTCACGTTCCAGGGCTCAGGTAAGTAAAACGAGGGGGCTGGGGGGCCAGTCACTGCCAGGTGTTTATTCACCTTAATGCATAGGAAGCATTAAGGTGAAAAAACGCAAAGGTTTACAACCCCTTTAAGGTGTCAGTATACCAATACATTTTGGAAAATTTCATGCTCCCAACTTTGTGGGAACAGTTTTGGGATGGCCCCTTCCTGTTCCAACATGACTGCTCACCAGTGCACAAAGCAAGGTCCATAAAGACATGGATGAGCCAGTTTAGGGTGGAGGAACTTGACTGGCCTGAGTCCTGATCTCAAACAAAGAACACCTTTGGGATGAATTAGAGTGGAGAATGCCAGGCCTTCTAGTCCACATCAGTGACTGACCTCACAAATGCGCTTCTCAAAGAATAGTCAAGCATTCCGATAGACACACTTCCCATAGAGACACTCCTAAACCTTGTGGACAGCCTTCTCAGAAGAGTTGAAGCTGGTATATCTGCAAAGGGTGGGCCAACTCAATATTGAACCCTACGGACTAGGACGCCATTAAAGTTCATGTGCATGTAAAAGCAGGTGTCCCAATACTTTTAACAATATAGTATAGATATCAGTGGTGGTCAACCAAGATATAAGATTCCATGGATGTGAGACTCCTAGAGATCGCTGCCATAACAGTCCCTTTACAAATCACATTTTTTTTCTACCTACAGCCCCCTCAAAATTGTCTTTAAAGGCATAGGGGACCTTTACAAAAAAAAATGCCTATGCAGATAGGGGGTGTCTGTAGATAAACACAAACTGTACAGCTTTGACCAAAGTTGAATATTGCCCTTGTAGGCCATTTCCATACATCATGAATCTCCCCGTCCTGCCTTGTTGTTAGGATGTTGCTTAGACACGCCCCAGAGGTACTGCTCACCCCGACCACCACAGGAGTGAGCTCTCAAACCCTGAGCTCAGAGCTACTGCATAATCAGAGAGAAAGTGCATGTGATGGGGATTGAATCAGGGAAGGAACTCCCTCCTGTGATGGTGGAGGTGAACAATTACAGCTGGGTGTGTCTTAACAATGTCCTTAAAGCCACAGTTAATATACAGAAAGGCAAAAAAAAAAAAATCTTATAACGCGTGATCATTTTTTTAAAAACAAGGTATACTAGGTCATACAGTACAGTTGCTCATTTTAAAGGCTAATACGCAAGTTATTGTCATAAAAAGTGTTTGGGGACCTGGGTCCTTCCCCAGGGGACATGTATCAATGCAAAAAAAAGTTTTAAAAACAGCCGTTTTTTCAGGAGTAGTTATTTTAATAATGCTAAAAGTGAAACAATAAAAGTGTAATATTCCTTTAAATTTCGTACCTGGGGGGTGTCTATAGTATGCCTGTAAAGGGGCGCATGTTTCCTGTGCTTAGAACTGTCCCTGCACAACGTGTCATTTTTGCAGGAAAAAAAGCTATTTAAAATCACTCGCGGCTAATGAATTGTCGGCTCCCGTAACACAGAGAACAGTCATTCATTGAAAGTCATTCATAAAAAAAAAAGCGTGGGGTTCCCCCCAAATTCAATTACCAGGCCCTTCAGGTCTGGTATGGATATTAAGGGGAACCCCGGGTCAAATAAAAAAAAAATGACGTGGGGTTCCCCCTAAATATACATACCAGACCCTTCAGGTCTGGTATGGAATCCCGTCTTAGCAGAGGAGGACCGGGCCACTCGTCATCTGACCCTGCCCCCCTCTGACGCAACGCAAGGGGGAGCTGGGCTTCCCCAGTGATGTACGGGTGACCCCGCCCCCCTCTGATGTAACGGAAAGCTGCGTTACATCAGAGGGGGCGGGGTCACCCGTACATCACTGGGGAAGTCCAGCTTTTCCCTTGCGTCAGAGGGGGTGGGGTCACCCTTACATCACTGGGGAAGCCCAGCTTCCCCCTTGCGTTGCGTCAGAGGGGGTGGGGTCAGATGACGAGTGGCCCGGTAGCTTTTTGTCCTGCAAAAATGACACTTTGTGCAGGGACAGCTCTAAGCACGGGAAACATGCGCCCCTTTACAGGCATACTATACACCCCCCCAGGTACAACTATTAAAGGAATATTACACTTTTATTGTTTCACTTTAAGCATTATTAAAATCACTGCTCCTGAAAAAACTTCAGTTTTTTAAACTTTTTTTTGCATTGATACATGTCCCCTGGGGCAGGACCCAGGTCCCCAAACACTTTTTATGACAATAACTTGCATATAGGCTTTTAAAATTAGCACTTTAGATTTCTTCCTATAGACTTTTACAGGGTGCTCGCTGCTTTTCGAATTTGCCGCAAACACCCCAAATTGTTCACTGTTCGGTGAACAGGCGAACAGGCAATGTTCAAGTCGAACATGAGTTTGACTCGAACTCGAAGCTCACCCCTACTCTCAATAAGGGTAACACTAGCTTAGCCACTAAATGCATTGTCAAAACACATATCCACGAACTAATGTAATAACAAAGGCAACAATACAAATTCTCCAACATAATACATTATTCCAACATTGTGACAACTTAAAACAACCCATTTCTGCTTTCAGGAGATATTGTGACAAGCAATCATTACAAGTCATACACAGCCAAGAATTCTAGCTACAAAGTAGTGACAACACCACCAAAGTCAGCACCATTATATGCTGCGAGAGGCAAGGGAGCACGGTCCTCGTGTGTTTTAAAGTGGAGGTAGTTGCATGCTTGTTTCTCCCTGGTACTCCTACCAGACATTAACCTCCCTGGCGGTATGATTCTGTCTGGAATTTTGTGCTGAAAGCGGTACAATTATTTTGCATGGAAATTTGGCGTTTTTATATTGTAGGCATGCAATTCTTATGAATAACTCACTTAAATCTGTCCGAACCAGAGTCTAGTAGACATCCCGGGTATGATAAAGTTTAAAAACACAAAATCATAAATTATAATATAATAAAAATATATATAAAAATGATTCAATAATGTAATCAAATCAAAAACACTGAAATTTGCTCAGTTGTAGAATAGTCGCTGTCATTAAATTTAGTGTTTGATGATAAATTGTGATTCTAATTTTTTATCGGTGTTTTCTAGCTGGTCTAAAACCACTTTTGACATAAAGGGACACTTTTTGGTTGCTATGGACAACCTCCAGTTTCCAGGCAGAAAAAAAATATTTTTATTATATAAAAATGACATGAAGGGCACTGGGCAGACCACTAGGGACAAAGGGGATGTGTATTTTTTGTATACAGTACTGTAATCTGTAAGATTACAGTACTGTATGTGTGTAGTGTTTTTTAACTTTTTTGAATTTGGCGCCGATCTCCGCTCCCGTGCGTCGGAACGTCGCAGGGAACGGAGATCGGCGGCACTCGGGCACTGTGTGAATCGAGCGAGCGGACGGCTCGCACACACAGCGGGGAGACATCGCAGGATCCAGGGGAAAAGGTAAGTAACTTCCCCCCTGTATCCTGCAATGCAGCCCGAGTCTGGCTCGGGGTTACCGCTCCTGGCAGAAAAAACTGAACCCGAGCCAGACTCGGGAACACCGCCAAGGAGGTTAAAGACTATTGTTAGGTGCAAGGTCTTGGAGCCATGTGTGTTCCTGTAGAGAAGGTGTCTGTCTGTGCTGCAGCTGGTTAAGCTGGCACATATTGTCCTGAAAAGGAGAGTAGGGATGGGTACACATGGGCCGAATATCGGCTGAAATCAGACAGTACAGTAGAAACAGGCCAATTTCAGCCAATGTGTACAACTGCCTGTCCAACAGAATCTCATGACCAGCTTCTGACGAACGAGCATGCTGGAGAACAAGTTTTCAACCGGCACCTGATCAGCGCTGACCAGTGTATTGTAGTGGGGGTGGGCCCCCTATCAGAACAAAATAGCTCAGTGGCCGGGATCACTGCACTAACATTGATTGTGTTAATACACCGATCTGTCAGTTTGTTTTCGTTAAGCCCGCTGAGTTGAATGGAAAAAAAAGTTATAATGTGTACCATGCTTAGACACTTCCCGCCTGGCCTATAGCAGAATGACAGCCGGGCGGTGGTTCCGTTATCCCGACTGGACGTCATATGACGTCTTTCAAGATAACAGCTGGCATGCACCCCTAGGGGCGTGCAGCGCAGCGATCGGTGGTGCCTCGTGTCAGTCTGAACTTATTGCCAATTAAATCACTTTGCAATTTAGCAGGGATGTAAGTAATTGGGTAAAAGAGCAAGGGCACTTTCACACTGGGGCGGGGGGGTTTTGGCGGTAAAGCGCCGCTATTTTTAGCAGCGTTTTACCGTCGTCATTTTAGCAGCGCTTTTCAGCCGCTAGCGGGGCACTTTTAACCCCCACTAGTGGCCGAAAAAGGGTTAAAATTGCTTTTTGGTCCCTTTACGGGCACTTCGGCAGCGCTGGCCATTTATTTCAATGGCAGGGGCGTTGCAGGAGCGGTGTATTCACCGCTCCCGCAACGCCCCAAAGATGCTGCTTGCAGAACTTTTTTTCCCATCCTGCAAGCGCAACGTTTCAGTGTGAAAGCACTCGGGCTTTCACAGTGGGGTGGAAGGGGAGGCGTTTTTTAGGCGCTTTACTGGTGCTATTTTTAGCCCTTTAGAACCCTTTCACACTGAGGCGCTTTGCAGGCGCTATAGCGTTAAAAATAGCGCCTGCAAAGTGCCCTGAAACAGCGGCTGCATTCACTCCAGTGTGAAAGCCCGAGCGGTGCGCTGGCAGGGCGTCAGAAAAAGTCCTACCAGCAGCTTCTTTGGAGCGCATTAGGAGTGGTGAACTCACCCCTCCTAAAGCACCCCTGCCCATTGAAATCAATGGGCAGTGCCACCGAACCGCCGGCAAAGCGCCTCTGTAGCAGCGCTTTGCGGGCGGTTTTAACCCTTTTTTGGCCAATAACAGGGGTTAAAAGCGGCCCGCTAGTGGCCGAATAGTGCCACAAAAACGACGGTAAAGCGCCGCTAAAAGTAGCAGCATTTTACCGCCGACGCCCGGGGTGGCTCAGTGTGAAAGGGGTCTGGACACCTGAAAAACGCATAAAACAAGTGGGATATTAGAATAAAATCTGTATGTCATTATCGAAAGGAGTATATTTTGATATTGCCACCTGTATCCCATTGGGGAGACTTCCCTCCACTCCTTGTCCCAGAGCCCCAACTGGGTATAAAAGAATCCAAAGTAAGGGAAACCCCTCCTTAGACACCTGTCATAAGAACTAGACTAGAGTCCCCACTGGAACATATCCCCTTTATTGCTGTTCTGGTGACAACTCAAAAAATCTCAGCACTCTATCCAAATCTAAATACAAATTCTGGCTTTAAATATACTTTATTATATATACTGTATATAATAGCTGCAAGCTATATCAATATTTCCTATCCCATATCCCTATCATAGTTCTCCTCCTTGCCATCTGCTGTGCAAACAGTCCTTGGTTATGTCAAAGCAAAGAAACACAGCTTTTTAAAGTTCCTATCTGACATGCAATCTGCTCCTATATACTGCTCAGGAAGAAGAGTGATGCAGGTTGATTTAGACTATATAAGAATTTCCAGCTATTTATATATATAGCACAAGAAAGCCCCCCAATTCTAATGTTCCCATGCCCCTTGAAATCACTCCAATCTATTTTTCAAACTAGGAAGGAAAGAAAGAGTCCTGGACACCGCACACCGCTGGAGGCATCATTATTAGTAATTTAAAATCCAATACAGTCACTTCATGTACAAAGGAAACAGGGAGAAGCAGCTAACGCCTTTCACACCATGTATTGGTGCTTAATCTATGATTAAGCAGCAATACATTGTGTGAAATGCATTAGCTGCTTCTCCCTGTTTCCTTTGTACATGAAGTGACTGTATTGGATTTTAGATTACTAATAAAGATGCCTCCAGCGGTGTGCGGTGTCCAGGACTTTTTCTTTCCTTCCTAGTTTGTGCAGAGCCAGTCAGGGCGGGTATTTTCAAAAGATCTGGAGCTTGTGGAGCGGCAATTTTCTACCATATTTTTCAAAATAGTTATAGTTATATACAGGAATATATATTTTTTTTTTTATAATATTATATATATATATATATATATATATATATATATATATATATATATATATACTGTATGTATTACAGTCAGTATATAACTGAGCTGTAGAAACATTTAAACATGTAGCCATTTGTGTCTCTTTCCACTCCTCTTATGCCGCGTACACACGGTCGTAATTTCAGCCAGCACAAGACAGATGAGAGCTTTTAGGCAGAAAATGAGACCGTGTGTATGCTCCATCGGACTTTTGCTGGCGGAATTTCGGCCAGCAAAAGATTGAGAGCATTTTCTCAATTTTTCAGACGGAAAAGATCGTCTGTGGCAATTCCGAAGCGCAAAATTCCGACGCATGCTCGGAAACAATTTGACGCATGCTCGGAAGCATTGAACTTAATTTTCGCGGCTCGTCATAGTGTTGTACGTCACCGCTCTCTTGACAGTCAGAATTTGGTGTGACCGTGTGTAGGCAACACAAGCTTGAGCGGAATTCCGTCGGAATTCCTTTGGAAAAACCATCCAAGCCTTTTCCGACGAGAATTCCGATCGTGTGTACGCGGCATTACTCCAAGCTGAGACTTAAAGTGGAAGAAAACCTTAACTATAACTATTCTTAAAATGCTCCCTCCCTCCTCCTCCTACCTACCCTGCCTAAGTTCTAAAAAATAACTGTGTACTTACCTATTTTCAATTTGCTCTGGTCCAGTCACATGATCCTACATCTCTGGCCATTGTCGAGTGCTCGGCGATGGCTGGGAATTCTGGGAGCTGTTAAGTAACCCATAGGCTGTTGTCAGTGCTCCCTCTGCTCCTCTGCACCAGCCACTCTGCAGAGCCAGAGCTACATGGTCATGTGACTGGACCAGACAACCTTACTGCTTCTAGTGTGAACTTTAAAAAATGATTTTCTCCAGAGTGGCTGTAACTACAGGGGTCAGTGTGGGTCTAATTTAAAGAGGATTTTTTTTGCGTACCAAGAATATCTAAATATTTAAATCTCCTGGACATAGTTGTACTTTAAAGACACGTTTTTAAGTCTTTCCTGTGATCTATATCTCTTGTTTCACCACCCCCCCCCCCCCAAGTCTAGGTAGTATACCTGCTATTCCACTATTCCACTGCACCGCGGTTCCTTCCTCCAACCCTACTGTAGTGATGTAGAGGACAGATGTTGGAACCACAAATGTGTGGCTGGGAGCACAGGTATCCAATTCTCCTGATGAAGAAGTTTCAGATAAGGAAATAATGGCAGAGACTGCAGCTCTAGTGTGGAAGGGACACAGGAGACGCAGGCCACTGGAGACGTGAGTATAGTACCCTTTTCCTTACAGGGACATTTGGATTTTCTTAAGCCACCTTAAAGGGTTTCTTTAAGTCATGTGGCCTTTTTACATAAAACCTGCTTGTTTAATGCAAAAGTGCGATGACAAAGATGCAGGGAACCATAGAAACCAGCATAAGCATTCTCTAAATGATGAAAAAGTAGAAAGTTAGACGGTTCACTTAAGTTACTGTGCTTGTGCATTGTCATTATATTGCATTAGCTTATTTAATGGCACTTTTCAGAGATTTATCCAGAAAAGATATGAACCCATCTTGTGGCTGTTAAATACAGTTTTTGTTGCAGGAATAAATAACACACAAAACAGTGTAGAAATCGTATTAAGCTACATAAAATGCTGAATGCACTATCTATGTTGGTACAGAATTTAATTATATGATTTCATTATGATATCAATAGGTTTTCACCCCCTGTGATATTGTGCTGCTGAGCGCACAGCGCAAGTATTGTGTAAATAAATGCTGACGATCAGGTTACTTAACCAGCTCACTTTGTCATTCTCTTCCTTTGTTCAGCCATTTTTTTTTTCTTTGCTGAGTTTAGATTGTGGCTGTGTAAGTAGTCAGAGCTGCTGTAATGATTTGATTGAGCCATACAAGTGTGACTTCTACAGAAAAGAGTGATCTATCTATGGGCTGACGTCTCTCTAAAGGGAATGTTCAGGCAGTAGTGGCAGGGACAAGGCAGTGCAGAAAGAACTCCGATAATGGTCAATAAGTTCAGACAGCATGCAAAGGAGTAATACTTTTGCAAAGAGGGAAGCACCAGCGGGATGACCTCAGTTTCCTGTTGTAGGCTTTATCTATATAGTTTAAAGATAACCTGTCACTATGAAACAGTCATCAAAGTGACATGTTTCCTATATACAGTATGAAGCACCAAATGAAGTTTGCACAAAATGTACCCTATTCTATCCTGTATATATACTGATTGTAAAAGAAGAATACAGGAACTGAAAATATATATATATATATATATATATATATATATATATATATATATATATATATATCTATATATTATATATGTACATATATCTCTATATAGATATTTTTTATTATTTGTTGGTTATCAAAAGGATTAGTTATTACACATGATACAATTGTGGAGTCAGCAGAGCTTGCCCTTAATTCAGATCTTAACCCTCACCTTTCCAGCGACTGCACTTGCAGTTCCATTGAAGTTGCACTTTACACTTGTATTGTCAAATGAATGTTTAGACATGTACCTGCCTACTCCTAAAGAAACTATGTTTTTGAATAACAAGCACGTATATCATTATTTGATGAAAATTAAATGACCATTTATTCTGGTTAAAACAAACAAGGCAAAACAAAATAGGAAGGCAACACTGGAGCCACTTGTAGATTTTGTGAAGACTTTTTGCCCCAACGGCAGACACCAAGTTTGTGAAGCCAAAAATTAAGCTTGGGCACATTTCATACAATATAGGGAGCACAAGAAGATTGACCAGGAATCAGACAGACCAGGAACAGCAGCAGATGACATCTATGTCCCCAAGCTGTGGCACTACAACAGCCTGTGTCTTCTGTGAGACCAGACTGAAGCCAGGCAATCACTTCCGACTCTTCCCACCACGCTGCCCTGCACTCTTCCCTGCAGTCTTCCCTGCACGCTTCCTTGGAGGCTGACTTGTGGTAGGAGGAGGAGTAGGAGGAGGAGGAGGAGGAGAAGAAGGAAGACGAGGAGGAGGAGGAGGAGGAGAAGTTGGTGTCGGGCCTTCATGGGTCAGGCGGGTGGATTCTCGTAATTCACCCCTCAAACCCCCCCTAATTGCCTCAGAAATGAGGCCCTCACACAGGTGCCGTTGGCCCCTCTCCATTTCCAGCAACCTGCTGGACACGTAGCTGGCATAGGCCTCTTCTGGAAGGGGGGGTTTGTCGAGAATCGCACTCGCCTTCCGAATCAGTTGCAGTGATTCCTCCTCAACAATGGTCATCCTCCTGGGCCTTCTTGGGGGTAAGGGCAGGGGTGGAGGTAGACTTCTTAATTGGGTCTGGCTGTCACTCTGGCTCGTGCTGGGCCCAGCCACCTCCTGGCTCTCGCTGGTCATGTCCTCCTCCTCCTCCATACCACTTGTCCCGGCATCATCCTGGGTCAGCTCATCCTGTGTGCAAATAAAAACAAAAATCAAACACCTGTTTTGTGGTTTCTGGCCTCCTCAATCATCCAATTGTAAACTTAGGAACGAGCATCTAAATTTTCCAAAAGATCCAAAAGGCTATCATTTGGACCCCTGCATTTTCCAAGCAGATCACCAATGTTGTCTAACGCTTTTTTTGCCACTACTGGATGTATGTATACACTATATATGTATCGATATGTTGCACCAACACTTTTTAGAAGTGTGCATAATTGTTGTCAGTTTTTTTCACAATTCTGAGTTCAGGGTGTTAATTGTTTCACATTTTAACGTTTACAGCATTAATATTCACACAATCACAATTTAGGCTACTAAATATATACCTGGCTCCAGCTGGGCGCATCAGCCTGCTCCAAGGTGGAGGGGTCTTCTCCTTCCGTGGAAGCCTCAGCTGGGGTGGAGGGAAGAGTGGAGGGAAGAGTGGAGGGAAGGGTGGAGGGAAGAGTCGACAGTGATTGCCTGGGTTCCATCTGGTCACCTATAAAAGTCAGTTGGTTGTAGTACCACAGCTTGGGTACATAAACATTCTCTGCTGCTGCTCCTGATCTGACTGATTCCTCAATCTTCTTGCGCTCCCGCTTGTACATGTGCCTTAAACTTGCAATTCTGGCTTCCACAAACTTGGTGTTTGCGTTGGGGACTTTAGTCTTCACAAAAGCCACAAGTGGCCCCAGTGTTGCCTTCCGGACATCCCTATTGCCATATAAAGGGTTCTTGAGCTGCCACAGGTTGGTATTTTTTCTGTACAGGGCAATGAATTCGGACATGAACTGCTGGTCCTTGAATGGATTCAACTGGGGTGATGACATGTTTGTTTCTGTTTTGTTAGTAATGGCAATACAAAAGACCAAAAACACAAATGTTACTTAAAACGCACAACCAGTTTTTCTTAACAAACATTACACAACACACCCACACACAGGCAGCAACCCCTACACACAGGCAGCAACACATCCACACAGGCAGCAACCCCTACACACAGGCAGCAACACATCCACACAGGCAGCAACCCCTACACACAGGCAGCAACCCCTACACACAGGCAGCAACACATCCACACAGGCAGCAACCCCTACACACAGGCAGCAACCCCTACACACAGGCAGCAACCCCTACACACAGGCAGCAACACACACATATCCTTAAAAAAATGCTGGCCCAAAACCCAAAAAAAAAAACACAGTAATGCATCCTAGAAAACACTTACCTTCGTACAGAGCGCTCGCTACTTCCGTTCGGGAACACGTGGGCCCCTCAAACAGCCTTATATACACTGCGCACGCGTCGAAGTCCGCCTGCGTCCTCCGCGTCGCCCGCCCATGACGTTCCTCATGACGAGTATTCCCCGCCCCGCTTCCCCTCGTTGCATTGTTGGTGAATTAATTCATGAATATGGCGGACACATTCTCAGCCAGTAGCGCGGAGGAAAGCCAAGAAGCCAACACATCTGCATCCAGCAGCAGATATAAGGCCACCAATATGGCCTTTGAAGAGATGGTGGAGATGGTGGACATCCTCCAAAGGGAAGATTACGACGGGGAAAATGGCCCGTACCCTCGACCCAACTTGCGCAAGGACAAGATTCTCACTACAATCGTCAGCACCCTGGAGCAGAAATTCGGCGTACGAAGGGGCAAGGATCAACTGCGCAAGCGATGGTCCGACATCAAATCCAGGGAGCACGATCAGTATAGGAGAATTCGAAAAGCCATCAAAAAAAGTAAGTCAAGCACGTGCGCTACTATGGTTATACTTGATATGTCTAATCTTGCGCAGATTTAATTACCATTCGTCCGTGAAACTTGCGCAGATGTTATTACCATTCGTACCTGAAACTTGCGCAGATTTAATTACCATTCGTCCGTGAAACTTGCGCAGATGTTATTACCATTCGTCCGTGAAACTTGCGCAGATGTAATTACCATTCGTCCGTGAAACTTGCGCAGATGTAATTACCATTCGTCCGTGAAACTTGCGCAGATGTAATTACCATTCGTCCGTGAAACTTGCGCAGATGTAATTACCATTCGTCCGTGAAACTTGCGCAGATGTAATTACCATTCGTCCGTGAAACTTGCGCAGATGTAATTACCATTCGTCCGTGAAACTTGCGCAGATGTTATTACCATTCGTCCGTGAAACTTGCGCAGATGTTATTACCATTCGTACCTGAAACTTGCGCAGATGTAATTACCATTCGTCCGTGAAACTTGCGCAGATGTAATTACCATTCGTCCGTGAAACTTGCGCAGATGTAATTACCATTCGTCCGTGAAACTTGCGCAGATGTAATTACCATTCGTCCGTGAAACTTGCGCAGATGTAATTACCATTCGTCCGTGAAACTTGCGCAGATGTAATTACCATTCGTCCGTGAAACTTGCGCAGATGTTATTACCATTCGTACCTGAAACTTGCGCAGATGTTATTACCATTCGTCCGTGAAACTTGCGCAGATGTTATTACCATTCGTACCTGAAACTTGCGCAGATGTAATTACCATTCGTCCGTGAAACTTGCGCAGATGTAATTACCATTCGTACGTGAAACTTGCGCAGATGTTATTACCATTCGTCCGTGAAACTTGCGCAGATGTTATTACCATTCGTACCTGAAACTTGCGCAGATGTAATTACCATTCGTCCGTGAAACTTGCGCAGATGTAATTACCATTCGTCCGTGAAACTTGCGCAGATGTAATTACCATTCGTCCGTGAAACTTGCGCAGATGTAATTACCATTCGTCCGTGAAACTTGCGCAGATGTAATTACCATTCGTCCGTGAAACTTGCGCAGATGTAATTACCATTCGTACGTGAAACTTGCGCAGATGTTATTACCATTCGTCCGTGAAACTTGCGCAGATGTTATTACCATTCGTACCTGAAACTTGCGCAGATGTAATTACCATTCGTCCGTGAAACTTGCGCAGATGTAATTACCATTCGTACGTGAAACTTGCGCAGATGTTATTACCATTTGTCCGTGAAACTTGCGCAGATGTTATTACCATTCGTACCTGAAACTTGCGCAGATGTAATTACCATTCGTCCGTGAAACTTGCGCAGATGTAATTACCATTCGTCCGTGAAACTTGCGCAGATGTAATTACCATTCGTACGTGAAACTTGCGCATATTTGATGAAAGTTCCGTTTGTCTTCATAACGTTTATTGAGTTTACCTGGCTTTGGGTTGTTGGAGTTGTAAGGTTGTTTATTATTGTCACTATCTATACAATTACTGCTGTAGTAAGGGTTTTAGGGGTAACTTACACAGGGACTCCAGAGGCTGTTTTGGGGGGGGGGGGATAAATATGTTAAGCAGGGTCTCATGCTCACAATTCCCAAAAAATGCTCATCATCTCTAAATACTGTAGGTGGTGACTTTTCTAAGAAGTACACTCACCTGTCCCTTGGATGGTGCAGCTACAATCTCTGATCTTGCAATCATGAAATTAATGTTTGCGGCTTCACTTCCCGGGTCACTATTGGGCATGCGCCAGTTGCGCAATGCAATAGGACTGGTCCGCGCGAGCTCGGGGACCCCTGTGTGTCCCAGCAGACAGCACGGTGGGACGGGATGTGGCGTATACTTCTGTGGGAGTCTAGGGCCGGATGTGTGTGCAAATACCTGCCTTACACAGGTATCTGCAACCCATCCCCCCTAAAAGGTTCAAAATAAGACACCACAGGGGTGCAGGGATCCAATGAGCGGAAGTTCAAATTTAGGGTTGAAGGGCGGTTTAAGTATTGGAGTTTCATTAGATAGACATTTCAATTCTGTCTTCAAGTAGGATCTTCTAACAAACTGCTAATAATTGGCAAGACTTTTAAACAATGTTTACTAATCCTATTTTGGCACTCAAATATCAGTGTGATTCAAAAGTGTACCTTTTTGTGTTCCATTACCATAGGGGGCAAAAGACTCAGACGTCAGTCCGAACCTACGAGGACCTCCCGGCATCACCAGACTAATTGGGCAGTTAGCCCAAGCCCGCGCGTGGATGTGGCGGAACAGGTCGTTGAAGTCGATCAAATCTGCACCCCACCAAGTGAGTGTCTCAGAACACAGATTGAGATAATAAATTAAGGTCTGCATGTTTTTGACACTTTTTTTCTTGTGTTTTATCTACCCAACTTTTAGGTGATGCTGATCTGTTTGTGGAAGGACAAGCTGCGGAGCCATTTTCCACTGACAGTGCCCACAGGCTTATTGGCCAGATCATGGCCTGGAATCTGCAGCTGGAAAATATGCAGAAGGAGATGGCCACCATGCAGCAGGGAATGAAGGACATGATTGATGTTTTGGGGAGAATCTAAAGACCCCTTTTACATTTCTTAACATCAATCATGTCCTTCATTCCCCTTTTGATGCGCTGTTTAACTAATTTTAGAGGCCAAATTTTTAATATGCACACGGTATGTCAACATGTGCTATGTGCCATCAGGGGATCTCAATGGACGCATTTGGTGTTTGCAACCCCTAATGCTAGTAGGTGAGAGGGAAGGGGTTTCACACACAAAACACGTCCATTGATTCCCCATGATGGAACATAGCACATGTTGACATTACCCATTTTCCAGTTAAATTAGTGTGCATATTCAAAATTTGGCTTCTTCTGTTCATGGGTTACCTGTTGAACTTTGTAAGTTCTGGACTTTTACATTGTGTAAATAATTTCAAATGCTAAGCCTAAATTTTTTAACAATTTTAAACATGTTTTTATGTTTGTTTTAAAAAATCAATCCCAAAAAAAAATAAAAATATGTTGTGAGAAAAACACCAAAAAAATGTCAAAAAGATAACATAAAAAAAAAAAAAAAAAATCTGGTTCAAAAAAAAAATAAATAAATAAAAAAACCAAAAATACCAAAACAACAAAAAAAAAATAAAAAATAAAAAAAAATAAAGTTTTGGATGTGCACTATAATAAAAAAAATAATGTTTGCACAAATTCAAAAATGTGTGGCTTCTTCTTTTTAAATACTACCAGTTTGACAAAAACATGTTGTGGTTCATTGACAAAGGGGCTTATTTACTAAACGCTAAACAAGTTTGCCACTATTAAGATGTGCACTAGGACAACATATAAAACAGGCCAAATTAAAAGCAAAACAATACGAAACTACCAATATTTCAAACATAAATAACTGTATTTATTCTTTGTAAATCAAAAAGATGGTTTAAGGGTCTGCTGCCATTTCAATGGCCCCCCTACCATTAAAATACTGTAAATAAAGGTCCCGCACTTGCTGGGCTGATTGTGGTGCGGAACCAAGAGGGCGATTATCCAGCCCTGTCATGTTGCCTTCCACTCCGGCCTCAGGGCCAATTGGTAAGGAGTATGTTCCTGAATGTTTCCGTAAATAATTGTGCATGACACAGCATGCAAGAATAATAGTATTGAGTTTGTACTCTGCCAGATGTAGGGATGTAAGGAGCAATCTGAAACGGTTGGCCATAATACCAAAGGCATTTTCCACCACCCTTCTTGCTCTGGCCAACCAATAATTAAAAATCCTCCTCTCAGGGGTGAGGGATCGTTGGGGAAATGGCCTCATCAGATGGTCACCCAGACCGAACGCCTCGTCGGCAATGAAGACGAAGGGGAGTCCCTCCACATTATCTTCATCTGGTGGCAGCTCCAGCCCACCAGTTTGGAGACGATGACCGAACTCCGTGTGGTTGAAGACTCCTCCGTCCGACATCCGGCCGTTTTTCCCCACATCCACATACAGAAAGTCATATTGTGCCGACACCACCGCCATCAACACGATACTATGGAACCCCTTATAATTCCAATAGTATGACCCCGAATGGGGTGGGGGCACAATTCGCACGTGTTTGCCGTCAATCGCCCCTCCGCAGTTGGGAAAGTCCCAACGGGCAGCAAACTGGGAAGCCACAGTCTGCCATTCCTGTGGCGTGGAGGGACACTGTGAAGTCAAACAGAAAGATACAATTTAAATTATAAACCAGGCAAAACACCAAACTAAATGCAACAAATTAACAAACAATTTGGAAGAACATATGTATTTATTTTGTAAATCCTTGAAATAAAGCCAAAAGATTAAGGATAAAAGGGACAAATCTCTGATTGATGACCCCTCTGATGGACCAGAGAAGATAATAATGGGGATGTGGGTGGGGAGTAAATAATTGTAAGGTCACACAATACACATGCAATTAATTAAAGGTGTGTGTGGGGGGGTGGGGATAATTACAAGCTGTCAAAAACCACATGCTATTAATTATCAGGGGGTGTGGGGGGGGGGGGGATAATTACAAGCTGACCAAAACCACATGATATTAATTATCAGGGGGTGTTGGGGGGGGGATAATTACAAGCTGACCAAAACCACATGATATTAATTATCATGGGGTGTGGGGGGGGGGGATAATTACAAGCGGACCAAAACCACATGATATTAATTATCAGGGGGGGGGGGGGGGGATGTTGGGGGGGGGGGGGGATAATTACAAGCTGACCAAAACCACATGATATTAATTATCAGGGGGTGTGGGGGGGGATAATTACAAGCTGACCAAAACCACATGATATTAATTATCATGGGGTGTGGGGGGGGGGGGGGGGATAATTACAAGCTGACCAAAACCACATGATATTAATTATCAGGGGGTGTGGGGGGGGGGATAATTACAAGCTGACCAAAACCACATGATATTAATTATCATGGGGTGTGGGGGGGGGATAATTACAAGCTGACCAAAACCACATGATATTAATTATCAGGGGGTGTGGGGGGGGGATAATTACAAGCTGACCAAAACCACATGATATTAATTATCAGGGGGTGTGGGGGGGGGGATAATTACAAGCTGACCAAAACCACATGCAATCAATTTAAAATTGAGGGTCAAGGGGGGTGAAAGGGGGGGTGAGTAAAGCTGTACAATGGAGCTGGTAATATACATTTTTAACCAAAGAAAGTGACTAGGCTAGGGGTGTTTAGGGGGCCAAGCTTCCATGCTGGGGAGGTTGGTGCAAGCAAATATGCATGTGACCCACTAAATAATACATTCTTAAAACTATTTCGATAAGTCAACCATAAAATACTAGACAAAAAAACAAAATCCAAAAATAAAAGGAATAGGGGACATTCATAGAATAGTCCTATCATGGTAATTAGCTAATGATGACATTGATGCACTACATTAACAAACATACAAGACATAGGTAATTTTAAAAGAGAAGACTTACCTTAATGTATTCCTCCTGCAGGACGTGGATAATGGCAGAACAGGTCTCTGGAATAATGAGCCCCAGAGCCTGGGGGGAGATGCCTGTCGTGAACTTGAGGTCCTGCAAGCTTCTCCCCGTCGCCAAGTAACGCAACGTGGCGACTAGCCTCTGCTCCGCACTGATGGCTTGCCGCATGCAGGTATTCTGCCTGGTAATATAAGGGGACAGCGAAGCCAACAGACGGTGAAAAATGGGGTCCGTCATCCGGAGATAATTCCTGAAATCATCAGGATTATTCTCACGGATCTCACGGAGCAAAGGCATATGCGAGAATTGGTCACGCTGGCGCAACCAATTCTTGGTCCATGAACTCCTCCTCACCCTGTTCATGGACCGGGCTCGTGCCAAGGTGTTAACCGCAACACCGAGCCCCTGCACAGCACGAACTCGTTCCCGAGTACGTCCACACTCCATGGCTTCAAAACGGTCGGCTGATCAAACAAACAACTTAACAGAACGCACTGAAGAACAGCAAGGCCTATGAAGAACGACCTGAAAAACAGGAACGAGCGGACCAGAACGGCCTGAGAACAGGTAGGAACTGATCCACACGCACTGAAAGCCAGATACAAACCTCACAAGCACAAACTGAACGGCAGAAGCGAACGAATTAAGCAGAAGTCTGAGAAGCGCGAATCGTCTCTAACCAAACGTCAACTAACACGCGATACACACGAGATTAGCTGACGGGGCCCAAAGGGTGTCGTTTGGGATCTCGAGCTTCCTTTTTCTAGTCCCGTCGTACGTGCGTACGTCATCGCGTGAACCGCCGGACTTTTTGCGTGATCGTGTGTGGTCAAGTCCGTTCGCTTTTTAGTCCAGCGTACCTAGCGGGAAAGTCCAGCGGATTGTCCGCTGGACTTAGGTCCGCCGGGAAAAGTCCGTACGTGTGTACGAGGCATTAATCATACTTTAGACCAGGGGTCCTCAAAATATGGCCCTCCATTTGTTCAGGAACTATAATTCCCATCATACCTAGTCATGTCTGTGAATGTCAGAGTTTTACAATGCCTCGTAGAATGCTTGAAATCCAAAGCACTTGCATATCAAAGCGAGTTTCCCCATAGAAGTCAATGGAAAGCGAAGATAATTCGAAGATAATTGACTTCTATTACATGCAATACCGCATGTGGCCAGAGGTGGGGGCACCGGAGAGCCTCGGAAATACTCAGGGACAGCTCAGAAAGCCTCGGAAAGCCCGGAAACACTCGGGAGACGAGTATTTCCGAACGCTCCGAACGGCTTTGAGTGTCCCCGGTGCCCCCGCACCTCTGGCCAAATGCGGTACTGCACTGCCCATTAGCTTGGATTCTGCTCGTTTTGTGAGATAACACTCACAAACCGAGACAGAATTTTTTACAAAAAGTTTCTCGTCTTTCAAAACGCTTGTTAATCTATTACTATTAATATTACTCGTAAACCAAGGTTCCACTGTATAGGGAGACTGAAATTCCATTTCAGTTCCTGTATTCTTCTTTTACAATCAGTATATATACAGGATAGAATAGGGTACATTTTGTGCAAACTTCATTTGGTGCTTCATACTGTATATAGGAAACATGTCACTTTGATGACTGTTTCATAGTGACAGGTTATCTTTAAACTATATAGATAAAGCCTACAACAGGAAACTGAGGTCATCCCGCTGGTGCTTCCCTCTTTGCAAAAGTATTACTCCTTTGCATGCTGTCTGAACTTATTGACCATTATCGGAGTTCTTTCTGCACTGCCTTGTCCCTGCCACTACTGCCTGAACATTCCCTTTAGAGAGACGTCAGCCCATAGATAGATCACTCTTTTCTGTAGAAGTCACACTTGTATGGCTCAATCAAATCATTACAGCAGCTCTGACTACTTACACAGCCTTCATCAGGAGAATTGGATACCTGTGCTCCCAGCCACACATTTGTGGTTCCAACATCTGTCCTCTACATCACTACAGTAGGGTTGGAGGAAGGAACCGCGGTGCAGTGGAATAGTGGAATAGCAGGTATACTACCTAGACTTGGGGGGGGGGGGTGAAACAAGAGATATAGATCACAGGAAAGACTTAAAAATGTGTCTTTAAAGTACAACTATGTCCAGGAGATTTAAATATTTAGATATTCTTGGTACGCAAAAAAAATCCTCTTTAAATTAGACCCACACTGACCCCTGTAGTTACAGCCACTCTGGAGAAAATCATTTTTCAAAGTTCACACTAGAAGCAGTAAGGTTGTCTGGTCCAGTCACATGACCATGTAGCTCTGGCTCTGCAGAGTGGCTGGTGCAGAGGAGCAGAGGGAGCACTGACAACAGCCTATGGGTTACTTAACAGCTCCCAGAATTCCCAGCCATCGCCGAGCACTCGACAATGGCCAGAGATGTAGGATCATGTGACTGGACCAGAGCAAATTGAAAATAGGTAAGTACACAGTTATTTTTTAGAACTTAGGCAGGGTAGGTAGGAGGAGGAGGGAGGGAGCATTTTAAGAATAGTTATAGTTAAGGTTTTCTTCCACTTTAAGTCTCAGCTTGGAGTAATGCCGCGTACACACGATCGGAATTCTCGTCGGAAAAGGCTTGGATGGTTTTTCCAAAGGAATTCCGACAGAATTCCGCTCAAGCTTGTGTTGCCTACACACGGTCACACCAAATTCTGACTGTCAAGAGAGCGGTGACGTACAACACTATGACGAGCCGCGAAAATTAAGTTCAATGCTTCCGAGCATGCGTCAAATTGTTTCCGAGCATGCGTCGGAATTTTGCGCTTCGGAATTGCCACAGACGATCTTTTCCGTCTGAAAAATTGAGAAAATGCTCTCAATCTTTTGCTGGCCAAAATTCCGCCAGCAAAAGTCCGATGGAGCATACACACGGTCTCATTTTCTGCCTAAAAGCTCTCATCTGTCTTGTGCTGGCTGAAATTACGACCGTGTGTACGCGGCATAAGAGGAGTGGAAAGAGACACAAATGGCTACATGTTTAAATGTTTCTACAGCTCAGTTATATACTGACTGTAATACATACAGTATATATATATATATATATATATATATATATATATATATATATATATATATATATAAATTGGAAAAAAAATATATATTCCTGTATATAACTATAACTATTTTGAAAAATATGGTAGAAAATTGCCGCTCCACAAGCTCCAGATCTTTTGAAAATACCCGCCCTGACTGGCTCTGCACAAACTAGGAAGGAAAGAAAAAGTCCTGGACACCGCACACCGCTGGAGGCATCTTTATTAGTAATCTAAAATCCAATACAGTCACTTCATGTACAAAGGAAACAGGGAGAAGCAGCTAATGCATTTCACACAATGTATTGCTGCTTAATCATAGATTAAGCACCAATACATGGTGTGAAAGGCGTTAGCTGCTTCTCCCTGTTTCCTTTGTACATGAAGTGACTGTATTGGATTTTAAATTACTAATAATGATGCCTCCAGCGGTGTGCGGTGTCCAGGACTCTTTCTTTCCTTCCTAGTTTGAAAAATAGATTGGAGTGATTTCAAGGGGCATGGGAACATTAGAATTGGGGGGCTTTCTTGTGCTATATATATAAATAGCTGGAAATTCTTATATAGTCTAAATCAACCTGCATCACTCTTCTTCCTGAGCAGTATATAGGAGCAGATTGCATGTCAGATAGGAACTTTAAAAAGCTGTGTTTCTTTGCTTTGACATAACCAAGGACTGTTTGCACAGCAGATGGCAAGGAGGAGAACTATGATAGGGATATGGGATAGGAAATATTGATATAGCTTGCAGCTATTATATACAGTATATATAATAAAGTATATTTAAAGCCAGAATTTGTATTTAGATTTGGATAGAGTGCTGAGATTTTTTGAGTTGTCACCAGAACAGCAATAAAGGGGATATGTTCCAGTGGGGACTCTAGTCTAGTTCTTATGACAGGTGTCTAAGGAGGGGTTTCCCTTACTTTGGATTCTTTTATACCCAGTTGGGGCTCTGGGACAAGGAGTGGAGGGAAGTCTCCCCAATGGGATACAGGTGGCAATATCAAAATATACTCCTTTCGATAATGACATACAGATTTTATTCTAATATCCCACTTGTTTTATGCGTTTTTCAGGTGTCCAGACCCCTTTCACACTGAGCCACCCCGGGCGTCGGCGGTAAAATGCTGCTACTTTTAGCGCCGCTTTACCGTCGTTTTTGTGGCACTATTCGGCCACTAGCGGGCCGCTTTTAACCCCTGTTATTGGCCAAAAAAGGGTTAAAACCGCCCGCAAAGCGCTGCTACAGAGGCGCTTTGCCGGCGGTTCGGTGGCACTGCCCATTGATTTCAATGGGCAGGGGTGCTTTAGGAGGGGTGAGTTCACCACTCCTAATGCGCTCCAAAGAAGCTGCTGGTAGGACTTTTTCTGACGCCCTGCCAGCGCACCGCTCGGGCTTTCACACTGGAGTGAATGCAGCCGCTGTTTCAGGGCACTTTGCAGGCGCTATTTTTAACGCTATAGCGCCTGCAAAGCGCCTCAGTGTGAAAGGGTTCTAAAGGGCTAAAAATAGCACCAGTAAAGCGCCTAAAAAACGCCTCCCCTTCCACCCCACTGTGAAAGCCCGAGTGCTTTCACACTGAAACGTTGCGCTTGCAGGATGGGAAAAAAAGTTCTGCAAGCAGCATCTTTGGGGCGTTGCGGGAGCGGTGAATACACCGCTCCTGCAACGCCCCTGCCATTGAAATAAATGGCCAGCGCTGCCGAAGTGCCCGTAAAGGGACCAAAAAGCAATTTTAACCCTTTTTCGGCCACTAGTGGGGGTTAAAAGTGCCCCGCTAGCGGCTGAAAAGCGCTGCTAAAATGACGACGGTAAAACGCTGCTAAAAATAGCGGCGCTTTACCGCCAAAACCCCCCCGCCCCAGTGTGAAAGTGCCCTTGCTCTTTTACCCAATTACTTACATCCCTGCTAAATTGCAAAGTGATTTAATTGGCAATAAGTTCAGACTGACACGAGGCACCACCGATCGCTGCGCTGCACGCCCCTAGGGGTGCATGCCAGCTGTTATCTTGAAAGACGTCATATGACGTCCAGTCGGGATAACGGAACCACCGCCCGGCTGTCATTCTGCTATAGGCCAGGCGGGAAGTGTCTAAGCATGGTACACATTATAACTTTTTTTTCCATTCAACTCAGCGGGCTTAACGAAAACAAACTGACAGATCGGTGTATTAACACAATCAATGTTAGTGCAGTGATCCCGGCCACTGAGCTATTTTGTTCTGATAGGGGGCCCACCCCCACTACAATACACTGGTCAGCGCTGATCAGGTGCCGGTTGAAAACTTGTTCTCCAGCATGCTCGTTCGTCAGAAGCTGGTCATGAGATTCTGTTGGACAGGCAGTTGTACACATTGGCTGAAATTGGCCTGTTTCTACTGTACTGTCTGATTTCAGCCGATATTCGGCCCATGTGTACCCATCCCTACTCTCCTTTTCAGGACAATATGTGCCAGCTTAACCAGCTGCAGCACAGACAGACACCTTCTCTACAGGAACACACATGGCTCCAAGACCTTGCACCTAACAATAGTCTTTAACCTCCTTGGCGGTGTTCCCGAGTCTGGCTCGGGTTCAGTTTTTTCTGCCAGGAGCGGTAACCCCGAGCCAGACTCGGGCTGCATTGCAGGATACAGGGGGGAAGTTACTTACCTTTTCCCCTGGATCCTGCGATGTCTCCCCGCTGTGTGTGCGAGCCGTCCGCTCGCTCGATTCACACAGTGCCCGAGTGCCGCCGATCTCCGTTCCCTGCGACGTTCCGACGCACGGGAGCGGAGATCGGCGCCAAATTCAAAAAAGTTAAAAAACACTACACACATACAGTACTGTAATCTTACAGATTACAGTACTGTATACAAAAAATACACATCCCCTTTGTCCCTAGTGGTCTGCCCAGTGCCCTTCATGTCATTTTATATAATAAAAATACTTTTTTTTCTGCCTGGAAACTGGAGGTTGTCCATAGCAACCAAAAAGTGTCCCTTTATGTCAAAAGTGGTTTTAGACCAGCTAGAAAACACCGATAAAAAATTAGAATCACAATTTATCATCAAACACTAAATTTAATGACAGCGACTATTCTACAACTGAGCAAATTTCAGTGTTTTTGATTTGATTACATTATTGAATCATTTTTATATATATTTTTATTATATTATAATTTATGATTTTGTGTTTTTAAACTTTATCATACCCGGGATGTCTACTAGACTCTGGTTCGGACAGATTTAAGTGAGTTATTCATAAGAATTGCATGCCTACAATATAAAAACGCCAAATTTCCATGCAAAATAATTGTACCGCTTTCAGCACAAAATTCCAGACAGAATCATACCGCCAGGGAGGTTAATGTCTGGTAGGAGTACCAGGGAGAAACAAGCATGCAACTACCTCCACTTTAAAACACACGAGGACTGTGCTCCCTTGCCTCTCGCAGCATATAATGGTGCTGACTTTGGTGGTGTTGTCACTACTTTGTAGCTAGAATTCTTGGCTGTGTATGACTTGTAATGATTGCTTGTCACAATATCTCCTGAAAGCAGAAATGGGTTGTTTTAAGTTGTCACAATGTTGGAATAATGTATTATGTTGGAGAATTTGTATTGTTGCCTTTGTTATTACATTAGTTCGTGGATATGTGTTTTGACAATGCATTTAGTGGCTAAGCTAGTGTTACCCTTATTGAGAGTAGGGGTGAGCTTCGAGTTCGAGTCAAACTCATGTTCGACTTGAACATTGCCTGTTCGCCTGTTCACCGAACAGTGAACAATTTGGGGTGTTTGCGGCAAATTCGAAAAGCAGCGAGCACCCTGTAAAAGTCTATAGGAAGAAATCTAAAGTGCTAATTTTAAAAGCCTATATGCAAGTTATTGTCATAAAAAGTGTTTGGGGACCTGGGTCCTGCCCCAGGGGACATGTATCAATGCAAAAAAAAGTTTAAAAAACTGAAGTTTTTTCAGGAGCAGTGATTTTAATAATGCTTAAAGTGAAACAATAAAAGTGTAATATTCCTTTAATAGTTGTACCTGGGGGGGTGTATAGATTTTTTTTTTTTTTTTTGGAGGGGGGTTGTGTGTCTCAACTTAGCAAAACCACATTATTAACATTTGTATTTCTTGCTTAAATTTACTAGGAGTTTGTTGGTTGTTGGTGCCCCTTGTTAATTCTACTTTAGGATTAGTGAAATGTACCTGCCTACTCAAAGAAAAACTGTCATTGTAGAAAAGTAAAACACAATAGTCAATGATTATTTCAAATCCAAAAAACATTTATTTAGGTCTCAGCAACAAACCAAAGAGGAACGCAGCCATGGTGAAACTTGGGGAATTTGCAAAGCCTTGGACACCCACGGCAACCATCATTTTTCACGCTTAGAAAATTGGGGGCCTGAGGAGTACCTATCTAAATAATAAGGGAGTGCAATCTGGTCCTGAAGTCCAAAACATCCGGAACTGCAGCAGATGCCATTTAGGTCCCCAGGCTCTGGTCCTACGAGAGGCTCCATCTTCTCTCAGACCAGACTGAATCAAGGTCATCACTCTCTTGTCTTCCTTGTACTCTTCCTTCCACGCCGTGGTGCTGGTGCTGGTGGGGTGGCAGAAGGAGGAGGAGGAGGCGGAGCAAGGTCACTCTCGCAAACATGTGTGAGTGGGGTCATCTCCCCAGCCATCCCCTCATTTAGGATTTTGAGGATGACATCCTCACACATGCTGCGTTGCCCCGCCTCCATACCCGTCATTTTACTGCCAACCAAGGAGGCAAAGGCCTCCTCGTAGGTGGGTGTGGCATATAGGGAGGCTGAAGCATCTTTGATCAGCTGGAGCGCTGACTCTCCCACCTCCCCCATGCTTTTCGCCCTTCTGTAGGGAAGGCGGAGGGGAGGGACTTGGGAGACAGTCAGGCTCCTAGGCCTACCCCCCTGTTGGCTGCCACTAACCCCTGCCTCCTCCTGACTGCCACCTTCCACAGCCACCTCCTGGCTGAGGTCTTCCTGTGTATGAAAAAGGGACATAGTTTTAGTTATTTGTTCATCAAACACACACAATTCTCATCTAGTGACTGTTGCAAAATGTTTACAAATAGAAAACCATACAATTCTCAGCCCTGCAGTTTAGAGTCTTCCCAAAAATGTCTCCAACACCACTGTCTGTTGATATGTCAATCACGTTAGGAACTAAGCAATTGGGGATCCTGAATTAACTGAACATCATTCATTATTCCCCAAAATGGTTACAAAACTACTATACCTGGAACAAGCTGGGCTCCTGCACATATTCCATACTGGAAGGCCCAGGTTGGTCCTCGGAAGCCTCATCAGGGGTGGCGTACGCGGAAGGACGCGTGCAAGGAAGAGTTGAGAGTGACTTCCTGACATTAGCCTGGTCTTTGAGAAAGTGGAGCCTCTCATAGTACCAGAGCGTGGGGACATAGACATCAGCTGCTGCAGCTCCAGATGCTAGGGACTTCTGGACCCTATTGCGCTCCCGGAAATAGGTACTCTTCATGTTATTTATTTTTACTTTTAAGTTTGCCACGGTTGCCATGGGCAGGTTTGGCTTTACAAATGCCACAAGTTTCAGCAGGGCTGCGTACCTCTTTGGTCTGTTGCTGTAGTCACGGTGCTTTGGTTGCCATAAGAGGGGAAATTCCCTGTATTTATCAATGAAGAGGGGGAGAAAACTCACATCGTAGAAGCCCTCCATCACCTCTGCAAGACATAACACCACACAAAACAATATAAATAATGTCAGCCTAAACTCTCCTAATCTTCTCCATAAAGAAGCCTCAAGTTCGAATCAGTCTAGGCTAGTTAGGTACCAACGTCAAATTGTACCTTCGTTTGTAGCGATCGTCTCGTGCGTGAGCTTTCTCTCCCCTCGTCTCCCAGATCGTGGCTACGACACAGGCGTGTGACGTTTTATATACAGTGCGCATGCGACAAACTCCGCCCGCCCCTGACGATCTTTCTCGTCTATTCCCCACCCCTTCTCTTTACGGCGCAGTGGGGAGAGCACATGGCGGGGACACAGCAGGTACGCCCCAAATATCCCACCAACGAGGAGGAGGACGAGGAAAGTCCGGAGGCAGAAACGTCCCGATCCCGGAGCCTGAAATTCAAGGCCTCCAATATGTCATTTGGAGAAATGTTGGAGATGGTGGACATATTAAAGAGGAGCGACTATGATGGGAAGTACGGGCCTTACCTCAACCCCAATGTCCGCAAGGCCAAGATCATGTCTAAAGTTGTGAGGAGGCTGTACAATCATTTTGGGGTACAACGATCCAAGGAGCAACTCAGGAAACGCTGGTCAGACCTGAAACTGAGGGAGGCCGATCAGTACAGAAAGATCAAGCGAGTTCTTCAAAAAAGTAAGTAGTTGTGTTTTGTGTTTGCTTTCTTGCTTGCATACTGCTCCATGTGGTTTGATTTTTACAAAGTTGTACATTCCAAAATGGCCACTTTCAGGTTCGTCTGTGCATTCGATCGTACTCAGCCTCGATCTTTCTGCCACTGTCATGATCGTGTGTGTCCATTCGATCGTACGCAACCTCGATCGTTCGGCCACTTATAATACGTGGTTTGGTGAAGTTTTTATTGAAAGGAAGTTTGTTCTCACTAGAGATGTCAGCAAGAGCCTAAACCAAATTTTGTCAATGTAAAGGAGAGGTCACTCAGTAGCTGTTTACCCATCTGGACTCTAGAGCACTAGTGCTGGAACACCCAAACCCCCTTTTTATTAGGCTTTTCCACACATGTGCTCCAGTGGATATTAGAGGGGGGTCTCCATCACACAAACTTCTACCAAAAAGCTAGTAAGTTTAGCACCTTTACAAAGTGACTACATTCATGTAGTTGCCATTTGTAACTGGCCAAACAAAAATAGTGTCCGTCACTTTCAAGCAATGTTTGTCATTTCCTATTTCTGCCCTCAATAGATTGTGTTGCTAAATCTTCCTTTTTGTACATTCTCATAGGGGAGCGAAAACTTGGGCCGTCTGAGGAAACCCCAAAACCAACACCTC
The DNA here is from genome assembly GCA_028564925.1 of Lithobates sylvaticus. Lineage (NCBI taxonomy): Eukaryota > Metazoa > Chordata > Amphibia > Anura > Ranidae > Lithobates > Lithobates sylvaticus. The sequence goes on along the minus strand of CM053031.1, from coordinate 198,315,292 downwards.
CCAAAAAAGGTGAAAGAGCAGAAGCAGAGGAGGAGGAGGAGGAAGGAGAGATCATCGAACTTGGAGAAATTGTCACCACAACAGGTGAGTGTGGGAGAACACAGCTACTGGTAAGCTAATCAATGTATGGCTGCCTCATTTCCAACACCCGATTTTTGTTTGTTTGTGGTTTTTAGGTGACGTGGATGTTGTGGAAGAAAAATCTCACTTTACCACAGAGAGTGCCCACGTACTCATCGGGGAGATAATGGTCTGCAATAGAGATCTAGATTACATAAAGCAAAACATCAATGATGTTCAACAAAAATTGAAGAACATCATTGATGTTTTAGGAAAAATATGAAAACGCACCAAGTAATTAACACACATTTGTGCCAGCTTCTGAACACATTTGCAACTTAAGAACTGTGTGAAATTTGGAACATGCACACATTGTGTCCACATGTGCTAGCTCCCATCATGGTGGATGAATGCCAACGTTTTTTTGGGGGTGCAACCACTTTACGAACTACGAAAGTGGTTGTGGTGAAGGGGTTGCACCCCCAAAAAATGTCCATTCATCCCCATGATGGAAAATGGCACTTTTGAAGCTTCTAGGCATGTGTTTTACCATCTAATGACCATTTTCAGACCCAAATTGTGTGCATGTTCTAAATTTCCACTTTCCAGGGGTGACCCCCCCATGTAATGAAGGCAAGATCAAACACACTTTGAACATATAGTCATGTCTGATCTTGTCTTCACTTTACAAAGTTGAACTTTCCTAGTTCCTAGGTTCTGTTTTGCTCCATGCCTGGTTTTACCAATTGCGGAATGTTTGTAAACAATGTTGTAAATAACCAAGATGTTGTCAGTTTGGGCGTGAAGATTGTAAACGCACTTGTGAATGTTTTCCAAGTAAACTATTTTATTTTTCTAAATGTGTGGCTTCCTTATTTAAAAAACACAATGCATTATGTATGTCAAATGTAAAGGATATGGGGGGCAATGGGTGTTATTTACTAAAGGCAAGTCCACTTTGCACTGCAAGTTTCTTTTCCAGGGCACTTTTTCACTGCACTTGTAGAGCATAGTCGATTTGACTTATGTAAATGACACCCACAGTGCTTTGTACGAAAACACGGAGCACAGCATTTTTGAGAATACACACATGTCTGACCTGGTGATGAAAAGGAGTATTTTGGGTGTAAGTTATGCAGTACAAACCTTCTCTAGACCAAAGATTAGGTAGCAAACACACAACATGAGAAGAATCTTTTTGGGAAGAAGAGACTGTTACCTCCTTTTGCCCAGAAAGTGCATTCCCACTGTCGAAGGCAAAGGGAAAAAAATTCAAGGTAAAATAAGCTAAAAAGAATACTGAAATGACAATAAATCATAGGTTGGTTGAAAAATCAGATTTATTAAAAAATGCCTCTCACACATCGTCAGGCAGAGCAATGGCCCCCCTACCCACAAAGTAGTCCATATATTGCTCGCGGACCGCGCGGGCATTTAGAGGGGGCAAGCCTGGACGTGCCACTTGAAGGGCTGTGAGGTCAGCATTTGGAGGGCCCTCCACATCTGGGCCAACGGGCACCACATAGTTCCTGTTATGTCTTTTGAGGAAGTTGTGCAATATGCAACAGGCAAGAACTATGTGGTTCAGTTTGTATTCCGCCAAGTTAATTGCCGTCAAGAACAGGCGGAAGCGGCTGGCCAGGATGCCAAAAGTGTTCTCCACAACTCTTCTGGCTCTGGACAGCCTGTAGTTGAAGACCCTCTGGTCTGGGGTGAGGGTCCTCATCGGGAACGGCCTCATCAGATGCGGAGTCAACGCAAACGCTTCATCTGCGACAAAGACGAAGGGGAGTCCTTCTGCATTCTCCTCTGGAGGTGGCAAGCACAGACTGCCACTTTGGAGACGCCAGTAGAACTCCGTGTGCACAATGGCACCACCATCCGAGATCCGGCCGTTCATCCCCACGTCCACATACATAAATTCATATGTTGCCGACACCACCGCCAACATCACTACACTATTAAACCCTTTATAATTATAATAGTAGGACCCCGAGTTGGGCGGTGGGACGATGCGGACGTGTTTCCCATCAATTGCCCCTCCGCAGTTAGGAAAGTCCCAACGGCTGGCAAAGTGGGAGGCCACAGTCTGCCATTCCTGTGGCGTGGAAGGGAACTGTGGAGTGAAACAAGAAAAAATAATTAGTCACTTTGCACATAAACATTGCAAGCAGATTAGACAATCAACATCTTGGAACAAGAGCATTGTATAAAATTGGAGGCTGGAAAGTATTTGCACAGAAAAGTAGAGGCTCCCCTTCACAGATTACTCACCCCCCATCAATCCCCCCACTTCTGATGGGCCATTGGCAATAACTAGGGTTTTGGGGGGGGGGGGGGGTTGTTGGACAGGTAACCCTCTGCACTTCATTGATTGGCAAATGGCTCAATAATGTGTGCTAGTTTGGCCAGACCCTCTGTACTTAACACTATTGGCAGCCCCCAGGGAAGCTAAACTAACATTTCAAACCCCCCCCCCCCCCCCCAAAAAAAGGAAAGCACATTGTGACATTATGAAATTACCAAGCAAGCTAATAGGAGGGAAAGAACACAAAAAAATCGGAAATGGAAAGTATGGAGGCAGCCCCTTGCACTACATGCTTTGCTGAATTCATCCCTAAAGATGCCCACTATAAAGAGGTAGGTATATAGTGTGTATTGACCTTGGGAAAGCCAGCAGATAGAGGATTGGTACCATCTGACAGAGCAGTTGGGGGAGGGGGTTCCTAATGAGTTTGCCCCCCCCCCCCCCACCAAAAAAAAAAAAAAAAGGGGGCTCTACATGAAGTAAACCACACAGCAAACATTTGTGCATATTTTAGGGGGTGTTTGGGGGCAAACAATACTATGCAGCAGACAAAATACATTGCTTAAGTGACTAGGCCATAGGTGTCTATTGGGGCAGAAGAGCATGCTGGGGAGGTAAGTGAAGGGAAAAATGCATGAAGGAGAAAAGGGACACAGCATATTAGAGCATATTGCAATCATGGTAATTAGGGAAGGAGGTCAAAAATAGAAGACATTAGCAAACAGAGCATACATAGAAGGGAATAGTAAAGTAGAAATGTTACCTTAATATAGTCCTCCTGCAGGACCTCGATGATGGCAGAACAGGTCTCTGGAATAATGATTCCCAGGGCCTGGGGAGAGATGCCTGAAGAGAACTTCAAATCCTGAAGACTTCTCCCTGTCGCCAAGTACCTCAACGTGGCAACAAGCCTCTGCTCCGGAGTAATGGCTTGTCTCATGCAGGTATCCTGCCGGCTGATAAAGGGGGTCAGCAAAGCCAAAAGACGGTGAAAATCGGGGTCCGTCATCCTGAGAAAGTTCCTGAAATCATCAGGATTATTCTCCCGGATCTCACGAAGCAAAGGCATGTGCGAGAATTGGTCACGCTGAAACAACCAATTCTTGGTCCACATACTCCTCGTCACTCTGTTCATGGACGGGTCTTGGGTCAAAGCTAAAAGCCCGACACCAATTCCGCGTACAGCACGAACTCGGCGACGAGTACGCACGGGAAACATCGCTCACAAGGTCACAAAAGGTCGGCTGGTCAGAACGGACAAACAGAAAGCACCGATAAACAGCAAGGCCTGAAAGAACGAAATGAATACCAGAAACGAGCAGACAATAAGCAGTGCAAATCAAAGCGTCCTATATCAAGATATAGGCCGCAATGACCAACAAATGCGAACTGACTACACGCACTAATAAACAGATACGCACGACAAGCACAAACTGAAGAGCAGTAACGATCTGAGTCAGAAAACTGAGAAGCGCGAATCTTAAGTCACCAAACTTCGACTAACTCGCGATAAACACGGGATCAGCAGAAGGAGCCCAACGGGTGCCTGACGTGGTGCTGAACTTCCCTTTTCTAATGTCGTGGACGACGACTTACGTCACGACGTTCTTGCAGACCGGATATTCCGACAACGTAGTCCGACCGTGTGTACGCAACACCAACATCGGACAAAGTACGACGGACAGGATCCGACCGACCTGGTCCGCGGATTGTCCGACCGTGTGTATGGGGCTTTAGATCGGTTCAAGATGGAGTTCAGCTAGGCAACTGGATGGTCTCAATAGATGCTTACTTGCACATGCCAATTCACCATCGTTGTCAGTCTTTTATAAGGTTCAAGTTAGAGGACATCTACCTTAAATTCCAAAGTCTTCCATTTGGCATATCAACAGCACCAAGAACCTTCACAAAAGTCTTGGTGGTAATTCTAGAACTCTTCAGGGAACAAGGAATCAGAGTCCTGCACTACCTGGGCGATATTCTAATATTGTCTCAGTGCAGAGAGACGCTGTTAGCACACCTACAGGAGATGATTGTCTTCACGAGATTCGGTTGGATAATTAATTAGTCCAAGAGCCAATTCACACCCACGCAAGAAATAATATACTTGGGCGCTCTGTTCAACACCCAGAGTCAGTCAGTTTCCCTCCCACCAGGAAATATCCCGACCATCAAAAAGAAGGTGAGACAAGCTTTACTGAGTCAATCAATGGCGGTATCGGAATGCCTCAGCCTCCTGGGGATGTTTGCTTTGTGTATTCCGATGGTCAAGTGGGCTCGTTGGCACCTCCAGATCTTTCAGCAGGTGTTTCTACCCCAGTGGAGAAGGGAGTCACTATTACAGCAAATAGTCATTACTCTGTCAACCACCAGAAGCTGGACTTCATCTTCAAAGTCTCAAAACCTCCAAAACCACTATCATCTTGGTACCATCCCCTGGATCATTCTTATGTCTGACGTGACTCGGTTAGGGGGACTCGGTTTGAGGACTCAGAGTGGTTCAGGGAAGATGTTGGTTAGACACCAGTAGGGATGAGCCGAACACCCCCGATTTCGGTTTGCACCAGAACCCGCGAACGGACCTAAAGTCCGTGTAAATTTAAGAACCCTATTAGTTACAATGGACGCGAACATTCAAAATCAAAAGTGCTCATTTTAAAGGCTAATATGCATGTTATTGTCATAGAAAGTGTTTGGGGACCTGGGTCCTGCCCCAGGGGACATGTATCGATGCAAATTTTTTTTTTTAAAAACGTCAGTTTTTTCAGGAGCAGTGATTTTAATAATGCTTAAAGTGAAACAATAAAAGTGTAATATTCCTTTAAATTTCGTACCTGGGGGGGTGTCTATAGTATGCCTGTGAAGGGGCGCATGTTTCCCGTGCTTAGAACTGTCCCTGCACAAAGTGTCATTTTTGCAGGAAAAAAAGCTATTTAAAATCACTCGCGGCTAATGAATTGTCGGCTCCCGAAACACAGAGAACAGTCATTCATTGAAAGTTATTGATAAAAAAAAAAGTCATTGATAAAAAAAAAAAAAAAAAACAAAAAAAAAAGCGTGGGGGTCCCCCCAAATTCAATTACCAGGCCCTTCAGGTCTGCTATGGATATTAAGGGGAACCCCGGCCAAAAAAAAAAGGCGTGGGGTCCCCCTCAAAATCCATACCAGACCCTTGAGGTCTGGGATGGATTTTAAGGGGAACCCCGGCCAAAAAAAAAAAATGGCGTGGGGGCCCCCTCAAAATCCATACCAGACGCTTATCCGAGCACGCAACCTGGCAGGCCGCAGGAGAAAAGAGGGGGGACGAGAGCGGCCCCCCCTCCCTCCTGAACCGTACCAGGCCACATGCCCTCAACATTGTTCAACACATGTTGATGAGGACAAGCGCCTCGTCCCCACAACCCTGGCCATTGGTTGTGGGGGTCTGCGGGCGGGGGGATTATCAGAATCTGGAAGCCCCCTTTAACAAGGGAACCCCCAGATCCCGCCCCCCCCTGTGTGAAATGGTAAGGGGGTCACCATCCCACCTGGTGACCCCGCCCCCCTCTGACGTCATGGGGAAAGCCATAGGGAATCCCCCATGACGTCCCCGTGCGTCATGTTGAGGGCATGTGGCCTGGTACGGTTCAGGAGGGAGGGGGCCGCTCTCGTCCCCCCCTCTTTTCCTGCGGCCTGCCAGGTTGCGTGCTCGGATAAGGGTCTGGTATGGATTTTGGGGGGACCCCCATGCTTCTTTTTTTTTTTTTTAATGATTTTTTTTATCAATGACTTTCAATGAATGACTGTTCTCTGTGTTACGGGATCCGTCAATTCATTAGCCGCGGGTGATTTTAAATAGCTTTTTTTCCTGCAAAAATGACACTTTGTGCAGGGACAGTTCTAAGCACAGGAAACATGCGCCCCTTCACAGGCATACTATAGACACCCCCCAGATGTGATACTGCAATGCTGTACTAACAGGACACACACACTAATCCCCAGAATCACAGCAGATAATGTCAGCAGTCAGCACACTGACACTGGAACACTATATACGAGACCGCCGGCTCGGCGGCCTTTTATAATGCGGGGCGTGTACTAAACCCCCTGAGCTATAATTGGCCACAGGCATCCTGCCTGTGGCCAATTATTGCTCTCCTCGCCGCTGGCTCTATGATTGGCCAAGCATGCGGGTCACAGTGCATGCTTGGCCAATCATCAGCCAGCAATGCACTGCGACTGGTGCAGTGCATTGCGGGCCGCTCGCATCACACGAATTTGATGCGAGCGGCCCAAATAGTTCTGGGCTCGCCGAGCAGGCGAATGCCCGATGTTCGATTCGAACATGGGTTAGAATCGAACACCGGGCCAATCCCTAGACACCAGCAACGTGGGATCCAACGTTCTAGAGTTGAGAGCAGCCTGGATGGCCATATCTTATTTAGCTCCCGCTCTCAGGGGAAGATCGCTTCTTTTACATATGGACAGCAGGGCTGCTGTGGCCTATGTCCAAAATTAGGGCGGCACACACAGCAAATCCCTAATGGAAGAGGTAGCACTGATTCTGTCATGGGCAGAGTATAACCTGCTGAATCTCAGAGGGGCCTACATCAAACTCTTCAAAATCACCAAGCAGATTTACTGTCTAGGAATATTATCGACAATAATTAGTGGTCACTGAACCAGAGAGTGTTCTATTGGATAGGTCAGTAATGGGGTCACCCCCAGATACACCTTTTCGCCTTGTCTCTGAACACAAAACTCCTCTTTTTCACAAGATAGGTTTGCCACCAGAGGTCAGCGGGGGTGGATGCTCTAGCTCTGCTGTGGAATTTCAGTTTGGTTTATGCCTTTCCTCCAGTCCTACTAATCTTACGTTTTCTTTGATGACTCATCAGGGAGAGAGTGATGATAATAGCAATAATTCCTTATTGGTCACAAAGACCATGGTTCACCCTATTGTTGCATTTGTGCCTCTGCGAATAGATCCCTCTCCTAAATCTTATAGACCTTCTAACGCAAAGGGACTTAGTCCACCCGCATCCAGAGGCACTGAATTTGAGGTCCTGGAAGTTCAGCGGAGTAGACTGGAAGCAGTAGGGTGTTCCAGCCAAGTTATAAAAACTCTGCAAGCAAGCAAGGAAAACTTCCACCAATGACACCTATTACAGGATTTTGCAGAAATTCGTGGAGTTTGCACAAAGAGAAGATTTGGACCCACTAAGACCAGAGGTTCAGAATATTCTGCAATTTCTCAAACCAGGTCTAGATTTGGGACTGGACCTTAACACCTTCAAGGTCCATGTCCAGTAGACAGGATCAGGAACCAAAAGGGATGTCAGCCAGGCAAGTCTTCAACAGGAATACAGCAGAGAGTCTCTAGATAAGTTAACCAAGGCAAAGGCATTGAAGAAATGAACCAGGTAGTTTAAATAGCCAGAAGGGACTGGCTGTGGGCTTGACTGACGAGTGGATGATCAACAGGTGAGCCACTGTGGAACGATGAGTACTGTAAATTAACCGACAGCTGAGCGACCTGAGCACAGAGAATGAAGGGCTGAGAGCCCAGCCCTGACAGGGTCGTAACGGTGTTCTCAGGGGAAAAGGACTCTTCAAAACTGTTTGAATTACTGTAGATGCGAAGAGGGCTTTAAAGTCCTACATCTCCACTGATATACCAACCAAACATGTGTATGCTGCCATGGATAGGCACCAGGAAAGGAAAATTACGGAAAGGTAACTATTTAATTTTCCATTTTATGGGTATGGTTTAGTTTGTCATTCAGACTTTTAATGGTTTTTGTGCACGTTTATTTCTATGTCATAAGCACACACAGACACACACCTTAGCAGTACACACCATATCTATGTTTTCATTGATGATGGATTTCATATTGTTTGACAGCTATCTATATTTAGCAGTGGCTCAAAAGTGAATCCCCTCCAGGGCTCAGTTGCTAGGCAGCCATCTCTTGTCTGCAATGATTAGTTTGGTAGCAGGTGGCTATTAGTGTTTTCATGCACAGATTACCTTACGCCCTGTAACAAGTAAAAGTGTCTCTTACCTTGGGAGGATATTGCTCAGTATTGGAGCAGCTATTCAACTGTATTAACCTCTCAGTGCTGCTATGGCTTATTGAAAAGAAAATGCAAAAATATGCATTTCTCTCAGGGGCCTGCAAAGTATTGCATATTCAACCAGTGGATCAGAGGTGCAATGCCAGGCTTCTGCAAGCACTTCCGTTAGCTCTGTGCCAATACCCCTGTGAGAGAGCTGATTTACCACACTCATGGTTCATTGAGAACTACACGTCTGTCTACTTCAGGACTACTTTATTCATTCCCAGATCTCTGTAAATGAATGATGCAGCTGTGCACATCCGCACATCCACACTGATTTTAAATGTATTAGCTTCAACAGGAGAGAGGAACAATTGTCATTTATTTAAATTAAATACTTTTTTCATCCTTTGTTCCATCTCAGTGCTGTTCACCTGTAATCTCTTTGCAGCCATTTCCTGCCTACATACAAGTTAGCACAACAATGGACCGTGTCCAAGCAATGCAAACTCCTCAATAGGGATTTGAGAGATATAAATACTGGGATGCTGTGGGCAACGACTTGTCCTGCTGTCAGAAGGGATGGGAGAGAGGGTAGTTTAGGTGATTATGATCACCTATGTTTGGGGCAGGAAGGGGGGTTATTTATTGTCACTGGCCAATAATGTTTGTGCAGGGGTTATTTACTGATCACCAATGTTAGCAACAGAAGATAGGAAAGAAGGGGAATACTTGGTGCCACTTACCACCAGTTCTTGGGGCAGGAAAGGCATGAGGATATTTAGTGCCACTGACTGCCAATGTTGGGTCAGAAGAAGGATCGTGAGTAATAATGACTCTCATCAAAAATGCTTAGAGGGTAAAGGAAGAGATAAGAGAGAGGAAATGTAGTGCTCTTGACCCCTAATTCTAGAGGCAGAGGATTTTTTAATACAACTGACCACAAATGCTCGGGGGGAGGGGGGTTATTTATGCAACTGGTCACCAATTCTTGTACCAGAAGAGGAGGGATATTTAGTGCCTATGATTACCAATACATAGGACAGAAGGGGGGTATTTAGTGTCAAAACCCATGAATCGAGGCAAAAGAGGTGTCACTGACCACGAATGGTTGGGGCAGGGGAGGGTTGATATTTAGTGCCAATGACCAATGATGCAATGGGGGGGGGGGGGGGGGGGGGGGCTTCCTTCCACTGACACATGTATTGGGGGACCTTATTTCCACTGACACCAATTTCAGGACATTTTTTCTTTCGCTCTCAGCAATGCCATTGGCTCTATATTACACAATCCTGATTCCTACAGTCTGTATGCTATGCTGTATATTACATACTTCTGATGAAGTGTTTAATGTCTCAACAGCTGTTGTCTACTAAGTAGTTTCCAATGGCAATCAGAGGCAGCAGTGCCTTAATCTTATACTGTAGGTATAGGAGTGCCTAGGTATCTTCACATACCAGAAAGTGCACTGAAAAAAGTTACTGCTTAAACACAATAACCATTTCTAAATTTTCCCCTTAACATGATAAATTTTAATTTTCTGAGTTCAGCTCTTTGTCTATATTCTTTGTGCAGAACAGCTTATATAATAGAATAATTCATTTTTGTTTTTAATTATCCTTTATTCTGAGGTTTATGTGTGCCTGTGAGACTCTTACTTATGGTACAATACCTAAGGAGTATTTTGTGGATACAAGTCTACGGCATGCGTGTGCACTATATATAACTAGTTGTCTTGGGCTCTATTTAATCACACCCCTTTAAGTCATATCCAATATTTAGTGCAATGTAGCTACCTCCACTCAAAACGTTTTTGTGCTCCCCATCCCGCTGCTGCAGGTTTGTTCACATTGACAGTGATGAGACTAGCTTTATTTCTTTTTGTCAGTCCCATCTGCTTTTTTTTTCTTAGGATCGATAAATGTGTTTTAAATGCACATGGTTTTTCTTTGAATGCAATGCATGACAATGCACCACTGTGTGTTGTGGCATGCTACAACATGTTGCCTTAGTGCATTGTGGCTCATTCAAAATGAAAGTCAATGTATGTCACATGCATTACTATATATTGCTGTACTGAATATGGTAATGCATGTGTTGCCACAATGCAGAAGTTGGAATGATGCTACGTGGCCCTTTTTTACAACACAGCACACCGCACTTCTTGGGAAGTGTGTTGTGATGTGCTGCAGTGCGGGTACATTGCTCACCAGGCCCGGACTGGGACAAAAAATAGGCCCAGGCATTTTGCATTGAGCAGCCCATGACATGTTAACCGGCCCCTTCCCCACTCTCCTCCATGACAGTTCGGGGGGGGGGGGGTGGCAGCGAGCATGGGGGGGGTGGCAGAGAGCAGGGGGAGGCGAAGAGCATGGGGGGGAGGTGGAGAGCATGGGGGGTGGAGAGTATGGCGAGGGGGTGGCAGACAGAATGGGGGGTGGCAGAGAGTATGGGGGGTGGCAGAGAGCATGGGGGGGTGGCAGAGAGCATGGGGGTGGCAGAGAGCATGGGGGGGAAGCAGAGAGCATGGGGGGTGGAAAGTATGGGGAGGGGGGTGGCAGAGAGCATGGGGAGGTGGAGAGTATGGGGGGTGGCAGAGAGCATGGGGAGGTGGAGAGTATGGGGGGGGGGGTGGCAGAGAGCATGGGGGTGATGTGGAGAGCATGGGGGTGGCAGAGAGTATGGGTGCGGTGGAGAGCCCAGGGGGAGCAGCAGAGAGAAGCAGGATAGGAGGAGGGGTGGGGGCGGCTGCATATAGAAGAATAATTCTCTCCATCCTCCTCCTATATACAGCCGCCCCCACCCCTCCTCCTATGCAGTTTACGGGGGGGGCTGCTGAACTCACGTTTTCTGTTTCTGTGTCTTGCCGGTGTCCTGTCATATTGTGTCCCCACTTCTCGACAGAAGATCCAAGGTGCCTGCTCTGGCTCCTCCTCCCTGCACCAATGGCTGACCTATATGGGCCTTTCGTGCAGCCGCGCAGAGGCTGAAGACGTCTCATCTTGCTCCTCCCCCGGCGCTGATGGCTGAGCTTAACTGGCAGCCGGGCGGCCGAGGAGAGGCTGGATGAGCGGCGGAAGCTCAAGCCTTGGGCCCCGCAAGGACTTGCAGCCTGGCGGCCCCGGCGGCCGTGGCCCACCGGCCAATTGCCCGGTTTGCCCTATGGCCAATCCGGGCCTGTTGCTCACTATAGTATTAAAGTGTTGCAGTGCCATTCAAATTGAATAGCACTGCAGTGCATGTGCTGTGCATTGCAGAAGTGTGTATTAAAACATCTTAACGCAATACACAAGTGTAAAATTGCTATTAGGGGCCCACTGAGGGAAAACAGACAGTGGGGAATCACTGAAAGGCTGAGTATCTGTTTATGGGGGACCTTTTCACAAATGCTGTTACTTTGCTTTGAAAGGGAAAAGTGACTATTAAATATATTGTGCATTATTATGTATTGCTTTAAGACAGCCTTTGGCCAATCATGGCTCAGGGGGACTAAGTCCATGCCCCACACTATATAAGACTGCTTACATAGCGGCCGCATGTAGTGTTGGTGGCGTGGACAGAGAGATAGCTTGAGTTAGATTAAGCAGGGAGGTTATTTAGTTAGTGGCAGTGTATTTGATATATATATATATATATATATATCTATATATCTATATATATCTATCTATCTATCTATCTATCTATCTATCTATCTATCTATCTATCTACAGTGGTGTGAAAAAGTGTTTGCCCCCTTCCTCATTTCCTGTTCCTTTGCATGTTTGTCACACTTAAGTGTTTCGGAACATCAAACCAATTTAAACAATAGTCAAAGACAACACAAGTAAACACAAAATGCAATTTGTAAATGAAGGTGTTTATTATTAAAGGTGAAAAAAAATCCAAACCATCATGGCCCTGTGTGAAAAAGTGATTGCCCCCCTTGTTAAAACATACTATAACTGTGGTTGTCCACACCTGAGTTCAATTTCTCTAGCCACACCCAGGCCTGATTATTGCCACACCTGTTCACAATCAAGGCATCACTTAAATAGGAGCTGCTTGACACAGTAAGGTCCACCAGAAGATCCTTAAAAGCTACACATCATGCCGAGACCCAAAGGAATTCAGGAACAATTGAGAAAGAAAGTAATTGAGATCTATCAGTCTGGAAAGGGTTATAAAGCCATTTCCAAAGCTTTGGGAATCCAGCGAACCACAGTGAGAGCCATTATCCACAAATGGCGAAGACATGGAACAGTGGTGAACCTTCCCAGGAGTGGCCGGCCGCCCAAAATTACCCCAAGAGCGCAGCGACGACTCATCCAAGAGGTCACAAAAGACCCCACAACAACGTCCAAGGAACTGCAGGCCTCACTTGCCTCAGTTAAGGTCAGCGTTCATGCCTCCACCATCAGGAAAAGACTGGGCAAAAATGGCCTGCATGGCAGAGTTCCAAGGAGAAAACCACTGCTGAGCAAAAAGAACATCAAAGCTCGTCTCAATTTCTCCACAACACATCTTGATGATCCCCAAGACTTTTGGGACAACATTCTGTGGACCGATGAGACAAAAGTGGAACTCTTTGGAAAGTGTGTGTCCAAGTATATCTGGCGTAGAAGGAACACTGCATTTCAGAAAAAGAACATTATACCAACAGTAAAATATGGTGGTGGTAGTGTGATGGTCTGGGGCTGTTTTGCTGCTTCAGGACCTGGAAGACTTGCCGTGATAAAAGAAACTATGAATTCTGCTGTCTACCAAGAGATCCTGAAGGAGAATGTCCGACCATCTGTTCGTGTACTCAAGCTGAAACGAACTTGGGTTCTGCAGCAGGACAATGATCCTAAACACACCAGCAAGTCCACCACCGAATGGCTGAAGAAAAACAAAATGAAGACTTTGGAGTGGCCTAGCCAAAGTCCTGACCTGAATCCTATTGAGATGTTGTGGTATGACCTTAAAAAGGCCGTTCATGCTCGAAAACCCTCTAATGTAACTGAATTAGGACAATTCTGCAAAGATGAGTGGGCCAAAATTCCTCCAGGACGCTGTAAAAGCCTCATTGCACATTATCGCAAACGCTTGGTTGCAGTTGTTGCTGCTAAGGGTGGCCCAACCAGTTATTAGGTTTAGGGGGCAATCACTTTTTCACACAGGGCCATGATGGTTTGGATTTTTTTTCACCTTTAATAATAAACACCTTCATTTACAAATTGCATTTTGTGTTTACTTGACTATTGTTTAAATTGGTTTGATGTTCCGAAACACTTAAGGAACAGGAAATGAGGAAGGGGGCAAACACTTTTTCACACCACTGTATCCCTATATATATATATATATATATATATATATATATATATATATATATATATATATAGATCTATATACAGGGGGTCCCCGACTTACGAACGCCCGACCTACGAACATCCCCTACTTACGAACGGGACGCTGCAGGGACCCTCAGCCATTTTCCGCCGTCCTCTGGCCGTTCTGCACATGCGCGGCCATACGGAGCCTCGGAAAATGCCGGCAAACTTCGTAAATGTCCGTAATTTGCCGCGCATGCGCAGAACGGCATTAGACAGAACATCGGAAATGTCCGGAAATGTACGAACAATTCCGACTCAAGAACAGGCGGGCAGTCCCTAACGAGTTCGTAACTCGGGGACCCCCTGTATATATATATATATATATATATATATATATATATATATATATATATACTGTATATAGTCAGTCTAATATATATATATATATATATATTAGATGTGGGGGGTATATATCACGCTAAAGGTGTATAATGATAGATACTCCAGTGATGAAAAAGCTGCAGGGCCAAAAAAAACATGCGATACTCATGCAACAACAGATAGAAAAAAGGGGAAGAATTGGCCACGCTAATAAAAATTGAAAAACATGAATGAATAAATATGTGCAAACAATTAGTGAATAAATGTGTACAAACAATTAGTGAATAAACTCTACAAAAGAAATGTACATAGATTAAACCTAATCACCATATACATATATACCACAATATTTCATATGTGCAAAGACAAAAATTTGCTAAAATTCCTGTTAGGTAAAAAATAAGTAACAAACAACAAACATATACAGAGTCCAGGAGTGTATGATTCCCACAGAGTCTTAAGGTGCAAAAATCAATAATGGAGTGTATAGTTCCAGTATGGTAAACACCAAGTTCAATTCCCAGATGGATGGAAAAGCCCAGGAGACAAAAAGAAAAAAGGACGCTGGAGAAACTGTTGAAGGATGGAGGTAACAGGTAGGTTCCACCGCCACCGAGGGAACAAGGAATAGCCTCTCCCTGAAGCACACACCCAAAAGAAAGTGTGGACCCTTACCGGATGTGATGGACCCCCTATCACAGGGAGGTCATAAACGCCTGCAGATACAACCCTCTGCGGGGTCTCTGATCGAAATATCCGGAACTCCCAGCGTCTTTCTCCCTCTGTGTATCTTTCCACTGCCCACGTATATGGGGGGCTCCCCTTAGTAGGTGTCGATATACCCTCCTGGGCTGGAACATGCCGTGTAAAGAATAAAAAAAGGAGCTCTATGTACATTTCTTTTGTAGAGTTTATTCACAAATTGTTTGCACATATTTATTCATTCATGTTTTTCAATTTTTATTAGCGCGGCCAATCCTTCCCCTTTTTTCTATCTGTTGTTGCATGAGTATCGCATGTTTTTTTTGGGCCTGCAGCTTTTTCATCACTGGAGTATCTATCATTATACACCTTTAGCGCAATATATACCCCCCACATCTAATTTCTGTTTATCTGATATTATTTATTTCAGCGGCTTTAGATTTTTTAATCCTTTTCGGTATGGATGTTTTTGAGTATCGCTCATCAAGAGTGATCAACAAAGACGGTGTCTTTGAGGCTAATGGGACCCTGATAATGACTTGGGAGGCCTCTTCATGAGATTAAAAAATCTCATGATATCCGAAATTCACACCCAATGGGATGTGGCTTTTTTGGAACAGTACGATTCTGATGACCTGGTTCCCAGGAGCCTTAGATAGGAAATCAGTCCCCAAAAGGGTGAATCAGAGCTCTTGGAATGGTTCAAATATTTTAATGAGGCAGGTGTCAAGTTTTTAAAAAGATAAACTTTTACCCCATATTAATAGTGAAGAAAAATTTTAGAAAAAAAGGAGATTGAACAAAAAAATTTAAAAAAGAAAAAATACAACAGGGATGTGGGTGATTACAAAACTGGGGTGGTTTTCGAATGGCAGAGTAAAATCACGGGAGACAACGGTTTCCTTACAGTAGCAGCCACCGCACCCTCCTTGCGACATGAGTCGGGTAATCAATCTAATTCCCAAGCTCATTCCAGAACTACTAATAGGTCTAATAACTCATCTAGGAGAGTCTCTTACAGATCTCCAGAGAGGAGTCATGGACCTCCACCCCCCCTCAAAGGTCAAAACCTACTTATTCCTACCCGAAAGGACCATCCCTAAATCTCCGGGTTGGAGGAATAAAACCAAAGGCCGTAGACCACAGCCTACTTATCAAACAGATACAATGGACCCCCTAGGAGACCCTATGAGGGAGGACAGTATGGAGATTATCAAGTATCCACATATAATCGTTTTCAACCGCTCCATGATGGGGGTTATCCATATGACGATTATTCTTGGAGAGATAAGGGATATTACCAGGATAATCATACTCCAGGTAGGGGGAATAGGAATGAGAGGCCCCTAGACACTATCCTCCTCCCTTTCCTCCTGCAATGAGAGAAGATAGAATACAAGAATACTCCTACCAACAGGAACCATGGGAAAATAGAAATTTTCCCCAACAGTGGGGTTTTCACAGATCAGACCAGAATCAACAAAGGCCCCAACAAAAAAAAGGAGTCAAAGGGGGGCGGAGATCAAAGGTCCAAGAGGAAAAGAGAATAACCGGTCAGGGAATTTTCAATTTGAGTAGTGTTGACCTTTCTTAAGAAGAAATCTCCCTTTTGGATAAAGGATTAAAATTTGCTCCACCACAAAAAAATTTAAAATTCCAGACATATATGGATATCCATAAATTCACCGGGAAGTTGAGTGTTAAGAGATACATTATGTCTAACCCTATTAGAAATAATGGGGTCGTCCAGACAGATGTACAACATTTAAATTTAGCTAACCCTTCTTTTTTTAATCCCCCTGGAGGACTGACTCCATCAGTAAGAGTCTTTAGAGATGTCCTCTTGAGGGATTTGGAAAATATTAAAGTAAAGAATGCTAAACTTAGCAAATCTTTACAATCTGGGTTAGAACAATTATGTGAAGAAAAAGAAATCATCATCTGCCCCGCTGATAAAGGGGGCGGTATTGTGGTTTTGAATAAAAGTGATTATCTTAAGGAATTGTATAACATAATAGGAGATAAAGACACTTATATCCCCCTCAGGCCGATCCTCGTCCAGCATACAGGAGAGTTTTAGAAGGCATAGTGGAGGAGGGTTTTCAGTCCGGTATACTTAATAAAAAAGAAAAGGCTTTTCTTGTGCCATCTTCTTCCAGGATACTCATTATTTATTACGTACCCAAAATACACAAGAACCCCATTCATCCCCCTGGTCGTCCCATTATCAGTGGGATCGACTATATTTCATCCAGGGCAGGGAAGTACATTGATGGGTACCTACAACCTTTGGTCAAAACCCTACCTGCCTATATTAAAGATAGTAGACATGTGATTAATTTGTTGAATGATTTTCCATATGAAGTAAATCTCTGGCTAGTTACTGCAGACGTGACATCATTGTATTCTATTATACCCCACCATTGGGGAATTTCTTTCGGTGGAATATTTTTTGGACAGAGATTCAGGTTTATCATCCAAAGGAGGTTTATTATGGAACTCCTAAGGTTTGCGACAACACACAATTTTTTCTGGTTTAGAAACAAGTTTTACCTTCAGAACAGGGACGTGGCTATGGGGGCAAAACTTTCCCCCAGCCTTGCCAACCTGTTCATGGGTAAATGGGAGGAGGACGTCCTCTATGCCAACCGCAGGCCTCAATTGGTCCTGTGGGCTAGGTATATTGATGAGGTCCTCCTCCTTTGGAAAGGGCCTTAAGGAGCCTTTGGACATCTTTATGGAATCTCTAAATGATAACGATAGGGGTATACAGTTTAAGTACGAAACCCTATCACTATCAAACACTATCAATTTTTTGGACTTGAGGATAAGTATAGAAGAAGGTCACAATGTTACTTCAACATATTTTAAGTTGACTGACAGAAATGCCTTCATTCCCTGTGATAGCTGTCACCACGTTTCGTGATTGGACTCAGTACCCAAAAGTCAATACACACGCTTACGGCGTAATTGTTCTAAATTGGAGGTCTTTAGGGAACAAGCTAAAGTCTTGACCAATTGGTTTGTGGAGAAGAGATATTCTGCTAAGGAATTAGAGGAAAGAGTATTGGAAGTTGAACAAGTGGATAGGAGTCAGCTCCTACAAGAGAGACAAGGGCCAAGCGGTGTTTGTGACCCTCCAACTAATAATCTGATGTTTTTTCAGAACTTGGTTGGTTTCCATAAATGTAATAAATGCGCTGTCTGTAGTATCAATCATACCAGAGACCGAAAGACTCTTAAATTTGTCTCTCAGAGTACCTCTCAAGAATTTGATATTAAGTCCTTTATTACATGTTCTACCACCCATGTAGTGTACCTCCTCATTTGCCCGTGTGGATTACAATATATTGGACACACGGTGTGGCCTCTGAGCATCCGGTTAAATGAACATATTGGTAACATCAGGAGAGGCTTTAAGGGCCATTCTGTGTCTAGACATTACAAGGAGGTACACAATAGGGACCCTAGTGGTACGTCCTTTTTGGCTATCAATAAACTGAAATCTCATTGGAGGGGTGGCCCTAAAAAGAAGGGCCATATCCAAGCTTGAAATGAGTTGGATTTATTGTGTCAAATGCCTTAAGCCCATGGGGCTAAACGTGGATATTGAGATCAATGCGTTTACTGATAATTTCTAATTCTGTATGGATATACTGTTAATTTGGGAATATAGGTTTATATTCCTTTTTTTTGACCACTGAACATTAATGGCAATAACTGTTCTTCCTTTGACGATTTTATTCTATGTGTGTAGTAATGAGGGTTATGTACACATTTGAATATCATGGCATTTTTTTCGGTTTGCATCCAATTCGCTATTGGATACACTATTGTAGTTTTAAACTTTGGAATTCAAGTTGTACATGAGATCTTCTGATTTGTGTACACGGAATTTCCCCATATATGTCTGGTAGTGCTACATACGTTACATAAGTCTGGTAGTGCTATATAAAATTATAAAATGATAAAGCATATATATTTTATTTATTTTTTGTTTTTCTTACAGTAATAGCCATATGATAGGCTGATTGGCCAGGAGATTCACGGTGATATGGCGCTTGTTTTGTAAATTGTTTACTTTTTAAGTTTTGTAAGAATATTTTATTGAATATAGTTTTTAAATGCACTAGCTTGCCTTCCGGGCAGGCTGGATATGAGGATGAGGCTTGGCTTCAGCACGCCCTATTCAGGAGGAAGGGGGAGCATCGGCTAACATTGCTGGGCGTACGCTCGCCCTTCTTCCTGTTTACAATATTGAAAATGAGGATTGGTTCATATTTCCCAATATGGCCGCCACACAAAAACTAGGCTTGGTTGCCTCCCTGTTAGTATTTATGATGACCGTTCGATGTGTCACCTGTGCACTTTGAGAACGTCAGGTGTGACGAAACATGTCAGGGCGGGACTACGCATTGACGTCACTGTGTTTTACGCGACCCCGGAAGCTCGGTTGTACGTTTTAGTGTTTGTTTGCCGGCAAGTTTTTTAACGATTATTTTGTATCTGATTTCTATTGTACCTGCTATTTGGTAAAGCCCTTTTTTTAATAAACATAGCGTTTAAGGATAACGCACTATTGGAGCTCCTTTTTTTACTCTTTTCACGGCCTGTTACGGCCCGGGAGGGTATATCGATACCTACTAAGGGGAGCCCCCCATATACGTGGACAGTGGAAAGATACACAGAGGGAGAAAGACGATGGGAATTCAGAGTTTTGGATAATTCTGATTGATCAGAGACCCCGCAGAGGGTTGTATCTGCAGGCGTTTATGACCTCCCTGTAATAGGGGGTCCATCACATCCGGTAAGGGTCCCCACTTTCTTTTGGGTGTGTGCTCCAGGGAGAGGCTATCCCTTGTTCCCTCGGTGGCGGTGGAACCTACCTGTTACCTCCATCCTTCAACAGTTTCTCCAGCGTCCTTTTTATCTCCTTGGCTTTTCCCTCTTTTCCATCTGGGAATTGAACTTGGTGTTTACCATACTGGAACTATACACTCCATTATTGATTTTTGCACCTTAAGACTCTGTGGGAATCATACACTCCTGGACTCTGTATATGTTTGTTGTTTATTACTTTGCACCTAACAGGAATTTTAGAAGTTTATTCACTAATTGTTTGCACACATTTATTCACTAATTGTTTGCACATATTTATTCATTCATGTTTTAAAATTTTTATTAATGTGGCCAATCCTTCCCCATTTTTCTAATAAATATATATATATATATATATATATATATATATATATATATATATATATATATATACTTTCTAATTCTAAATCAGGTTCCTGCTGAGTCCCAAGCCTTTATGCAGCCCCATGGCTTTATACAGTTTTGAGGATTCGTTTTAGCTTTAACCTCATAGGATTCCGTATAGAACTGAATATGTACTGTGTACAATATATTTTTATAGACAGTTAGGCTATATGGTTTCCTACCTAGTGCTAACCTTATAGGTTATAGGATTGTAGGTTCACTAGGGCATGGTATTGCTGACATTAAGGTTTATTTAAAAGTTTATTTAATTTTTATAAAATTTTTATTAATTTCACAACTTTTACTTGATGGGTGTTTTGGTATATTTGTAAGATTATGGGTTAAATTATATTCCTAGCTTCTATTGTAATTTTTTTTTTTTTAAAGTACATGTGCCATGAGTGCTCTGTTTGTTAAATAGGACATAACAATTAGATTCTGTTTCGGCTGCATTGTCAGGGTGCAGCAAAGCGCTTTTACCTATATTAGAAACTATGTTTATGTTATATGCCATTATTATGGAGTGCTGATTAAGACTATGTGATTGTATGTATCTCTTTATGATATGCAGCGTGCTACCTATGAGCTATAGAGGCGTGCATATTGCACGTTGCATCATGTTTACGAATGTAACGGTGTAACCTTGTACTTTAGCCGATTTGTCATTTCAGCTCCGTTGCCTTGCCTGGTGCTTTGGTTGCGATGCGACTAGTGATGACCCTTTTTGTGTATAAAAGAGAAGAGCCGTGCTGTGTGGCCATGCCCTCCGAAGAAGATGTGATGACAAAACGCATTAGGGCGTGACTACACGGCTCCCTCATCTGTCAGTCTCCCGGGTTCCATCGCAGCCAATTCCATCTCGGAGGTGGTAAGAGTAAATCGCTCTGTGCCGCACAGACGTTTATTTTACATGCTGTTTTATCCTGAATCTTGTGTAAGATATTATTATGTGTGTGGGGATTTTAAGCGTGTGTGGCGGCAACCAGGTGAGGAGTACAAAGACAAGTGTGTCTTGCCTACAGTCAAGCATCTTGGTGGGAGTTTCATGGCCTGGGGGTGCATGAGTGCTGCCAGCACTGGGAAGCTACGGTTCATTGAGGGAACCATGAATGCCAACATGTACTGTGACATACTGAAGCAGAGCATGATCCCCCCGGGCCGCAGGGCAGTATTCCAACATGATAACGACCCCAAACACACTTTCAAGATGACCACTGCCTTGCTAAAGAAGCTGAGGGTAAAGGTGAAGGACTGGCCAAGCATGTCTCCAGACCTAAACCCTATTGAGCATCTGTGGGACATCCTTAAATGGAAGGTGGCAGATCGCAAGGTTTCTAACATCCACCAACTCAATGATGTCATCATAGAGGTGTGGAAGAGGACTCTAGTGGCAACCTGTGAAGCTCTGGTGAACTCTATGCCCAAGAGAGTTAGGGCAGTGATGGAAAATAATGGCGGCCACACAAAATATTGACACTTTGGGCCCCGATTTGGACATTTTCACTTTGTTACTAGCAGTTAATGGCTGTGTGTTAGGTTATACAAGCTGTAAACTTACTACTTTACATTGTAGCAAAGTATAATTTCTTCAGTGTTGTCACATGAAAAGATATAATAAAATATTTACAAAAATGGGAGGGGTGTACTCACTTTTGTGACATACTGTATATTGCCGAGAGCCAAAGCCCTATGCATTTCGCGAGACCATGCTCGCTTCTTCAGGGGCGGATGCATGAATGTTGTATCTGCAATGTAAGTGATAAGATCAATGTATTGTATGACTGGCGGAAATGACCACAAACTTTTCTGGCCTGCCTCAGGAGAGCTTGTAAGCCTGGGTGCCTGCTCAAGAACCGCTGCACCACCAAATTCAGGACGTGTGCCAAACATGGAACATGGGTAAAGTGTCCGTGTCAGAGGGTGGAGAGAAGGTCGGTGCCATTGTCGCATACAACCATTCCTGGTTGAAGCTGGTGTGGCATCAACCACCTCTGAGCCTGCCCCTGCAGAGCGGACAGAATCTCTACCCCAGTGTGGCTCCTGTCCCCTAGGCAGACCAACTCAAGCACTGCATGGCATCTTTTAGCCTGATTGCTTGCGTAGCCCCTTGAACAATTACAGAGCACCACTGGTTCAGAGGACAAATCTGCCGAAGAATCCATAGAGGAAGAAGAGGAAGGGGTGGAGGAGAGAGCTGTGGCAGAATCACCACTAGCATTTTGGAGGTGTGGTGACGGAACAAGTTCCAAAAACACTGAACCCTGTCCTGCATCCTTCCCAGCTGCCAGCAGAGTTACCCAGTGTGCTATGAAGGAAAGGTAAGGTCCCTGCCCATGCCTGCTGGACCATGAGTCAGCGGTAATATGAACTTTACTGCTGACCGCCCTGTCCAACGAGGGTCTGGCGCCCCCCCATCCTAAAACTTCACCAGCCGCCACTACCTGCCATCCCACATTCCCGTTAGGAGGTAGTCGGACGCAGGCCACCTGTACAGGGGCGCAACCTGTATAGTACAGTGAGGTTCTAGAGTATATCTAACACTTAGTAAAAATACATATCTAACTTAGTAACAATACATGTGGTCCAGAATAGTGTATCCGTTTTTGTAGGAGTGAGAAATGAACAAATGGTATCATTCCCTAATCTGTGTCTTTCGTGATCCTTTAACCCTGTCTTGGAACCGTATTATAGTAAAGTTTATGGAGAGTTGAGGTTTGTGTCTCTTATCTTACCCCAAGACAGTGGTACTCAGCCTGGTGATCCTTATGGGAGAGTTCTTTGGTTTGGTCAGTCGGGTGTGAAGGGGATCCTCCGCCATTGTTGAAGTATATGATCTAGGACACAACTCCATAATTCATTAGTTTTTACAATAAGTGTAAGCATAAGATTAACCAGTGTGTTTTAATCTCAGTTCAGTGAGAATACTTAAAGCTTTGAGGTTAAGGGTGATATCTAGTGGTATAGCAAATATTGTCTCTCTTTCTATTGAATGCTAAATTCAATGTTAATCTGATCATTATGCACAGGTCCTGCAAAAGAACTCACGTTACACAGTCGTTGGAGAGCCACACATCCCTCTGACAAGAACTACAACTTCTCCCCTCCACACAAAAGATATTCAAGAATTGACTTAATCTTCATCTCCCAACGACTTGATTAATGTAACTAAAGTGGAAATTGGAATAATCTCCATACCAGACCACACCCCCACCGCCACCACTCTTAAACTAAATTCACCCAAACCTACAACTTTCAATTGGAGACACAACGTGGCCCTGCTAACTGACCAAACCATACAAGACGACATACATGAATTAAAAAGTATTTTGAAACCAACCTAGAATCAGGTGCATGTGCAGAGGCTAGCAAGGCGGTAATGTCGGGCTAGAGCTCTGCTCTGTGAGGGGAACAAACCGCGATATAAAGACGACTCACGGACACGGAATCTTTCCACATCTACGTCTTATCCTCCTGTGAGGTTAGGGGAATATTTTTTTTTTAAATCAGAAAAAGGTTTTATTGAACAAAAACAAAACATTGATACATTCAGGCGGTTACAATCACTGTAAGGCATAGATTGTGATAGCTACCACATACAACTGTAAACTGTGTATTGTATCACTACAATCGTTAGAAAAAGGAAAGTCTTCACACGGTATCTATGTACATGAACACATAAACAGGGCCTATTGTATCAAAGAACCCATGTAAGATTGTGGATTGTACCACTAAAGCCAGAAGTCCATGTAGTAACCAAATTAGTCCAAGGAGTACCTACCGGCACTCACGGATAGTATTCAAAATGTGTCCGGATATTAAGGAGTTGTAGAAACAAAAAAGAAAAAAAAAAAAAAAAGAAAAACAACTGCTGCTTCCCTTCACTCTGTATACCATAATCATTAACAGTTCGTATGCACCATGTCTCTTTTTTATCATCACATCCGTACAATTCCCCAAGGTAATAGCTATTATCAACTATCCCCGTTTAATAGGTTACATTTGGAGTAGTCTGTCTCTAATCAGTTGGGTTGGCGCCAACCCCGGAGTATCTAGCCATGGTTGCCACAATGCAAAGAACTTCTTTTGGACATTCCTATGTTGGTAAGTGAGTTTTTCTCTAATCAGCATACTGTTCACCATTTCCACCCAGCCTTTCCCCTGTTGGTACTCTGGGGGTTATCCAGAACCTCGCAATCGCTTTTCTAGCTAGATATAGGAGGCGTAGAATTGCAGTGTGTCCGTTTGGCGAGAGCGAGGGTAACTCCAGAGCACCAAGGAGGCAAACCACCGGGTCACGCAGAACTGGTATCTGAAATACTTGGGAAATAGTCGTCAGAACATATTGCCAGTACCTAAACAACTTCGGGCATTTCCACATCATATGTAGCAAGTCTCCAGTTTCCCCATTGCATTTAGGGCATAAAGGAGAGTCACGGATACCCCATCTATGCAGTCTAGACGGGGTTCTGTATGCCCTGTGTAATAATAGAAGATGTGACAACCTATGTGACATCGATACTGAGACCAACGGTGCGGATGTCAGACAAAGTTCCCATTGTTCTCCGTCAATAGGCCCTAGGTCCTTCTCCCAGCCTTTCCTACAGGGTAGTGTGGAGGCATCATGCGATCTTTGAATTAGTTTGGCATATATTTTGGAGATCATGCCCTTTCTGTCTTTCGCCATCGCCACATCAGATTGCAAGGGATGTGACACTGTCGAGAGAGAGGATAATCTGAGTTCACTGTTCACCGCGTGCCTGAGCTGTAGATACTGGTAAAATTGGGTCCTAGGGATTGCAAATTCATCTTGGAGATTTGTGAATGACTTGAACGTGGCACCACTGAACAACTGAGGTATGTACAGTATCCCCAACCTTTCCCATTGTTGGAAGTTTACGAGTTTATATAGTTCCTTGAAATATTTGTTTCTCCATATAGGGGTGAAGGAACACACCCCTCTGACTTTCATATGTGTTCTGATGTATTTCCACAGAGTGTTCAGTAACACTACTGTTGGAAGTGTCTGTGGTAAATGAGTAAGTCCTGCTTCTAAGTGAGCTATTGCTGGTAATGCAGAGTCAGTAGGAAAAAGCACCAGTCTAATGGGGTCGTCCGTCTCCAGATTCCCCCAGTCGCCTAAGTGCTGGGTCTGGGATGCTATATAGTATGATCTGGCGTGAGGGACTGCGAGCCCCCCCTGATCCTTTGCTAGTTGCAGGGCGTGTAGGCTAATCCTTGCCAATCTCTTCCCCCATATCAAGTCCCTGAATTGGGAGTCTATGAGGGCGAACCATTTGTGCGAAATCCACACTGGGGCGTTGTGGAACACGTATAGTAATTGTGGGGCCCATACCATTTTAATTAGGTTTGCCCGCCCCGTGACAGATAATGGTAATTTCACCCATGATGTACATTTCGTCCTGAATTTATTAAGTAGGGGAGTTAGATTTAGTGTGAGGTAACGCGCTGGGTCCGGCGACACTTGTATGCCGAGATATCTGAATTCTTCCACTATAAGTATGTCTTTTGCGCAAGTTGGCAGGGGATTAGTTAGGGGGTCTAGTGGCAATAATACTGATTTGTTCCAATTTATACTAAATCCTGACAGCTCACCAAACTGAGCTATTAGATGCATTACGTTACCTAGCGAGACATCTGTATCCCCGAGGTAAACTAATGTATCATCTGCATATAGTGAGATTACATCTTGTCTAAGACCTCTGCGGAAACCTACAATGTCCTGAGTTGCCCTGACGTGAATAGCCAGGGGTTCCAGCGCCAGGGCGAACAGCAGGGGTGACAGAGGGCACCCCTGCCGCGTGCCTCTGAAGAGTCTAAAGGGTTCGGACACTTCTCCATTTATTCTCATTCTAGCCGAGGGGGAGCTATATAGTAATTGAACCCATTTTAGGAAGGTAGGGCCAACCCCAAATCTAGTTAGTGTTTCCCAAAGGTATGGCCATTCGACGCTGTCAAATGCTTTGGCAGCGTCTAGGGAAAGAATGGCTCTGTTTCCTGGATTGTCAATGGGAATCTGCATATTGAGGAATAATCTGCGTAAATTCAGGGCAGTTGATCTGGTCGGTATAAATCCCGATTGGTCCTTATGAATCACTGATTGTATGCATTTTGCCAGTCTGTTAGCCAGAACTCTGGCCAGCAGCTTGACATCGAATGTCAATAACGAGATGGGCCTGTATGAGTCAGGGGAGGATGCATCCTTCCCCTGTTTCAGGAGGACCACTATTAACGCCTCTCTCATAGAAGGGGGGAGTTGCCCCGTCTCAAACGCTGTATTGTAGACTTTAAGGAGGATCGGGAGTAACTGTGCGGAGTACCGTTTGTAGACTTCCGATGGGAGTCCATCAGACCCGGGCGCCTTCCCATTTTGTGTGTGTGCCAGAGCCTCCAGAAGATCCTCTTCTGTCAGTGGGGCATTTAATAGGTTGGTTTCTGTGATGGATAATTTAGGTATGGGGTATTTGTCTAAGAAAGAATGAATGTCCTCAACCGATGGGTGTACTTTGGACGTATAAACCCCTTGGAAAAATTCCCTGAAAGCCTGCATAATGTCTGGCGTAGAGTGGCATATAGAGCCCTGAGAGTCCGTTATCGCTGAGATATGTGACTGCGGTTGTTGGGATTTGGCTAGCAGGGCGAGCATGTGGCCTGTATTCTCTCCCTCCTCGTAGTGAGTCTGTTGCAAGAAAAAGCGTTTATTTTCTGCAATCTGTAGTGAAACATTTTTTAACATAGATTGTGCTGAAAGCCACAATCTCTTAGAAGTGTCATTGGGGTCTGCTATATACATTGTTTCTGCTTTCTGGGCCTCTGCTAGTACTAGGTTTTCCCACTCCTTAGTCTTTGTTTTGATATGAGAAATTTCTCTGATGAACTGCCCCCGGAGGAAGGCCTTAGCTGCCTCCCAGACCACGGGCAGCTCAGCCGAGTCTAAATTATGTTCAAAGAAGGTTTTCAGGTGATGGCATATAGGATCCGGGTCGGGCAAAAGCGACATCCAGAAAGGATTAAGTTTCCACATAGTTTTACCTCGGGCGGCACCTAATCTAATATCAATGGTTAGCGGGGAGTGATCTGACACCTGTCTGGCATGGTATTGTGCGGAATTGATTAAGGGCAGCATAGGCTCATTCCCCAGACCCAGATCTATACGTGACAGGCCACCTACTGAGGCCGATTGGCAAGAGTATACCTTAGCATCAGGGTTATGCATCCTCCATACATCCGTGAGACCCAATTCCAATAGTAGGCGGGCAAACGGTGTGGTGTGGCCTTGGGGTCGGACCTCTTCCCCTCCTCTGGCTCTTAATTTGTCTATGTTCAGATCTATATAATTATTGAAGTCTCCCACTGCTAACAGCGGTATCCCTGGGTAGCGTGACATATACTCCGCTAATATTGTGAGTGGGCGTGCCGAGAATGGAGGAGGAATGTATAACCCCGCAATAATACATTTAGTCCCATAGAGGGAACATAGAATAAATATATAGCGACCCTCTGGGTCTATTTTAACATCTAGAGGAGAAAATTGAGTACCTTTTTTTATCAGCAGACTCACTCCCCTCGAGTACACCGAGTATGTAGCATGATACTGCGGACAATATTGTCTTTGAGCTATCCACTGAGTGGACTTCGGTGGGAGATGAGTCTCTTGTAGACATACAATATCGGCGTTCAAACGCTTGACCATACGAAGTACAGCCAAGCGCTTGACCGGATTATTTAACCCCCTAACATTCCACGTCATACATCTTGTTGTTACAGACATTGGTAAACTTGAGCAATGTTAATGAGGAGAGGCTGTACATAAATAACACGTGCGGTGCATAATACCATTTGTACTCTTGCATGCAATACCCATGTGGTGTATCTTGCTCTAAAGAGTATAGCATATTGCAGGTGCTCCTGTAGGGGCCAGGGAAGGCTCCAAGAGACATACCAACGAGTGAGGTACATATTGTAGCATATCGATGGGGCATGGTGGTGGACATGGTCCATACTCTGTGCAAGTAGGTAAAGGGAAGCAAAAAAGAAAAACAAAAGGTAGAAAAAAATCTCAAAACAACAGGCCAACGGGGCCTTGTGGGTTTCCCACGTTAAACCTGGATGCCTTAGCCTGGTCATCCTGGGGGGTCACAGTGGAAGTGCACGTAAGTGTCTCGACTTCTCAGCAGCAAGTACCACAGCCGTAGTTCTTTGGTAGGTTTGCAACAAATAGGTGGATAAGCAGACTGCTACACCTTACCAAGGTGAACTGGGAAAACAACAGTAACAGTGGAACACTTTGTCTTGAAAAGTTCCCAGGAGATGAGTTTCAGCGTGGGGCAGGGCGTCTGCTGTGGTCTGCACGAATGGATTGCTCCTCACGGTCTAGCCATTGCATAGCTACTGCAGGGGTATCAAAAAATTGCACCGACCCTAGTACTTCCACGCGAAGACGTGCTGGATATAGCATTGCATATTTTAGATCGAGATCTCTGAGACGGCGTTTCACATCGTTGAATTTTGCTCTTTTTTTCTGCAATTCAGCAGAGAAATCTGGGAAAAGGGACACTTTAGCATTTTCCATCTTGAGGGCTGCAGGCTTTATCCTGGCATTGTGTAGTATCGCATCCCTGTCCTTATAGTTGAGGAGCTTGAACAAGAAAGGCCGTGGTGGGGCGCCAGGTGGGGGAGGCCTAGCTGGAACCCGGTGTGCCCGCTCCACCGAGAACATGGGGGAAAATGCTTCCCTGCCAAATGCATTGGCCAACCAGCCTTCAATGAACTCCACTGGGTTCTTGCCTTCTGTGCGTTCTGGGATTCCTATGGCTCTTACATTGTTCCTCCTCATTCTGTTCTCCATGTCGTCTAAACGCGTGGCATGCTGTGTCATGAGGTGAGTATTGTATGTGAGGTCCTGCTGCATAGGAGCCATGTCATCCTCTA
The DNA here is from genome assembly GCA_028564925.1 of Lithobates sylvaticus. NCBI lineage: Eukaryota > Metazoa > Chordata > Amphibia > Anura > Ranidae > Lithobates > Lithobates sylvaticus. The sequence continues at coordinate 198,286,300 of CM053031.1, read as the reverse complement.
TGGAGCTCACCCTCCCCTCTAGTGCAGAGGCCCTCTCCCTTAGCTTCTGTGCGTCTTGGCGTATGAAGGTAATTTCCGTCTTCACCCCTTTAATCTCAGTGGTGAGGGCTGCTATAGATGTATTGCAGGAGGTCACTGCTGTGAAAATGTCCCTTAGTGTGGGTTCGTCTGCTGTATCTGGGCTAGCTGGGCCTTCCGGCCTAGTGATGGCGTCTTTGGGGGTACTCACTGTGTCCCAGTCAAATGAGGTGCCGTTCTCCTCCAGCGGAACCGTGTCATCGGTTTCGGATGCCCCTCCAGACGAGTCTCCAGCAGCGGTGTATGAGGCGGCTTGTTCCGCCGACAGCGGCATGGAGAACAGCTTCTCAGCTGCCTCCTTGTGCAATGTCTTTGCCGAGCGCTGTGTATTGGCGCCATTTTGGCCCACGAGGCCCGCGGAGCGGGACGAATTATGTCGTTTTGTGGCAGACATCTGTCTCAGCTATCGGTAACGGAGGTTCCAGCAGGCTTGGTAAGTACTCCGGTGTCCCGCGTACCCTTTTCGGGGAGGAATAAGCTGTGTTTCCTAGGATCTTTTAAGGAGTTTCGGCGGAGCTGACTGAAAGTGCGACCGGCTACATCCGCTGCCTGGCCACGCCCCCCCCATTTTCAATTTGAAAGAATGCTTCATAAAGCATTACAACAAACCTCAGAGCAAATTACTAACAATCTTACTAAAGAAATTAGAGAGCTGGGACGACGAACTGAAACGTTAGAAATGAAAGTAGAAGATTTTGAAATAAATACACAAGAAGTTTTCACAGAATTGGAAAACCTCAAAGAGGAAAATATTACTGCAGAACAGACTTGAAGATTTTGAGAATCGCGCCAGAAGGTTTAATCTGCGCTTCAGAGGCTTACCTGAGTCAATCACAGACCTACAATCAACTATAACAGCACTCTGTCAGGAGCTACAACCAGCAATACCCATTGAAAGGTTGGAGATGGACAGAATACATAGAGCTCTTACATCCAAAAAAGCTGATGGCCCCCCTAGAGATATTATTGCAAAATTTCACTTTTACCGAACGAAAGAACAACTTCTAGAAGCAGCAAGAGAAAAGAACAATTTATCCTTTCAAGGTCACAATTTTCAGATTTTTGCAGACCTATCCCAATTAACAATATCCAAACGGCGGGCAATGAAACCCCATTTATTGGAACTCCAAAATCATAACATCAAATACCAATGGGGCTTCCCATTCTCCCTTCGTTTCACCCATCAAGGGACCAGATTCTCTTGCAGAACCCCTGACGAACTTCATCAAGCACTCCAAGACCTCAACCTGATTGAAGGGACACCTTCAACCTCTACTTCAAGAAGAAGATCAGCATCTGCCTCCTCCCCCTGGAACACATCCCAATCTGAAACAAGAAACGGCAACCACCATACACACAAAAGAGGAAGATTCGTACCCTCACACCAAGGACAAGATGACGCCATGGACTAATGATGCATCCCTAGGAACTGTGCCTAATTGACTCCGACTGATGCTAAGCTATATGGAAACACAAGTATTGGAAAAAGTACAAATATACGGCTTGACAGATAGAATGATTTTAGGTTGTGTCCGCCCGGTATTTGTAGCAGCGCTATATGGTATTTTCACAGATTAATGTGAATAAATTATTGGAGAGAGTGCATATTCAAAAAATTCATATCTGATAAATAATGTGGAATACTTATTGCAGAATAATAAATATTTGAATAAAAATTATAAAAATTAGAATATATTACATTAAAATAATATATTAAAAGTGCACGTGAATAAAAATTATATAAAATATATGAATAATTAAATTAAATTATGTAAGAGGGTTGAATCAATAAATAAATATATGGATAAAACCAACGTGTCTCAAAAACAACAAAGTGCTACAAAGTCCACGTGTTCCACAAGATCATCCAATCACGTAAATATGAGCAATAATTTGTGACAGTTCTAAAGTTATAAATTCTTGTGCTGAGATTCCGTGACTTCCACCATAGATTTCACCGTGTGGGAAGGCTGTCCCCTTTTGGGGGTACACTCACCAGAAATATACTTTATATGCGCCTGTAGTAAAAATTTGTATGGACCTTCTCCTCCAACATCAGCAAATAAAACCTTGCGGGTAAATATAACCAGGTACCAGCCTTTTCCTCCAGTATCAGTCAGTCATATCATCCTCAGCGTGGTTTGTTTATATGTACATGTGTGGAGACAAATATTGGGCCACATAGCGTAATATTGCTTAAAATATTTATTGAAATAATTTCCCTTTAATTTGTAAAAGTTATATAGTATCTATACAAATCCCCCCTAGTGGGTTCTGCGTACCGAAAATAAGATAAAAAACAGCATTCAGGAATACGTATAGCGGTGTACTGTGCCTGCTCTGGCCGGATGTGGAGTTTTTCTGTGCCTTCAGCGAGGCAAACAGCGTCCTTCCTGTCCGGATAGCCGTGGAGCGCACCGTGGACCGCAAATACGTCTGACGTCACTTCCTGTTGACCTACGCCCTGACGCGTTTCGTCATTTCCGACTTCTTCTCGAGGGCGTAGGTCACCAGGCAGGAAGTGAGGTTTATATACACTGACGGACAGCGCTGACGCCCAATCAGGGGGCTTAATTGTCCTCCCTTAGGTGCCGATATTGCGTAATACCATAGTATAATGTTAGAGGTCCACTGCGGACTATATTGGCAGAGCGCAGCGTCATCCCAGTGCAATACACAACAGTGCATGTACATACTCTGTAGAAATTATATGTACCAATCGTGTGTATATCATTATAATACATCATGTAGCACATAACATTGTGGTGCATCTCTAGTTACACATGTTATTTAAAATTCATGTTATTAAAAAGAAAAGCATGCGGGCGTAATAATCAGCGGGTTCACATAATGTCACCCGCATACTTGATGCCCAAAGAATGTGAATGCAATGTACATAGGAAAAACGGGGAAAAAATATATATAGGGGAAAAAAATATATATATATATAGCATGGACTTATACTTTGCGTGATATTAATTTTAAATTTTAAACCGCCAAGATAAATGTTTAAATACACTAGTGTAGAACTCAGACACTTATATGCATATGTGATTAAAATATGCATATAAATTAATGTTACTGAATAAAGGGGAGGTCCCCAGTATGCAAATACAAAATATTTCAATAGTGACTAATAGGTGTGTGATTAGTCATATTGCATGTAACATGGAGTATTTTAAAGTAATTAAAAATAGATAGCATTGGTCATATTGCATGTGACATGAAGAATTTAAAATAATTTAAAATTAGATAGCATTTGGTGGTTTATTTAAAATGGTATTATTATTTGAAGTGGACAAGGAAAATTCATATAAGAATAATAAAATTCATATAAGAATAATAAAATTGAACCCTTATTAAAATATGTATATAAATAAGAGTTATAAAATGTATATTTTAAAATTATAATATACATATTGTGGTTGCTCGTATTGATCTGTACACCCACAATAAAAATCCTGCTGTGCTCCACCGATAAAATGGGGTAATTGATGGAGTCTAGGGGGAGATTGTCCCTAGTTTAAGTGTCTGGTGTTACATTAATATTCTTTTGGCATCTGTAAACCATACAATAAAACATATCATAAAAACCTGACATGGGTACAGGGTGAATTTTCTTATAAAGGATAGTGAGAAATGGTGTGTGGGAACTGTTATTGATAAGCGTGTTGTTTATAGGGCTATGTGTCGCTTATGAAGCAGTTGATATCTAATTCGATATTTAAGCCTTTTGGAGTGAGCACGTCTACCAAATAGATCCATTGGGTCTCGCGTTTTGACAGTTCCCGTACCATATGTATACCCCTCCAATGGGGTTGTAATTGTTCTATACCCCAAAATTGTAAACCTTTGGGGTCCATGTCGTGTTTCAATTTGAAATGTAATGAAACATTGTGATCCTTAAAGCCAATTTTTATGTTATGCACATGTTCGGCTATCCGAACTCTTAATAGCCTCTTGGTGCGGCCAATGTACATAAGCCCACATGGGCATTTAAGTGCATAAACCACATGGGTGCTGTTGCATGTGATAAATTGTTTTATTGCAAAGTTGTTGTTGTTAGAAGTGGATGTGAAATTTTCCAATCTTCTAATGGGGCAAGCCACCTCTCGACAAGCCTTACATTTTCTACAAGCAAAAAAACCGTTTTGATCCCAAAACGTGGGTGGTTTTTTGGGGGGGGTCGATGACTTTCTTGACTACTTTATCCCCAAAATTTGGTGCTTTGCGGTAAATGAACTGAGGTACTGGAGGTAAAGCAGTCCCCAATCTTTTGTCTAAGCGTAAAATGTGCCAATGTTTTTTAAAAATCTGCTCAACTTCTTCATATTGGGCGTGGAAACCAGATATAAAGGACCACTCTAGATTGCGTTTGTTGGTAGGGGCCAGATCATTGTTTTTCTCTTCCAAAATGGTTGATCTCGGTATTTGTTTTACTTCCTCTACAATTCTCTGCAATTTTTTGGGGTTGTAGCCTCTTGCTTCAAATCTCTCCGTGAGGATTTTTGATTGCTCCATATAATTTCCTTCCTCTGAGCAGTTTCTTCTTACCCGCATTATTTGACCTTTCGGGATGTTTTTTAGCCAAAGTGGATGGTGTGCACTCGTCGTTGGTAAATAACTATTCCGGTCAGTTTTCTTAAAATAAACTTTTGTTTCTAATTTGTTGTTTTTTCGATAAACTGTAACGTCTAAAAAATTGATTTCATTAAAATCCCAAGCAGATGTTAGTTTAATATTGTTGTTGTTGTTGTTAAGACCTTTTAAAAAAACTTCCAGGCTAAAATGGGAACCTGCCCAGATAAAAAACAAGTCATCAATAAAACGTTTATAAAATACCAGTTCTGGCCGCTGGTTATTAAAAATGATCTTGTCCTCCCATTCTGCCATGAATAAATTTGCAATACTGGGGGCAAACTTGGCCCCCATGGCTACTCCTCTCTGTTGGGTATAAAATTTCCCTCCGTACCAGAAATAGTTGTGCGATAAGCAGAAATCTAGAGCGTTTCTTAAAAATACCTTTTGGTTAAAAACAAGATCATCGCGTTTGCTTAATGCCCAGTTCAGGGCTAATAGAGCGTCATCATGTTGTATAATGGAATATAATGATGAGACGTCTGCTGTAACTAGGATGATTTGTTCGATGTTCTCCAGATTTACCTCTTGCAAAGTGTTGAGGAAGTTTTTCGTGTCCCTTAGATAGGATTTTGTGTCCCTTACGCTTTTTTGTAAAAAAGTGTCAAGGTATTGACCTAGCCTGGACGATACGGAGTCAATACTATTGACGATTGGTCTTGCAGGTGGATTCATATCATCTTTGTGGATTTTTGGAAGAGTGTAAAGTGTGGGTACTCGACTGTTTGTAGGTAGTAGATATCTCTTTTCTTTGTTAGAGAGTACCCCAGTCCGTGAGCCCATATCTATTAATTTTTCCAAATGTTCTCTGTAAGATTGCGTGGGATCTTTTTTGAGTGTGTTGTATGTTTCATTATCTGATAACATCTCCTCAATCTGTCCGTGGTAAAAGTCTTTAGTGAGCAGGACCACACCTCCACCTTTATCTGCCGGTCTAACTACTATATCCTTACGCTGTTCCAGAAGCTTAATACCCTCCTCCACGTGTTTAATGTTTAGTGCTTTATTTGGTTTCAAAGTCTCTAGGTCGTGTAATACCAAACCCTTGAATACTTCAACGTGGTGGTTTGGATTATTCGGTGGATTAAACAGGGACTTGTTTTTTAGTCCACTGTTAATAATTTTTGGCTTCTCAGTCGCAGGTGTTTGTTGATTGCTTGTTATTTCATTGGTTGTGCCATTTCCTAAAAAATACTTTTTTATGTTTAATTTTCTAATGTATTTATGTATATCTACATAAACACTGAATTTATTAATAGTTTTTTTCAGGCCACATTTTAGCCCCAAGTTTAAAATATTTACTTCTTTATGGGTCAGATTAGCTTCTGTTAAATTGAAGATACCTCCTACTCCGACCCTCTTCTTCTTTTGCTGGATCTTAAATCCGGCTCTGCACCCTCTGTATTTTCTTGTTTCTGCGGTTGATGTGTATATTCTTTTGGTTCTTGTCGGTGGTCTACTCTTTGGTTGTGGTGTCCTTGGGTTGGTAGGTTCCTTGGGTGTTGCGGTGCTAATCTGGGGTGGTTGGGGGGTTGGGACTGCATCGGGGGTCGCCCCCTGCGTGGTGGATATCCTCTGCCCCTGTGTTGCCCCCCTCGGCCTCTCCCTAAAAAAGGACGTGGCATCGGTCGAGAGTCGTATTCTTCCTCGTAATGGTATAAGGGTTCGAATCTATTTTGTGTGGCAGTTGCCTGTGGTTGCTGTTGTTGGTTCACCCTTTGATTATTGCCTCTTGTTCCCTTATTCTTCCATTTTCCTCTTTGTACCGGAGTGGAGTAATAGTTAGGGGAATTTATATATGATGTGTCCTCATATTGGTCCCTTTCTTCTATTAATGGTGGGTTTAGTCTTGGGACTGGAGTGGGATTGGGATTAGGATGTTTGGGGCGTGCTGATGTAGCACCCCTCAATTCTTCGTTATTTATGTTGGCGTTTAAAGATGCTTGTTGCCATGAGTATATTTTGTTGTTTTTAAAATCATCGAAATCTTTATGATATTTTTTAATTTTTTTCTTTTGGGTATCCTTGTCCACTTTTTCTAGTCTTTTTTGTACCTTTATGTTAAAATCTATGATTTGCTGAGACTCTTTAATGGGGTCGAGCTGCAGTTTCAAATCGTTGATCTTCATTTCTATATTTGCCATTTTCCGTTTTTTCCTTTGTATGATTAACTGTTGTAGTTTAAAGCCGACACCATTAAAAAAATCCAACCATTCCTGGGTGGATGCTGGGTCGTCTAGGCCATCATGGGGGATCACATCCCATCTCAAACTTTTTATGATAATGTTATCCTTCATATACTGTTCGAGGGTGCATATGTCCCACCGAGGGTGCATATGTCCCACCATATTCCATGTTACATGCAATATGACTAATCACACACCTATTAGTCACTATTGAAATATTTTGTATTTGCATACTGGGGACCTCCCCTTTATTCAGTAACATTAATTTATATGCATATTTTAATCACATATGCATATAAGTGTCTGAGTTCTACACTAGTGTATTTAAACATTTATCTTGGCGGTTTAAAATTTAAAATTAATATCACGCAAAGTATAAGTCCATGCTATATATATATATATTTTTTTCCCCTATATATATTTTTTCCCCGTTTTTCCTATGTACATTGCATTCACATTCTTTGGGCATCAAGTATGCGGGTGACATTATGTGAACCCGCTGATTATTACGCCCGCATGCTTTTCTTTTTAATAACATGAATTTTAAATAACATGTGTAACTAGAGATGCACCACAATGTTATGTGCTACATGATGTATTATAATGATATACACACGATTGGTACATATAATTTCTACAGAGTATGTACATGCACTGTTGTGTATTGCACTGGGATGACGCTGCGCTCTGCCAATATAGTCCGCAGTGGACCTCTAACATTATACTATGGTATTACGCAATATCGGCACCTAAGGGAGGACAATTAAGCCCCCTGATTGGGCGTCAGCGCTGTCCGTCAGTGTATATAAACCTCACTTCCTGCCTGGTGACCTACGCCCTCGAGAAGAAGTCGGAAATGACGAAACGCGTCAGGGCGTAGGTCAACAGGAAGTGACGTCAGACGTATTTGCGGTCCACGGTGCGCTCCACGGCTATCCGGACAGGAAGGACGCTGTTTGCCTCGCTGAAGGCACAGAAAAACTCCACATCCGGCCAGAGCAGGCACAGTACACCGCTATACTTATTCCTGAATGCTGTTTTTTATCTTATTTTCGGTACGCAGAACCCACTAGGGGGGATTTGTATAGATACTATATAACTTTTACAAATTAAAGGGAAATTATTTCAATAAATATTTTAAGCAATATTACGCTATGTGGCCCAATATTTGTCTCCACACATGTACATATAAACAAACCACGCTGAGGATGATATGACTGACTGATACTGGAGGAAAAGGCTGGTACCTGGTTATATTTACCCGCAAGGTTTTATTTGCTGATGTTGGAGGAGAAGGTCCATACAAATTTTTACTACAGGCGCATATAAAGTATATTTCTGGTGAGTGTACCCCCAAAAGGGGACAGCCTTCCCACACGGTGAAATCTATGGTGGAAGTCACGGAATCTCAGCACAAGAATTTATAACTTTAGAACTGTCACAAATTATTGCTCATACTTACGTGATTGGATGATCTTGTGGAACACGTGGACTTTGTAGCACTTTGTTGTTTTTGAGACACGTTGGTTTTATCCATATATTTATTTATTGATTCAACCCTCTTACATAATTTAATTTAATTATTCATATATTTTATATAATTTTTATTCACGTGCACTTTTAATATATTATTTTAATGTAATATATTCTAATTTTTATAATTTTTTATTCAAATATTTATTATTCTGCAATAAGTATTCCACATTATTTATCAGATATGAATTTTTTGAATATGCACTCTCTCCAATAATTTATTCACATTAATCTGTGAAAATACCATATAGCGCTGCTACAAATACCAGGCGGACACAACCTAAAATCATTCTATCTGTCAAGCCGTATATTTGTACTTTTTCCAATACTCTTGTTTACATAAGCAGCTGCTTCAAAATGTGTATATAGATCTTCTATACTCTCACATTTTTACTTGAATTGTCCTTCACAGACAACCTTAGTATTCGATTTTATCACACACACACACACCTTCGATATTCATTTATTTAATTATATTTTAATATACACAGGTTTTCACTAAAATATATATTTTCATTTATCTATATATTTATTATCACATATTATATATATTTATTTATTTATTTATATATACGAGCACTTCTTTGGGATTTTGATCACCCACCATCCCAAATACTAGTACACAAACCCAAGGAGCGCAGAGCGGTGTTTTAAATAGGAGGGCAGAAAATATAAACACCCCTTTTTTTGTGAGTATATGGAAACACAGTAATGAAAATTAATTACTGAATTTATTTTCTAAACTATAGCGAAAATATCGATTTTGGTTAACCAGTAAACAGAAATTACTGGGAAAACTGTAATTTTAAAATGTAAAATTATTCCCTAGCACTAATTGTCCATATTGAAAGGACAAGTTTTCTTTCTATATTTTTGCATTTTATATATATTTTTTTATTTATTTTTTTTTAAATATTTTTTTTAAATCTAATTACTTCTTAGTGATGAAATAAAATTACAGAGAAGTAAATATTTTCACTTTATATTTTTTCTCATTTTTTATTTTTATTTTTTATCTTCTCCCAATTATTTTTAACATGAATGGTTTAAATCATTAGTTGGGCTACATACTTTATGGGAAAACAGTAATGAAATTGAATTACTGGATTTATTCCCTAAAATACTGCAAATTATCTTTCTTGGTTAAACAGGTAACAGAAATTACTGAGATAACAGAAATAAAAAAAAAAAAAAAGATAAGATACATACATATTATACCCTATCATTAAATGTCCAAATTTAACGGATACGTTTATTTTCTATATTTTTGTATTTTATTCTTCAAATCGAATTACTTCTTAGTAATGAAATAAAATTACTAATAAGTGAATACTTTCATTTTTTATTTTATTTTTAATTTTTTTTATCCTCTCCCACTCATTTTTAATCTGAATTGTTACCTTTAGTAGTTGGGCTGATTACTTTATTTATTTTTTTGTAGCACTTTTATCTACAATTGTTGAGCAACCACCCTTGTTGAGAATCATTTCTAAAATGATACTTCAATGTATTACTCTATAATTTAAACATAATATTTTCTTTTCTGGACCGCGTTTGCCCCACAATTTCGTTTATTTTTCTCGTTATATCCTCACTATGGGTAGACTGGTCCTCTTATTCCCTATTTTTAATTTATTCTTATGTTTATTTTTATTTTTATTATTTGTTTCTTCTTCAACATAAATGATCTCAACAACAAACAATTAATTATAATCCTTAGTCATTCCCCCCCCCCCCCCCTTTTTTTTTATGTATATGTATGTGTATGTTTATGTTTTGTTTTTTTTTTAATCTTTTTTTTTTTTTTAATTCTTTATTTGTAGTATAAACAAGATAACAGACATATATAAACTGTGGTACAAAGGGCATAATCCAAATGTTAATTTCCATACCCTCGTCATTCCTCTTAGATCACATACATATAAACTTACATCCATCTATGACTTGGGTCGAGTGTTCTCTAGCGCCAGTCCAGCTATCGAGGGGGGCCCAGGAGCTCCCTGTGACCCCCTCGAAGCCAGCCTGTGGAATGGTAAGATCGGCCTGCTCTAATGTCTACCCTTGGTTAGGTAGCCATTGTTTCAAGTTTGATTTTTTTTTTTTTTTTTTTTTTTCCCTGTTTCCCCCTTTCCCTTTCCCCTGGTTGGGAAAAGCGAAAGGAGCGGGTCGGGCGAGGGGACGGGGGGGGGGGGGGGGGGTGGGGTAAGAGAGGGGAAAGAAAAGGAGAGAGAAAAAGGAGGGGGGAAAAAAAGGGGGGGGAGGGAGACCCACGAGGGGGGTAATACCCTTCCTCCAGCCCAGATGGTAAGCTAGATTAGAAGGGAGGGGGTCTTTACCTCCCTAGCTCACATTGTTAACCTTGCGTATTCCTCTGAGAAAAAAAATTCAAGCCAGTAATGCCATTTCTTGAGATATTGCTCCCTGGTGCCCTTGTCAGTGGCCACCAGGTCCTCCATTCTATGAATGTCGGCTACTTTTTTCAGCCACATAGCTACTCCTGGGGGGTCTGTCTGTTTCCATAGAAGGGAAATGCAACTCTTTGCCGCCGTGACCAGTGAGGGGATAATGGATTTCCTGTATGTTTTGCCCGGTATGTCGTGGTGGTGGATTAGGAAGAACCCTGGGGACATGGGCAATGTCCTCTCTGTAAATTTCTGTAGGATGCGGTGCACCTCCGACCAAAAAGGAGTCAGGAGTTTACAGGACCAAAAGATGTGTAGGAGGCTACCTGCCTCTTCGCAGCACCTCCAGCACCGGTCCGAGCTCTGGGGGAACATTTTTTGTAGTCTCACCGGGGTGTAGTACCAACGCGTGAGGACTTTATAGCCGGTCTCCTGTTGGTTTGCGCTCAGCGCCGTTTTGTGCGCAAAGAGAAGTATCCTCTCCACTGTCTCGGAGAGCTCTATCCCCAGATCTCTTTCCCAGTTCGTTATAAATGGAAGTCTGAAATCACGTGGGGTTGAGTTCAGGGTCTGGTAGGTTAAGGATATTGTGTGTCTTATGGGCTCTTGCTCCAAGCACAATTGCTCGAATGGTGTTAGACTTCTCAGAAATAGCCTCGGGGAGGGCTGGGCCTTGATAAAATGCGCTAGCTGTATCTTTTGCCAAAAGGGGAGATTGCTCAGGAGGGGGTCGTCCACTATCTCCTCCCTAGACATCCACCTACCGTCTCTTATAAAATGGCGTATTTGGCGTTTCCCGGTCACTAGTAGTTCTTGGAACCTAGAGTCTATAAGTCCCGGTCCAAAGTCAGGGTTTCCCACTACTGGGGTCAGTGGGGAGGGGAGGGGCACCTCCAGCCATTCCCGAGTGACCCTCTGGGCCACCCTCCAGGTCTCCCCTACCGTGGGGTGTTTTGTCACTTGCTCTGGGTAGCCTTTCTGGCACCAGGGCAGCCCCTGGAGGTCCATCCCTGTCAGGCGTTGTTCAATTAGGATCCATTGCTTAAGTGGTCCATGGCGGTACCAGTCAACTATCCTTGTCAAATGGCAGGCTGCATGGTATAGGGAAACGTCCGGAAAGGCCATGCCCCCTACCAGTTTAGGTAGTCGCAGGATGGACTGGGCCAGTCTCGGAGATTTGCCCGCCCAAGTGAATCTGATGAGTGTCCGATTAATGGCTCTGAGGAAGGCGTTCGGGATCTTAATTGGGAGGGCTTGTAGGTAGTACAAAATGCGGGGCATAACGTTCATCTTTATTATACTGCACCTTCCGAACCATGAAAACAAGCCGGTGTGCCACTTCTGCAAGTCTTTTTTAATGTTCTGCAAGAGAGGGGGGAAGTTAAGGGAGAATATGTTTTCTATTTTGTTGGGCAAGCGGATCCCTAGGTACTTTATATGGGAGCTCGCCCACTTAAATGGGAAGTCCGCTTTTAGCAGAGCGCACGAGGAGTTGGGCATAGAAACGTTCAGGGCTTCCGATTTCTGGAAGTTGACCTTAAAGAAGGACAGTTTTCCATACTGTTCTAGTTCCGCCATTAAGTTGGGCACCGAGATTAGGGGATTGGACAAAAAAAAGAGCAGGTCATCTGCAAAGGCCGCTATTTTGGGTGAGAGGGAGTCTCCCAAATTGATGCCAGTGATGTTGGGGTTATTCCGAACTGTGAGTAAGAAAGGTTCCAGGGAAAGGATAAAGATCAGGGGAGACAACGGGCAGCCCTGTCTTGTTCCGTTGGTTATGCTGAAGGCGGATGACAGCTGTCCATTGACCTTGACCCGGGCGGAAGGCCGGGAGTAGATGGCCTGGATCCACTGCAACATCCTCTGTCCCAGGCCTATGTGACTGAGGGTCTCTGTTATAAAAGGCCAATGGACCCTGTCAAACGCCTTCTCAGCGTCGGTGGAAAGCAGCACCAACGGGATTCCCTTCATTTGGGCCGCATGGATGAGGTTGATTGCCTTGGTAGTGTTGTCCCTGGCCTCTCTAGAGGCCACGAAGCCAACCTGATCCAAGTGAACCAGTGCCGGGATCCACTCTGACAACCTGTTTGCTAGGGCCTTAGTGAAGATCTTCAGATCCACATTAAGGAGAGAGATCGGTCTGTAGTTTTGACATAGCAGGGGGTCCTTATCCTCTTTTGGTATGACTGAAATGAAAGCCCTTAGAGTGTCCTCTGGTGGAACCCCTCCCATCCCCGCCTCATTGTACGCCGCCAGAAAGTGGGGCATCAGTATGTCACCGAAGGTTTTATAGTATCCCAGCGAGTAGCCGCCGGGTCCCGGAACCTTCCCCTTTTGCATTCCGGCAATGGCCAGTATTATTTCCTCCCCCGATAGTGGTTTTTCTAAGTTATTTAATGCTTCTTCTGGGAGCCTGGCGAGACCCGACTTTTGAATGTAAGCCCTTATGGCCGCTCTCTCTAGGGATTTCCCCCTTTCCGATTGCTGCCGAGGTAAGTTGTATAGGGAAGAATAGTATTTACAAAACTGTTCGGCAATCTCTTCCGTGGTGTGTACCTTAGTCCCCCCCTCCTTCCTGAGTTCCGGGATGAAGGCTTGGGCCCTTTGGGCCCTCAATGCCCTCGCCAGAAGCTTACCACATTTGTTACTATGTTCATAGAAAGTACGTTTACATTTTGCAATAATCTCCTTTGCTCTGAACATAGCTAGTTCTCTCAGTTGGTTCCTCAGGCTTGTCAGCTCTTGTAGGACCTTCCTTGCCATTGACTGTTTGTGTAGGCTCTCTAGTGACCGGATCTTACCTAGGAGGTCTTCTGTCTCCTTGGCTCTGGCTTTCTTCATGCGTGTGCATATTTTTATGAGGACGCCCCTAATGGTACATTTGTGGGCTTCCCAGATTGTCAGTGGAGTGCACCCAGAGTTTGCGTTAGAATTAAAGAAGTTCCTCATCTCCCTAGAGATTTCTCCCACTACCTCTGGAGTCTGGATCAGGGTTTCGTTCAGCCTCCATTGCCACTGCCTCTGTCCGGGTTCTAGGATGTCTACGTCGTTAAAGACCGGTGCATGATCTGAGAGCGCAATGGAGCCTATGGTGGCCGACTGGACCCTTGACAACAAGGACTGAGGCAGCATTATGAGGTCTATTCTCGTGTATGAATTGTGTGGGTGGGAGTAGAAAGAGTAGTCTCTCTGGGTTGGATTCAATACTCTCCACACGTCTACTAGGTGGAATGAGTGGAGGTTTTTCTTCAGGCGTTTAAGTGTGGAAAATGAGATTTGTGAAGTCTGTCTAGAAGAGTCTAGTTGGGGGTCAAGCGTTAAGTTCAGGTCTCCCGCTAGGATCACTTCCCCTTCAGCGAATTCCTGCAGTCTTGTCAACGCGGATTCGAGGAATCCTATCTGTCCCGTGTTGGGGAGGTATAGATTGGCCAATGTTACTACTCTACCACCCAACGTTCCTTTAACTAACAGGACTCTACCCTTCCCATCCTCCCAGTGGTCACGCAGCTTCCACAGTGTTGTGGCTCGGATTAAAATACTGACTCCCTTGGATTTGGACTCATCGGAGCAGCCATGGAATACAGTTGGGAAATATCGATCGTGGAATTTAGGTATTTTGTCGGCTCTGAAGTGGGTTTCTTGGACAAAGCAGATATGAGCTTTGGAGCGTCTCAAGTTGGCTAAGACTAGTGAGCGCTTCTCAGGAGTGTTCAGGCCCTTTATGTTCCATGACATTATTCTAAGGGGATATGTGGACCCCATGGTCCGCGTCGGGCTGGAGGAAGAGAGCGCGAGAGAAAGAGGGAGAAAAGAGAAGAATGAGAGGGGGAAAAGAGAAAAAAATAAAAGAAAAAAAGGGTAGAAAAGAAAAAAAAAAGGGAGAAGGGACAAGAAGGGTAAGGACCGAGGGGGGAGTATTAGTATGGAAGGGATGAAGTTTGAGGGGGGTGTTGGGGGTGGGGGGGGAGGTAGGTCTGGGGAAAGGAAGGAGGGATGGGGGAATTAGGGGTGTTCCCAAATTTGGGAGCCCCTAGTACTAAGGCGCACTCTGCGCTTTTGAGACCAAGTCTCAAACCACCCTTAAGGCCCTCTAAAGACAGGGCCCCAGCGGGGCGGGTTCCTATGTGGGTGAGTGACTGGACACTACGGGAGCCCAATACTCCCCGACCAGACCCAGCACACCTAATGAGATCAACTTAAAGTGTAGCTTCAGCAAAACAGCCATAAACATTTTAAAGCTCTAGAACTTTTAACCGCATCAGATTTGAGGGTCTTCACCCGCTCCCCCCCCTCCCCTGGGTATCTTGTTACTGAACCTGGGGGGGTATTCCCAAATCCTCCCCCATCGGTACTGGAGGGTAGTAGAGGGGCGAGCAGCGGGCGGAGACCCTTCAGAGAATCAGAGACACATAGCACATCAATGACAGTCACGGGCACATATGTTATTATATTGTTGAGACTGACTAACTTTAAAAAAAAAAAAAAAAAAAAAAAAAACACAACAGAAAGCCTTGCTGACTTGCATATTATCCAGCTTCTCCCCTAGCAGAAGACGAGCCCCCCCCCTCCCCAGGCTCTGTTGCTCCCGCCGTTTCCGGACACCCCCAACACACCCCGGGATACTCCCCTGGGCGGCCACCAACCAGTCAAATCGTTGATCATGGGTTTGCACAAGCGGCTGGGGCCTGTATAATGTTCGCCTCCATTTACCTTCCCCAGTGTCCCGGGGCGTCCGGCTCCGGCTCCACAACCTAAAACACTTCACAATCCCCGCAACCCCCTCACCCCCCCCCCCCCGAAGACCCCCCCGGCATGATCGGGATAGTAAAATAATAACCACATTTCCGTTGGCATGCTGTACCACCTAAGATGAACCTGTGTACCCACCAGTCAGTTTGTTATAGATCACGGAGTCCACTCCACTCCCCCCGTTGTTGGATGTCCGAAGTTCCAGCAGCCAAATGGCCACCCCAGCCCCCTAAACCTCCCCTCTGGGGAAGCTCTTCCGACCGGAGCAGGAATCGACCAAAAACTTCAGGGGGTGGGAGTGTTAATTCTGATGGCGGGGTACCCGCTGAATGTCCGGCCTTGGTAGCATGCTCGCTGTGTTCCAGGGGCAGGATGGGGAGCGGGGGGCGCGGGGGGTGCGAGGGGGGGGGAAAGCACTACCCTCCGCCGAGGGGGGGGGAAGAATAGTATTTACAAAACTGTTCGGCAATCTCTTCCGTGGTGTGTACCTTAGTCCCCCCCTCCTCCTACAGGGGTAAAAACTCCAAATGGCCTGGGCAAAAACTTGTCAGCTAAGCTTTTAAAAAAAAAAAATATTTTTATGAGGACGCCCCTAATGGTACATTTGTGGGCTTCCCAGATTGTCAGTGGAGTGCACCCAGAGTTTGCGTTAGAATTAAAGAAGTTCCTCATCTCCCTAGAGATTTCTCCCACTACCTCTGGAGTCTGGATCAGGGTTTCGTTCAGCCTCCATTGCCACTGCCTCTGTCCGGGTTCTAGGATGTCTACGTCGTTAAAGACCGGTGCATGATCTGAGAGCGCAATGGAGCCTATGGTGGCCGACTGGACCCTTGACAACAAGGACTGAGGCAGCATTATGAGGTCTATTCTCGTGTATGAATTGTGTGGGTGGGAGTAGAAAGAGTAGTCTCTCTGGGTTGGATTCAATATTCTCCACACGTCTATTAGGTGGAATGAGTGGAGGTTTTTCTTCAGGCGTTTAAGTGTGGAAAATGAGATTTGTGAAGTCTGTCTAGAAGAGTCTAGTTGGGGGTCAAGCGTTAAGTTCAGGTCTCCCGCTAGGATCACTTCCCCTTCAGCGAATTCCTGCAGTCTTGTCAACGCGGATTCGAGGAATCCTATCTGTCCCGTGTTGGGGAGGTATAGATTGGCCAATGTTACTACTCTACCACCCAACGTTCCTTTAACTAACAGGACTCTACCCTTCCCATCCTCCCAGTGGTCACGCAGCTTCCACAGTGTTGTGGCTCGGATTAAAATACTAACTCCCTTGGATTTGGACTCATCGGAGCAGCCATGGAATACAGTTGGGAAAGATCGATCGTGGAATTTAGGTATTTTGTCGGCTCTGAAGTGGGTTTCTTGGACAAAGCAGATATGAGCTTTGGAGCGTCTCAAGTTGGCTAAGACTAGCGAGCGCTTCTCAGGAGTGTTCAGGCCCTTTATGCTCCATGACATTATTCTAAGGGGATATGTGGACCCCATGGTCCGCGTCGGGCTGGAGGAAGAGAGCGCGAGAGAAAGAGGGAGAAAAGAGAAGAATGAGAGGGGGAAAAGAGAAAAAAATAAAAGAAAAGAAAGGGTAGAAGAAAAAAAAGGAAAAAGGGAGAAGGGACAAGAAGGGTAAGGACCGAGGGGGGAGTATTAGTATGGAAGGGATGAAGTTTGAGGGGGGTGTTGGGGGTGGGGGGGGAGGTAGGTATGGGGGAAGGAAGGAGGGAGGGGGAATTAGGGGTGTTCCAAAATTTGGGAGCCCCTAGTACTAAGGCGCACTCTGCGCTTTTGAGACCAAGTCTCAAACCACCCTTAAGGCTCTCTAAAGACAGGGCCCCAGCGGGGCGGGTTCCTATGTGGGTGAGTGACTGGACACTACGGGAGCCCAATACTCCCCGACCAGACCCAGCACACCTAATGAGATCAACTTAAAGTGTAGCTTCAGCAAAACAGCCATAAACATTTTAAAGCTCTAGAACTTTTAACCGCATCAGATTTGAGGGTCTTCACCCGCTCCCCCCCCTCCCCTGGGTATCTTGTTACTGAACCTGGGGGGGTATTCCCAAATCCTCCCCCATCGGTACTGGAGGGTAGTAGAGGGGCGAGCAGCGGGCGGAGACCCTTCAGAGAATCAGAGACACATAGCACATCAATGACAGTCACGGGCACATATGTTATTATATTCTTGAGACTGACTAACTTTAAAAAAAAAAAAAAAAAAAAAACCCAGAAAGCCTTGCTGACTTGCATATTATCCAGCTTCTCCTCTAGCAGAAGACGAGGCCCCCCCCTCCCCAGGCTCTGTTGCTCCCGCCGTATCCGGACACCCCCAACACACCCCGGGATACTCCCCTGGGCGGCCACCAACCAGTCAGGTCGTTGATCATGGGTTTGCACAAACGGCTGGGGCCTGTATGATGTTCGCCTCCATTTACCTTCCCCAGTGTCCCGGGGCGTCCGGCTCCACAACCTAAAACACTTCACAATCCCCGCATCCCCCTCACCCCCCCCCCCCCCCCAAGACACCCCCGGCATGATCGGGATACTAAAATAAAAACCACATTTCCGTTGGCATGCTGTACCACTTAAGATGAACCTGTGTACCCACCAGTCAGTTTGTTATAGATCACGGAGTCCACTCCACTCCCCCCGTTGTTGGATGTCCGAAGTTCCAGCAGCCAAATGGCCACCCCAGCCCCCTAAACCTCCCCTCTGGGGAAGCTCTTCCGACCGGAGCAGGAATCGACCAAAAACTTCAGGGGGTGGGAGTGTTAATTCTGATGGCGGGGTACCCGCTGAATGTCCGGCCTTGGTAGCATGCTCGCTGTGTTCCAGGGGCAGGATGGGGAGCGGGGGGCGCGGGGGAAGCACTACCCTCCGCCGAGGGGGGATGGCAGCAAGGGAGATCTACAGGGGTAAAAACTCCAAATGGCCTGGGCAAAAACTTGTCAGCTAAGCTTTAAAAAAGAAAAACGAGAAAAAGGAAAAGAAAAAGTAACCTGTCCAGTCTCGCCATTAAGCTGTGTCCCGAACCCATCACTCACGTGCTTTCATATGTTGCCTCACGGCTCCGGTTCCCCCCTCCCGATTGGAGTGGGTTCCCTCTGTCGCCGTCTCGCTGATCTCCTTGGAAGGCCTCTAGCGTTCCCCTGGAATGCCGGACGCGGATCCCTGTAGGAGAGAGGGCTCAGCCAGTCTCGTATCTGGAACGGCTCCATCCCCAAGAACTGGAACAGATCAGGCAGATCAGCATGTCGCCGGAGCGTGAAGGACGTGTTGCCTCTCCGGATGGTAAGTTGGAGGGGGAATCCCCAGCGATACGGCAGCTCCGCTCCACACAGGCGCTCCAGCAGGGGCTTCAGCATGGCTCTTCTGATGAGCGTGGCACGGGATACATCCGGGTATATAGATATTTGCGCGCCGTCGAAGTCCACTGGTCCCTGGAGTCTAGCCGCTCTGAGGATTAACTCCTTGTGGCTGTAGCGGTGTAGACGGCATAGGACATCCCGTGGACGGTCAGCCTCCGTGGGTCTCGGGCCTAGCGTCCTATGGACTCTGTCGATTTCCAGCACCGCGGGACAGTCTTGTGCCAGCAGTTTTTGGGCGATCGCCCGCACTGTTTCTTCCAGGTTCTCTGCTTCTGTGGCTTCGGGCAGGCCCCGGAACCTCAGGTTTTGGCGGCGGCTGCGGTTCTCGAGGTCTTCAGCGTGCAGTTGTACCTCCGCCAACTGCTCCTGGTGTCTCTGTTGTTCCTTCTCCAGGAGCGCGACCCGGGACTCTAGTGACCCCACTGTGGCTTCTTCCCTGGTCAGCTTTTCGTCAATATCCTGCACCTCGGTGCCGATCTCTTGGAGGTCCCGTCTATGCTGCTCCTCCACCCGCTGAACCAGTGCCTCCATGTCCGCCTTAGTGGGGAGAGCTTCCATGTCAGCTTTTGTGGGAAGGGCCCGTAGCAGCGCCCGAATGTCCGTGTCATCCCCCAGTTGTTGCGAGGGGGTCTGGCTGAGCGGCTGCGGGTTCAATAGTGCTGGTAATCCATATAAGAACTGTGAGCCCGAGGCTTGTGGAGACGCTATGGCGTTCACGGAGAGGGACTCCCCACGTGTCTGGTCTGTCCGGGCCTCCGGGGTTGTCTTGGCTCTTTCCTTGAGAAATCTACCGATCTGAGCGGCTGGGATAGGTTTGGCAAGTCCCTTGTTCTTCCCTTTCTTGCGGTAGCTCATTGCAAGACAAAAATAAGCTGTTTTGCTGGCCTAATGGCTGTGTTTGCTGGGTCTAGCAGAGGGAGCTCAGGCACCTTGCGACTTCAACCCGCCATGTCCAGGCCACGCCCCAATGTGCCACAAAAACGTATAAAAGCCTTTCGATCATTTCGAGCTAAAAAAGCGCACATAGTATGTCTACAAGAAACCCATTTTACCCCGACCTCAACTCCCAAATTTTTCAATACTTCATATCCACAAGTATACACAGCCTCAGCACTAACAAAAAAACGTGGTACTCTCATCGCATTCCACCATACCACTCCATTCACTAAACACTCAGAAATAAAAGATCCAGAAGGCCGTTACCTAATCCTAACAGGATATATTATGGACACAGCAGTAACTGTGGTCTCTTACTATGCTCCAAATTATCAACCGTTACCCTTTTTATCACATCTATTCCAAGTCATAAAAACCCATAAAATGGGATCAATCTTTGTATGTGGAGACTCCAATCAGGTTGTTCCCATTTCTGGACAAAACCCCCTACACCTCTTTACACTCTCAGAACAAAAAATCTTTATCCCAACTCCTCTCTAGACACAATTTGATTGACTCTTGGAGAGAATCTAACCCAACAAGAAGAACTTACACATATTTCTCAAACCCCCACCAATCGTTTAGTGGCATAGATCACATTTTTATAACAACAGATATGGTACCTGAAATAATCGCATCCAACATTATCCCCATACCTTGGTCTGACCATAATGCTGTCTTTACTTCAGTGGCTTCTATTATGCCCAAGGGGCATGACCCTACATGGTATCTACCTGACGTATTGCTTAAACATCCCTCTCACTGCCTCACGATCCAACAGGCTCTAAAAGAATACTTAACACATAACGCTAGTACTGACATTTCTTCTCTTACACTATGGGAGGCCCACAAACCTGTCTTAAGAGGAGTTATCCAGCGACAGTCAGGAATACTTAAACGTGAACGAATATTGCTTATGCGACAACTAGAAACAGAGTTCAACTCATCATTTTAAGCTTTTCAAAATAATCCTACCCCTAAGGCAAAAACTTGTTTAGAAAAACCACGATTGGAATTCAACCTTTTTCTAACCGAATCAGCTGATAAATCAATACGGAGAACCAAACATGCATTCTATAAGAATTCTAACAAACCAAGTACATATTTATCAAGGGCATTAAATTCTATTAATAAATCCTTTAAACCTATTAGTCTTAAAATAGCAGACAATACGTACACCAACAATCCCCTTAAAATTGTACAAAAATTCAGCTCTTATCTGAAAACCCTATATATAAAATCTAATACATTTAATATTGATACAGCTGATTCCTTTTTCTCAAATATTAACTTACCCCAAATGACTGAGCCCCAAATGATGTCACTAGAAAAACCCATCACCGGAAACGAGGTAGCAGAAGCTATTAAATCACTAAAAATTAACAAAAGACCTGGTCCAGATGGTTTCTCGGCCCTCTATTATCGTACTTTTTCGGATTGTTTCTCCCCCTTACTCGCAGAAGCTTTCAATGACTTATTAAAAAACAAATCTTTTAGACCTGAATCTCTATTAGCTATTATTTGTATGATACCTAAACCCCAATCAGATGATACTTTATGCTCAAATTTTCGCCCCATTTCAATGTTAAATATAGACATTAAAATATTAGCAAAACTTCTAGCATCTCGTCTGAATAAAATCATTGGTACCCTTGTGCATAGAGACCAAGTAGGCTTCATACCCTCCCGACAGGCTAGTGATAACGTACATAGAGCGACCCTTTTAGCACATATAGCCAAAAAACGCGGTATTCCCGCTTGCTTTCTCTCACTTGACATCAAAAAAGCGTTTGACTCTATATCATGGCCATACTTGAATTATACACTACAGAAATGGGGGTTTGGCCCAAACTTTACAAATTGGATTATGGCATTATATAATGAACCAAAAGCTTACATAAAATATTCTGGGTACAAATTAAATTTTTTCAACATAGAAAGAGGCACGCGACAAGGCTGTCCACTATCTCCTTTATTATTTGCCCTACTAATAGAGCCGCTTGCACAAGCAATTAGAACAAATTCCAACATAACTGGAATTGAAATAGGAGGTTATCAACACAAACTTTGTCTTTTCGCAGATGATATCCTCCTATTTCTTTCCTCTCCAAAAGTATCAGTCCCAAACCTCATTCCTACTCTTGATGTATTTGCCAAAATCTCTGGATTATATATAAATCCCAAAAAATGCCAAGCACTAAATGTATCTCTTTCCAACATAGAACTGAACTCAGCAAAAATTTGCCTCCCTTTTACTTGGACAGACAGATCAATCCCATACTTAGGAGTTCATCTAACAGCATCTTTAGAGGACCTATTTAAAATTAACTATCCCCCACTGTTAAAAAAGCTCTTTAACTTAATGAATTCATGGTCTCATCTTCCATTGTCATGGTTCGGAAGAATCAACTCTGTAAAAATGACGATATTACCGAAACTACTTTATTTATTTAGAGTACTATTATTTAGAGTACTACCATACCGATCCCAGCTTATCATTTAAGAATAATACAAAGGAAAGTGTCGTCATTTATATGGGGAGCATCCAAACCAAGAATACAATTGCACACATTATATCTCCCCAAGCTTAACAGAGGCCTAGGCTGTCCCAATTTTGCATATTACTATAGAGCCGCACATATTGCGAGTCTTGCTAAATACCATGCATATCAAGAAACCCCATTATGGGTATCAATTGAAGCCACGGAATGTGATCCTATTCCAATATCCAATTTATTATGGATCTCATCTAAAGACCGAAAAGACCTAAAAAATCCTATTGCCAAACACTATATATCCCTTTGGGATAGATTCAAAAAGAGCAATCAATTAAAATCTTTACACAATCCATTATTGTCATTTCATAGAAACCCTGCCTTCTATCCAGCATGGGTGTCCCCTAAATCTTTTAAAGAATGGACATCCCGAAATGTTCTAAATTTGTATAAATTTATACACTCATCGTCATTTATCCCTTTTACCACCCTTTGTGAAAAATATGGTTTACCACAATCAGAATTATTCAGATATTTCCAAATCAAAAAAAATTTCACACCCTTAGTCAACACATCACCCCAATTAGCACATATGTCCACTTTTGAAAACATTTGTAAAAAGGATCCCCACGCTAGAGGAACAATTTCTACCTTATATTCTCCCTTACTGGTCTATTCCAATAAAAATAGCCCGTCTTATGTCCAGAAATGGGAAGAAGACTTAGAGCGTACACTAGATATTTCTGATTGGAACCAAATATGGTCCACAGTTAAAACAGCTTCCCCTAATGTATTAGCGGTTGAAGCTAATTATAAAGTGATGACAAGGTGGTATTTGGTTCCATCTAGAGTGGCTAAATATGTACAAAACTATCCGGCACAATGCTTCCGAGGATGCTCAGATTTGGGCACATTTTTTCATATCTGGTGGACGTGTCCATTAGCACAAACATTTTGGAAGGAAATATTCATAATTGCAACTAAACTGCTTGGTAAAACAGTTCCTGTTGATCCAGCAACGGCATTACTCAATTTGAAGCCTGAATTCATAACATATTCCCAATTTAAGTTGTTAGTGCAACTCTTCACAGCAGCTAAACAAACTTTAGCAAAAGCTTGGAAAACTCCAACATTAGTTCTAAATGAAACAAAAGCCAAAATGAATTATTATATGACCCATGCCAAGATGATAGATCGAAATGGACACGATCACCAGTTTTGAAAAGATTTGGCAACCTTGGATTACATATACCACGCCAACCCTTGACAAAAATGTGCTGCTGCCATGGTAACTCAAATGATAACTAATATTCATTAACCTGGATTAATTCTGATTGTAGTGGTGACTCTCGACCTAGCCTCGCGGACTCCCCTCTTCTTCTCTTCTAGCTTCTATACTCTCTTCTTCCCCCCTTTTCCTACTCACCTTCTTTCTCACTCTTTATAACTATTTCTTTGTACTACCCTCCCTTATGATTTTGAAGCTCTATTTTTTATCTAAATGACAATCTCTTTGCTTGTCTAAGAAACGAAATGAGACAACAGTCTATATAAATACATAATAATTAAACATTTTTATTTTTGAACAAATATACTATTATATTCTTCCCTCATCATTTCACATGCTTTATTGCTTATAGTTATTTATATTGTCCCATTTCACTGTATATGATTGTATATCTGAACACTAGCAAACAAGCTTCCCTATGCTGAATGTGTTGTAATCTTTCGTTACTTGTATACATTCCTTGTACTTAAATAAAATACTTTTGACAAGGAAACCAACCTAGAATCAGATACCAACCCCCTAAACAACTGGGAGGCTCACAAAAGTGTAATCAGAGGCAAACTCATAAAATGGGGAGCTAAAAGAAAAAAGGAAAGAGAAAAAGAAATCACAATACTATCCAACAAAATCACAACACTATCCAACTAAAAATAGCCAGACTCGAAAGTCAACATAAACAATCCCTCACCATTAAACTAGAAGATGAACTCACAAACTGCAGACACTCCCTTAAACAGATACTAGATCTCAAAACCAGAAGGGCACTATTTTTCCAAAAGAACGTCTTCTATGAACATGGAGACAAAAGCGGGAAATACTTAGCACTAAAAAAAGCAAACATGGGGGGCACATACATGCTATACGTAATACAACAGGAACTTTGGAACACAAACCCCCAAAAATTGCGGAATTATTTCATAAGTTTTATTCAACCCTATATGACATAAAATCACAACACAAACCTTCTCATATAAGGGGTACAAAGGAAGAAACAATCTGAGAATTCCTGAAGAGTAGTAAATTACCAACCCTCGAGCCAGATGACATAAATAACCAAGAACAACCCATGGTCATTGCAGAAATACAAGTAGTAATTAAAGAGCTAAAACCTGGGAAGAGCCCTGGCCCGCATGGTTTTACATCCCAATATTACAAAACATTCACATATCTACTTTCAAAACACCTTATGTCTGCCTATAACCATCTAGCAAAACATAAACATAACTCTGATTCCGTCTTAATGGCCTACATAGCAGTAGTACCAAAACCAGATAAGGACCTCATGGACTGTGCCAACTTTAGACCCATCTCCCGCCTCAACGTAGACCTAAAAATCCTAACTAAAACGCAAACAGGATGAAACCCCTCCTACCAAAAATCATCGGCCCAGAACAAGTTGGCTTTATGCCAGGTAGGGAAGCCAGAGACAATACAACCAAAGCATTAAATGTAATCCATTATGCCAGGAGCTCCAAAATCAAGGGCCTTCTGCTTTCTACGGATGCGGAAAAGTGAGTTTCCTGAGAATACATGTGTAATGACACCCCGAGTATGAAAGGGGTTAAAGTACATTCTCTTCCCGAACACCAAGGCAGCTACCGAACACTCCGATCAGCCGAACAAGAAACCCATACGAATAACTCTCCCCCCAAGTACGACACAAAGCTCTGTCTTGAAGGTCAAACAGGAATGAATCTTTATTGAAAGGAATACAGGCTCTTTTATACAGTAAAAGAGGAGGTGCATACCTCCTGCTCATATTACTCTGAACATAAACCTGTGAGCAGAAACCTAATTAACATGAGCTAATGAACTAATCCCTTTAGACAGCCTAGATGACTCAGACATGACCTTTAGGCCAGATTTGCCGTCTTGTAGATCATAAAACACAATTAACATTATCACAAATCAACACAATAGTAGAGTTAATTAACAGAAACAACAATGGGGATCTAATGACTCTTAGATCCCATACTAGACTTATTTACAATAAACACATTCTAGCAGACAACAGACAGAGACAGGTGGCTGGAACTGACATCAGCATCTCCTAACAGTATTTGTCCCAGCATTAGGAATCAGTCACTATTTGTAATGTGGCAAATACAGGGTTCCCAGAGTCTGTGTGTCTTGGGGGATATGGACCTGAATCCAAAGTAGCACCACCTCAAGGGTCCCCAGGCATACAGCTCACAAAGAGCACAGTTCTCCCAAATGCCAGGGCCCATAATCGTCGGCAAGAGGCTAGCATTCAGTCCCCTCTAAAAGCCTCTTTCCCAGCTAGGTCTGTCACAACATGTTTGCCACATGTTCACACATTGGTCTAGGATACAACATGCTAAATTGGATAGGAGCCTTATATCAAAATCCCCAGGCAAAAATCAAAGTAAATAATACCCTATCAGACCCAATCAACATTCACAACGGCACACGCCAAGGCTGCCCCTTGTCACCACTCCTCTTCATACTAACATTAGAGCCACTCATCAGAAGCACAAATTTAACTAAAGATGTACATGGATTTCAAATACATAAAAGAGAATACAAAATAGCAGCCTATGCAAACAACCTTCTATTTTTTTCTCACGCAACCACACATCTCCATTCCTAACCTCCACAAAATATTTTTGGATACAACATTTGGATACATTTCTTTTTTTTTTATTTATTTATTTATTCTTTATTAAATTTTTTCATATATACAACCACAACAGTAAAAAAAAAAGAGGCTAGACATAGCAAGATCATGTATTCTTCATTACCTGGGGTCAATTCGGCACTATTCAAATTTTCGCTCAGCCTTCCCCCCCCCCCCCCCCCCTTCCCCCCTCTACCCTTCTGATATTTCAGCATTTATTATTGCACATACAGTATATTAGCAATTACACTTCCCTTTAGTACTAGAGAACAAGGAAGGAGAATTCCCTTCCCCGTCCATATAGTATTCATTCTTCTCCCTCTCTACTCTACTACCTCTGATGTATTCATTCTGGTTAGCCATGGGTTCCACATTTTGTTAAATTCTTGAACATTGCCTCTCTTTATATATACCGCCTTCTCTCTATATATGGTCTCATTTACTATTCCAATCCAGTTATCTACATTAGGTGGTTCCTTTGACTGCCATTTACTTGCTATTAGTTTTCTAGCCTGAAATAGACATCGCAACACTGCCATAGTTTTACTTTTACTCTCTTCCTGTTCCTCCCTGTATCCCAATATACAACTTTTGGGTTCCAACTCCACTTTGACTCCAAATGTCTCACTTATACTGTTAGTTACTCCCCTCCAGTAATAAACCAGTTTAGGGCATCTCCATAACATGTGGATTAAGTCTCCTGTTTTTTGACATCTGGGGCATTTATCGTCAACCCTTCTACCAAAACTAAACAGCCGCTTAGGAGTATAATGTGCTCTATTAATTAACATCAAATGTGACACTCTCTGCTGGGGGGATACTGACACCTTTGACCCTTTCTCCAAAATTCTCCTCCATTGTTTATCCGATATTAAACCAAGATCTTTTTCCCATTTTAATTTTACCTTTTCCAGTCTCCCCTTTAAATCTATTTCCTGTCCCATGTCTTCATATAATACCGATATCAACCCTTTAGTTGTTCCTATCTGCAAGATCTTTTGGAAGAGTGGCATTTTTTGCCATCTTAGTGGTTGTACTGAGAATTGTACCCCTAGCGCATGCTTCACTTGTAAATATGAAAACAAGGAGTATTGTGATATATTAAATTCGCGTTCTAATTCCTTAAAACTTTTTAGAGTATTGCCTCTATATAAATGGCATAGTCTACTAATCCCATTTCTTTCTCAGTTCCTAATTTGTTTGTTCAATCATACCTTTATAGTGTAATTGTTTTTTGACCGTTGCCCAGATTTTTCTTATCATTTTTATAGTGTATTCCTGCCCAAATGAGCCCGCCTCTAGTGTTTCTATCAATGTATCATGACCCGCTTCCTTTACTATCAATTCTAGGTTCGGGGTGCCTCCTCCCAAAGCCCCACAGCCCAACAGCTGCTGCAACTGGGCCGTCAGGAAATAATGGTCCGGGAGAGGGACCGCTAAGCCTCCCTCTTTCACTGGGAGCTGGAGGGTAGAAAGGGGGATTCTTGCTTTACCACCCCTCCAGATTGGTTCCCTAAAAAGGGTTTAGATTTTCCGGAACCAACTCCTGCATACCCACACCGGGGAGTTGTGTAGCACATACAAGAGTTGCGGCATCCAGATCATCTTTATTAAGGCACATCTTCCTGCTACTGAGAGGGGGAGATGTTTCCAAACCGCTATCTTCTTTTTAAATTTAATCAGCAATGGTATCAAATTGAGATTCACATATTGATTAGGGTCTTTCGTCAGAACCACTCCCAAATATCTCAGTGCATTAACCACTTCCAACTGGGGCATCCCTGGTATTCTGTCTTCCACATTTGAGTTTTATGGGAGTAGCTCTGATTTCTTCCAATTTATTTCAAGCCCTGTAAACCTGCCAAAATTTTTCACTATACTCATTGCACTGGTTAACAAGCTATTTAAATCCCCCAGAAACAGTAAAACATCGTCCGCATATAGGGCGATTTTTTCCTCCCTCCCCCCCTTCTTTTGAAAGCCTGTTATCTCCATGCTATTTCTGATAGCAATAGCTAGGGGTTCCATTACAAGCGCGAAGAGGAGGGGAGACAGGGGACACCCCTGTCTCGTCCCCCTCTCCAACTCGATTTCTTCTGAGAGTTCATTATTAATTTTTAACCTGGCCCTCGGCTTGTCATAAAGCAATCTTATCCACCTGATGAACGAGGGGCCCATCCCAAACTTTTCCAGCACTCTCCAAATGTAATAAATGAAGGTGACCTCCGCGCTGTATTATTGGATGGTGGAATGTAATGTTCCACACGTGTGCAATAAATATGTATTAATAAGTGCATGTGCAAAAATATCCCATATATAATAAAACAGAAAACAATCTATGGTGTGTTATCCAATGGAGATAAAATCTTCCTTGGAATAAAATAGCAGCCAAACCTAATAGTGTTCACAAACACATAAGCAAATGAATAGGGTAAAGTGATCTAGCGCATAAATAAAACACACTCTTAAAAGTGTAACAATAGTGCCACCACTAGTGGTAGTGAATTCATAAAGCAATAAAGTGCATCTGATGTGTTAAATAAATAAATAAATAAATAAATATATCAATCAACACAGAAGTCCTAATATTCCTAGATAAATAATGGATAATACAGAAAAAAGTCTCTAATATGATATAATATAGAGCTAAATGAACGGTGAACAAGGTTGGTCACTGCGCTGAAAACCAAAAAACAGGTGCATCAAGTATAAGTTCTATATTGGATAGTCTCTTAATACAGGTGCATCAAGTATAAGTTCTATGTTGGATAGTCTCTTAATAGATGTCTCCAGGTAGGTACAAAACAACTATCAGCAAACGTGGTGTGTGAAAATCCAACAATGGGCTATCTAGCCTCTCACCTCATAGGTTCTTTATTCAGCGTGTAATCAAACCAACTCCGATCCTCCTCTGCTCTTAAGATTCCTATCCCGGTATGCTGTATCGAACGCCGTCTCTGGAATCACTGTCCCTCAGGCTACCAGGCTCCGGATGGGTAGATGTGGGCGCTCTCCAAGCGCATACACCGCCAAACCGATACAGGTGGGAAAAAGTAAAAGCAGAAAAGGAGTGCCTCCAATGGTGAAGTAGGTTTAAACAAGGCGACTTTATTGATCAAGAAAAGGATAAAATATATAGCTAAAATGGACTCTTACAATCTTAAAAACAGATCAAGCAAAAAATCAAGCACAATGGCGTCTGAACGCCGATCTCACGTCACTTCCGGTTCAAAGGGTGACTGTTTCCGATCCCTCCCAGGGAGGGATCGGAAACAGTCACCCTTTGAACCGGAAGTGACGTGAGATCGGCGTTCAGACGCCATTGTGCTTGATTTTTTGCTTGATCTGTTTTTAAGATTGTAAGAGTCCATTTTAGCTATATATTTTATCCTTTTCTTGATCAATAAAGTCGCCTTGTTTAAACCTACTTCACCATTGGAGGCACTCCTTTTCTGCTTTTACTTTTTCCCACCTGTATCGGTTTGGCGGTGTATGCGCTTGGAGAGCGCCCACATCTACCCATCCGGAGCCTGGTAGCCTGAGGGACAGTGATTCCAGAGACGGCGTTCGATACAGCATACCGGGATAGGAATCTTAAGAGCAGAGGAGGATCGGAGTTGGTTTGATTACACGCTGAATAAAGAACCTATGAGGTGAGAGGCTAGATAGCCCATTGTTGGATTTTCACACACCACGTTTGCTGATAGTTGTTTTGTACCTACCTGGAGACATCTATTAAGAGACTATCCAACATAGAACTTATACTTGATGCACCTGTATTAAGAGACTATCCAATATAGAACTTATACTTGATGCACCTGTTTTTTGGTTTTCAGCGCAGCGACCAACCTTGTTCACCGTTCATTTAGCTCTATATTATATCATATTAGAGACTTTTTTCTGTATTATCCATTATTTATCTAGGAATATTAGGACTTCTGTGTTGATTGATATATTTATTTATTTATTTATTTATTTAACACATCAGATGCACTTTATTGCTTTATGAATTCACTACCACTAGTGGTGGCACTATTGTTACACTTTTAAGAGTGTGTTTTATTTATGCGCTAGATCACTTTACCCTATTCACTCTCCAAATGTATCCCCACTCCACACTATCGAATGCTTTTGTTACATCGAGCGCTAGAACCGCTCTTGGTCCCTCGTTCATCACAGGATCTTGTAGATTCAAAAAAGCTTTCCTTATATTAATGCTTGTGGATCTATCGGCTATAAAGCCTGTGTGATCCGGGTGGACCAGCCTTGTAATAATCTTGCTCAGCCAGGCCGCTAGAACTTTGGCCAAAATTTTTGTGTCTGAGCACAGCAGGGAGATTGGTCTATATGCTGAGGTGTCTAGTAGGGGATCCTTCCCTTCTTTCTGTAGGATTATAATGGTAGCTTCCCGCATTGAATTAGGTAACCTTCCTTCTTTATTGGCTTCCTCCAACGTGTTTAACAGTGTAGGGAGCAGAATCTCACCATACCTTTTATATATCTCAACAGGCAGTCCATCGGGACCCGGCGTTTTTTGATTTGCCATACTCTTTACCGCCTGCTGGAGCTCCACCAAGGTTATTGGTGCCTCCAGATCTTCTCTCTCCACCTGGGTCATGGAGGGAAACTCCATTTCCTGCAAAAAGTCCTCCATTGTACCCTCCATCCCAATCTTCTGTGCTGTATATAAGTTTTTATAAAAAATTCTGAATGTCTGGATTATCCCTATTGAATTAGCTATAATCTCACCACCCTCGGTTCTAATGGCCTGGACCGACGAGGTTGGGGAGTTAGTTTTTACTATTTGTGCTAGCATTCTTCCTACGCTTTCCCCTTCTGCAAACGTACCGTATTTATCGGCGTATAACACGCACTTTTTCCCCCTTAAAATCAGGGGAAAGTTGTGGGTGCGTGTTATACGCCGATACCCCCAAAAAAATGACAAAAAAGGCAAGCGCCGCTAAAAAATAGCAAGCGCTGCCGAAAAAACCCGAAGCGTGGCCGAAAAAGAACGAAGCGCCCCCGGAAAAAGCGCTCGCTCCGGAAACAGCAGAAAGGCAGGACCGCGAGCTTAGCCGTCCGAGTCGGCTCTGCTATTTCCGGGGGCGCTTCGGTCTTTTTCGGCCATGCTTCGGGTTTTTTCGGTGGCGCACGCGACAGCGTCTCGGCGGCGGGAAATTTAAACCAGGAAAAGAATGAAAATTACGCTGGCAAGCTACAATGGCACTGGGCAAGGCTGCAATGACGCTGGGCAAGCTACAATGACGCTGGGCAAGGCTGCAATGACGCTGGGCAAGGCTGCAATGACGCTGGGCAAGGCTGCAATGACGCTGGGCAAGGCTGCAAATGACGCTGGGCAAGGCTGCAAATGACGCTGGGCAAGGCTGCAAATGACGCTGGGCAAGGCTGCAAATGACGCTGGGCAAGGCTGCAATGACGCTGGGCAAGGCTGCAATGACGCTGGGCAAGCTACAGTGACGCTGGGCAAGCTGCAATGACGCTGGGCAAGCTGCAATGACGCTGGGCAAGCTGCAAATGACGCTTAAATGTAAGTTGTTTTTTTTTCCCCTAAACTTCCCTCCTAAAACTTTTTTTCCTTAAAATGCCCTCCTAAACTTGGGGTGCGTGTTATACGCCGATAAATACGGTAGATTGTCGTTGGAGGAGCCTTCTAGTCTCAACTTTTTCCATGATGACTAATTTATAATTTCTTTGCCTGTCTATCCAGATTTTTTTTTCCCCTCTGTTGGATCTACTATAAAGTGTTTTTCGGCTTCCAGCATTTCACTCTGCGCTTTTTCCTCCAATGCTCTAGATTTTCTATTAAACTTGGTCACTTGCTGTATCAAAATTCCTCTCAAGAATGCTTTCAAATTATCCCATATTATACTGGGTGATGCTGACTCTTTATTAAAAGCTATGAATTCCTTAATTTTTGGCAAGATCTCGTCTGGTTCCTTAATCAGGTCTAACCATCCTGGATTCATTTCTAACTTTAAAGTCAACCAAACCAAATCTGAAGAGCTCAACCTAACCCTATCCCCCGACCAACTGAACCTGACAAAAAGGAACTGCACCTACAAGTGGGAACAAAAAAATCTCAAATACCTAGGGGTTAACCTCACAACAAACATTGACTCTATATATATATATGAAGCCAATTTTAAACCCTTACTAATTTCTATAACAAAAGACCCTAAAACCTGGACCTTGTAATTATTCTCTTGGTTCGGCAGAGCTTCAATACTGAAAATGACGATTCTCCCTAGACCACTGTATTTCTTCAAGCTTTACCAATACATATCCCCAACGCATTCTTCACTAAACTTAAAGAACTACAAAGAAGATTTCTATGGGCAGATAAAAAGCCTAGATTAAACTATCGCCTACTTACCTCCCCCAAAAACAAAGGCGGCATAGGACTCCCAAATTTTTAAAAATACCACATCGCAACTCACATCACCAGACTTATCGACTGGCAATGCCACAGGGATAATAAAGACTGGGTACAATTAGAACTCTCCTACAATAAACAACAGCTACTATACTACCCCTGGACAACCCACTCTAAATCACCCAGAAACGCAAAACACCCTCTGATTACTACCACAATAGATATACTACACAAAATAGCATTACCACACAAAATAGCCTCAATCCCTGGCCCACTAATACCGATCGCCGGCAACTCTGACTTTACCCTTGTGCTAAATCAAAGAAGTCTCCCGAAACCTAAACATAGCTTCAAGTTCCTGGCATCCCATTGCCTGCTTAGAAACAAGCTAAGAACCTTAGACTCATTTCAAGAGGAGTATGGGTAATCATTTCCTGGCTACTGGTTTTACATGAAACCCTTGGAATATATCTGCTACAAAAGATCACTGGTACTTAATTCAACCTCTCTTGTTTGTATACTCCTGCTTGACCCAATCAACTATCAAAGAAAACAATAATCATAAAGAAATATGGGAACTAAACCTGGGAATCAAAATTAGAAAAGCTTAATGGGAAAAAGCGTGTATTTTAGCCCACAAGTGTTCACTAAGTACAAAGACTCAAGAAATATAGTAACAAAATTCTAACCAAATGATATGTGATGCCACAAAAGGCCAGGAAGTGGTTCCCTACAACCTCCGATACCTGTTGGAGATGTGGCACAGATATAAGCACGTTTTTACACATCTGGTGGACATGTCCCCTGATTAGAGGCGTCACTAGGGGGGGCTATTGAGGTTATAGCCCCAAATTTGGGGCCCATAGCCCTGAGTCTCTAGGGCAGGGGTCGGCACCCGGCCTGCCACAGCTGAATGCGGGCACCTGGCCCGCGGACACTTTCGCCACTGTCCTCTTCAGTGAACAACGGCAAGCGGCCAGTATCACAGGGCTGGATGGGAGCGGGAGTTAACTTTTTCAATAAACAGCAGGTTATGGTTGCCGGGCAATCCTGGTAACCAATCACCAGCCTGTTAATGTGAAAAGTTAACTTCAGTAGTTCCTGCCTCCATCCAGCCCTGTGATGCCGATCTCAGATGCTCTGCTCGCTGTACACCTGAGTAAGGTAGGAGAGTTCTTCCTACACAGTGTGTGTTTGTGTGGTGAGGTGCAGGGAACAGGGAACACTATGGTGGGGTGGGGTGCAGGGGACAGAGGATACTACGGTGGGGTGCAGGGGACAGAGGATACTATGGTGGGGTGCAGGGGACAGAGGACACTACAGTGGGGTGGGGTGCAGGGGACAGAAGACACTACAGTGGGCTGCAAGGGACAGTACAGTGGGTTGCAGGGGACAGAGGACACTGCAGTGGGGTGGAGTGCAGGGGACCGAGGACACTACGGTGGGGTGCAGGGGACAGAGGACACTGCGGTGGCGTGGGGTGCAGGGGACAGAGGACACTGCAGTGGCATGGGGTGTAGGGGACAGAGGACACTGCGGTGGGGTAGGGAGCATGGGACAGAGGACACTGCAATGTGGTAGGGTGCACTGCAGTGGGTGGGGTGCAGGGGACAGAGGACACTGCAGTGGGGTGGAGCGCAGGGGACAGAGGACACTAGGGTGGGGTGGGGTGCAGGAGACAGAGGACACTGCAGTGGGGTGGGGTGGGGTGCAGGGGACAGAGGGCAGTGCTGGAAACAGGTGAGGCTGCATTCCTGGGCTCAGGTGAGGCTGCATTGCTGGGTACTGGTGAGGCTGCATAGATGAGCACAGCTGATCCCTGCATTCTTTATGTAGCCAACTGAGCCCTGGGGTTCTCTGGGGACCCTGATGCAAGGAATGGGCTCTCTGGGGACCCTGGTGTAAGTAGGGAGGCTCTCTAGGGACCCTGATGTAAGGGGGGGCTCTCTAGGGACTCTGATGTAAGGGGGGCTCTCTGGGGACCCTGATGTAAGGGGGGGCTCTCTGGGGACCCTGATGTAAGGGGGGCTCAGGACTCAGATATGCAACGATATTATATATATATATATTTATGGTTGAAGCCCTATGGCCGATACATGTCTGAACAAGGATAACTTACCATCTACAACATGAAATGGACCTGAAGTGTGCCTTGGTCTAATGGACGGTATGCCAAAATAAGGGGGCATACCCATGATTAGAAATGAATGTTTGATGAGAGTAATGTTTTGAGGAATGCCCTAAAAAGGGGGAATGGGAGGGTGGGTATCGCGCACAGGAAACCGACAAAGACCACAGGCGAGTGGGCTGGTTAAATACCCCCCGGGCTCCTCCCATAAATTCAGGCCACCATACTGGCCTTCTTACTTATGGTTGAATCCCTATGGCCGATACGTGTCTGAACAAGGATAACTTACCATAAGATCTACAACATGAAATGGACCTGAAGTGTGCCTTGGTCTAATGGACGGTATGCCAAAATAAGGGGGCAAAAACTCAGGTATGGTTAAAAGTTGTTTATTCATTTTCAGGAACCATTCATTGCGTGAGTTGGGCGAACGCCCGTGACATCTCCACCTGAGGATCAGGGATATACCGGGTGAAGCAGGCCGACTTCCATCTGCCGAGTCTTTGGATGACGTGGTCTGGGACCCCATGCCCCGATGCGGAAAGAGTGACCGGAGTATTCACTGGGGTTGAGGCGTAGGTTGCGAAGGAGAATCCTAATATGCTTCATGAACTGGCAGGTACTTAGGGGTTTGACTGGAAAAGGTAGAAGGGGATCAGTGTCCCTCTGTTCTGGTAAAATTGAGGGCAGGCGATTGAGCACGGTCACTGGACACCAGGAATTGCCAGTCCTGTAGAGATGGATGTCTACCCCGGGGCCTGTTTGTTGGGTCTTGGACATTGTGAGGTGGAGCATGAAGTGGCCTCAATGGCGAATCAAGTGACGTCTGCATAGGATTTGACTGGTTGAGCTATTACAGGTGAACTCACTGGGGTTGCAGGAACCGTAGTAGGCCAGGTAGATGGCGGCTTGAATGACCAGGCTGGGGAGGACACCAAAAAGGGAACCGGCGAGCATAGTGGACATCTCGCGGAAGATGGCACTCATAATGGGACGACGTCTGGTTTTGCTTGGCGGCTGCTGTTTTTGGATGCCGCACAGGACGGCTCGAACGGCATGGGACGAGAAGACAGATGGCTTTGTGGGATCTTGGAGTGCCAGAAATTGCTGTAAGCCGGCTAAGTACAGTCGGATGGTGTTTTAGGAAAGGTTTAATTGAGTGTGGCAATGTGAGACAAAGGCCAGAACGTGCCTGGTGTCTGTTGGTGTTGATACGGAGCAGGTAGCTAGGAACTTGTTGAATACGTCCCAAGCTGCGCGGTAGGCCTTGAGTGAATTATATGACAGGGACTGTATATGACAGGGACTGGTTGATGAGCTGGGTGGCTCCACGTAGATGTTGGTCTAGTCCAGGGTCAGCTGAGACCAAGCGGGGATAGGGGCGGACACCCGGTTGGCTTCTGGAACCTGCCAGAAGAAGGAGACGAAATTAAAGCATGACAGCGCATCCGCTGCCAAGTTGTATTTACCTGGGATGAATGAGCAATGAATGTTGAATTGATGCCGTAGCGACAGCTGGACCAGCCTGCGTAAGAAGGACATCACCGAAAGCGACTTGGACCTGCCTTTGTTAACAATGTCTGCCGTGGCCTGATTGTCCGTTGTGAAGCTTACCGTTTGTCCGGTCCAGTTGCGACCCAAAAGTTTGGCTGCTGCCACGATTGGTTAGAGTTCGAAGAGGGAGGACGTCCGGCTGAACCCAGGGATTGACAGGAACTGTGGAGGCCAAGGCCAGCGAACCAATGGTGGCCAAAAATGGCTGCAAAGCCTGTGGAGGCTGCAGCATCTGTCACCACCTGCGGTGAGAGCGGTGAGATAGTTGGTATGAACATGGATATGCCGTTCCAGGAGGAAAGGAACTCTTCCCACATCGCTAAGTCTGCTACGGCCGCGGCGTCCAGGCTGAGAATCTGGTCGGGGTCTTGTGCCTGTGACTAACAGCCGTGAGACGAAGGAACGACCTTGAGGAATGATCTGCATGGCAAAATTAAGCATGCCTAATAGTGATTGGAGCTGTCTCCTTGTACACCCTCTTGTGCGGGTAAATTCTAGAAGAACAGATCTAATACGGGTTAACTTGTCGAGGGGAAGAATGGCGTGCATGGAGCAAGTGTCCAGGACAACTCCGAGGAAGGTGATGGAGTGTGTAGGCCCGTCGACCTTGTGTTCGGCAATGAGGACGTTGATGTTCCTGAAGACGACTCTCAACTTGTCGAGGTCTACTGGTGACACATCGGGCTGCTCTATTAGCAATAAGTCGTCCAGGTAATGGATAACTTCCTGGTACTGGGCCTTGTGTAGGAGAATCCAGGTGAGGGATTGAGCAAAAGTATTGAAGAGACAGGGCCTCTTTTAGAGCCAAATGTAAGCTTGGTAGCAAAATAGTACCTGTCTCTCCATTTGATACCGTGCTAACACCAGAGGGATGGGTGAATAGGCAACAGTTTGAAGGCTTCTGAGATGTCAGCCTTGGACAGCCAGGCGCCTGTGCCTGCTTTAAGGATGGCTTGGATTGCCATGTCCACGAAGGTGTACTTTAAGGAGAACTCCTCAGAGGGAATTAGGGAATTAAGGCTGGGAATGTGGCAAGAATGAGGCGCAGACGTACACCAAACAGACTTTATTCGAGAACTTGCCCTTGACAAGCCCAATAGGGCTGACTCTCCAGATGTTGAAGGGACCTATGACGAAACCTCGCTCTAGCTCGGCTAGGAGTAATTCATCTATGGCCTGCTCGTCAGTGGCCGCTGATTTGAGATTTCTACACTCATGGGTTGGCATTGGCTGAAGTTGCATGATCCGTAGTTGTAATTATTACAGATGGCCGCTCTTCCCATGGTCCGAACGGGGCGTCCAAACTTGTCTACCTGGGGCTTCTGTGCCAGGGCTGGCGGGCATTGGACTGTACCAGAGGTAGAGGGAAACTCGAACGAGCGGCTGACTGCTACATTAGCGCACCAGGTGGCGGTGTGCGTGGAGGATTGGCAGACTGCGCATAGTGGTGAGCGCAGACCGGCAAAATGACGGCAGAACAACTCCGTTAGGCTCCAGTGCGTGGATGACTGGAATTGCGCCATCCTGGCAGCTGCCTTTGCGGAGAAAGAGCGGTGGTAGTCGTAGAAGGAGAACCGGCCGTATTTGTAGCCCAGGTCTACCACGCGTGGAGATACAAGTCCAGCTCTTCCCTCCTGCCGGGGGAAGCTGAGCATATGACGTCTCTGAGCATCCCAAAGGCTAACACGAACTCTGGGACGGACAACTTTCGGTTAAGCCTAGGGTCCTTGGCTTTGAGTACCACCGAGACATCTCCCCAGGTATAGGCCTTGTTTTCAGCCAGGTCATGGACCGATATGAGCAGGGAGGCAAGGTTGATATCTTTGCCATCCAGGATGTCCTTTTTATGCTGGTCGGAACTAGGTGTGCTGGGCAGACAACGGGACTTGTCCCTGTGGTACCTGCGGTGACCGTTGCCAGAACCTGGACTGTGGCTGGGTCAGGGACAGCCGGGGGTGGGCGAGTTTTAAGGAGAGTCACTCTGGCTTGGACGTCCGTGACTGTGTTCGCCAAGGATGACACCATGGTGTGGAGTTGTGCTATAGCCGCTGATATCGACTGGAGAGAAGCCTGTTGGGTGCTGGGCCCAGCTGTGGCTGGAGGAGGGAATATGAGCCTGAAAAGCTCTGCCTTCCTGGCCGTGGCAGGGAAAGGCACGCCCCTGCGCCTTAGTTCTGCCGTCAGCCTGGGGATGGTCCATCCCCTGAGGGACTGCCCGCTGTCGCTTACTGACGCTGGGGAAGGTGACAGGGGAGCAGTGAGGTCCTCGCTGCCCGCTTGAGACATAGCTCTTAGGTGGTTTGTACCCTAACGCGATGTCCTGTTGCTCCGAGGTCGCAAGATGGTCGACGGGACCTATTTGGGGATAACATAAGTCAAGACTGTTTCTCTTTCTTGTGACAACATACGTACCCAGCTGCCATGCTTCAAAGGATGGGTGTATACACGTACGTATACGCGCATACACAGGTTTATCTCTAGATTTTACCTGGAGAAAATACAGTCCAACCTGTTGCAGGGTGGACCTACTGAACTTGGACTGACCTAGAGAAAGAAACAATAGATGACAACTGGTGAGGGGTTTGTCTAACTAAGTCTGAAAGATATTTAAGTGACTGGCTGGTGTAACTCCGTGATGCGTTTCCCCCCTTTTTTATTTTTTATTTTTTTTGGTGACTCCGTGCGTGGAGGGTTTTTTTTTTTTTTTTTTTTTGGTGACTTGCTGTGGCAGTTCTGCGTAAAGAGAAATGAGAAATGTTTTGTGCCACGTCGTAGGCGCAAAGTGGGTGCTGTGACTGACTGACAAAATGTGGAAGATTAATGAAATGAGGCCAAGTCAACTGGGGCACGTCGAGACGAATCGATGCATCGCGGATGCCACTGGATTCGAATCGGAGCGCGGTACATGACAGCGAAATGAACTAAAATTGCGATAACGATTTCTGTCATGACTGAGGCACGGATCGGGCAGCTGGGATTTACGGCCGACGACTAAGCGGACTCTGGAGCATGCACTGAAATGAGGCCAACAAAATACCTGGGGTATGTCGGAAACGAACCGGCACATGAGGGTGTGACCAGGTTCGAATCGGGACGTGATTCGTGGCGGTGAAATGTTTCCCATTACATAGGCGCCGATTGGTGAGTCGAAATTTTACGACTGGTAGCGACCAGACTCACCTGGGGGAAGCACCTGGGGCATGCCGGAACGAATCTAGGCACCGGGGTGCGACTAGATTCAAATCGGAGCGTGATACGTGACAGTGAAATGATTGCCCTGACAGAGGTGCTAATCAGTGAGTCGCAAAACTGTGACTAGCAACGACCGCACTCTGGAGCATGTACTGAAATGGGGCCCGTCAGCTGGAGCACAGCGGGACGAATCAGTGCATCCGGGATGCGGCTAGATTCGAATCGGAGTGCGGTACATGACAGTGAAATGAGTGAAATGGCTGAAATGACTTGAACGCTTCGGCTATGCTGGGGACACGAATCGTTGTGCCGTGAGTTTGCGACTGGCAACGAGATGTCCGTGGATCATGACACCGAGGTAAGGATATGACACCGACATGTCTAACGGAAACGTTGAAATGCTAATGCGACTAGTTCTAATCTGTAGTGATGTGTGAACGATCGGCTATCGTTTGCAGATAGCAGTGCGAGTGAGTGGTTTGAGATGCAGCTACGTGTAGGTTCTAACGAATGACTCGTACGTATCCGATATCGAGATTCGTGACAAGTTATCTAACAGTCAGTCATACATGAAATGAAGGTCAAATGAGACCCCTACCTGCGGCAGCCGAGCCAGATACGTTGTACAAAAAACATGAACGAGAACGAAAACCACGAGACGTCTGGAGACGGAACTCAGGAACGGTAACGAATCGAGTAGTCGGCTTAGTGACGTAGTATAGCGCACAGGAAACCGACAAAGACCACAGGCGAGTGGGCTGGTTAAATACCCCCCGGGCTCCTCCCATAAATTCAGGCCACCATACTGGCCTTCTTACATATATATATATATATATATATATATATATATATATATATACACACACACACGTATATTATGTACATGTGTATGCTTGCTTAAGTGTATTACTTTCTTTACTTCGCTGCTATGGGCTCTAGCCCCAGATCTTTTGTAGACCTAGCAATGCCCCTTCCCCTGATCCTGGACTATTGGAGAAAAATCATATTCTGGATAAAACACATAACTGAGACCAAACCAAATCTAAATGCTGCAGTCTGCTTGATTCATGTTAACTCATACACACTTAGTAAATACAAGAAGACCCTCACCAGGCACCTCTTAAACGCAGCCAAAACCATGATTCCCCTTACACTGGAAATCCACCCACACTCCAAGAGTCAAGGATTGGTTTGACAAAGTTCAATATACCTATAAAATGGAAGAAATTCTAGAACTGAAAAAAGAAAATAATGCCAACTTCAATAAGATGTGGCAACCCTGGTATCTGTTCACACTATCAGACAAGTTTAAAACAGCAACCATTTTGACCCAATAAACTCCTCGTATTAGCAGATAAGAGCTATAACAATGTAGTCTCAACTGTTCCCATTCATTATATATTCCTCAATACTATAATCACCTGCCACACTGTATAATTAAGGCTAAATGTGTCAAAACTTGATTTGTAATATTATGCTTTCCCTTACTCTCCCTTTTTTATTTTACCCCCCTTTACCCATCCCCCCTCCACCCTTCTCCCAACAAACCAAACTACCTACAATTAATGCTTTATTATTCATTATCTTTTGCAAATAGTGCAATGTCAAACTGTTCACTGACATAGATTTCTATATGCATAAATTGACAACCGTTATGAGTAATAAACTTTGATTGTAAAAAAAAAAAGGAAGTTCAATTTTTTTTTCTAAACTCTATCTACCGTATATACTCAAGTATAAGCCGAGATTTTCAGCCCTTTTTTTAGGGCTGAAAGTCCCCTTCTCGGCTTATACTCGAGTCAGTGCGGTCTGCCTACATGAACAGCTTGTCATGTAGACAGACGGCACTGTTCAAAAGCCGCGCCGCCTCCTCCCGCCCGTCCGTGATAGGCGGACACTAATTTTCCCAGCAGCGCAGTGTTCCGCATATCACGGATGTTCTCTCATTCTCATCTCATGGACGAGGATGAGAGAATATCCGTGATAGGCTGAACACTGCACATGACTGCTGGGAAAACCGAGTGTTCCTCCTATCACGGACGAGGAGGAGGAGGAGGCGCGGCTTTCAAACCTGCAATGGCGCCTCGCGCCTCAGCGTGTACGAGGGACACCGCACACCGGACACCGGGCAGCGGCCCCCGAGGGACACCGGACAGCGGCCCCCAAGGGACACCGGACAGCGGCCCCCGAGGGACACCGGACAGCGGCCCCCGAGGGACACCGGACAGCGGCCCCCGAGGGACAGCGGGACACCGGATCGATCGGCACAGGTAGGCTGCACTGGGGACACGGGGGGGTTGTATAGGACACAGGGGACATGTAGATGGGCATTTGGTGACACACTTTTCCACTTACAGTAGCTGCTCCATTTCCCCCCCTCGGCTTATACACGGGTCATTAACTTTTCCCATTTTTTTTGTGGTAAATCAGGGGCCTCGGCTTATACTCAGGACGGCCTATACTCGAGTATATACAGTAACTATCATTTTGATCCGTGTCTACCTGGATGATGGTGTAGCAGTTGGGGTTCGTTTTCAGGCTGTCAGAGGTCCACATATGCAGGCTAAAAATGGGCAATTAGTGTGTTTTGAATAGTTTTGTTTATTTCAGACTTTTAAAAATGTTATTTCAAAATATTATTTTATATTCAACAATTGCTTACCTTCTACAATTTTGGAAGTTAAATGGCAGTTTGTGTATTTTAATGAAACATTTTCAGGTTTTTACCCTGTATAAGCCCGATTTCACACTGGGGCGGTGGGGGCGACGACGGTAAAGCAGCG
Organism: Lithobates sylvaticus; assembly: GCA_028564925.1. Classification (NCBI taxonomy): domain Eukaryota; kingdom Metazoa; phylum Chordata; class Amphibia; order Anura; family Ranidae; genus Lithobates; species Lithobates sylvaticus. The sequence continues at coordinate 198,243,944 of CM053031.1, read as the reverse complement.
CTATATTTAGCGCTGCTTTACCATCGTTTTAGCTGCGGTATTCGGCCGCTAGCGGGGTGGTTTTAACCCCCACTAGCAGCTAAAAAAGGGTTAAAACCCCCGGCAAAGCGTCGCTGCAGCGGTAACCCCGCGGTGTCCCATTGATTTCAATGGGTAGGAGCGGTATAGGAGCGGTGAATACACCGCTCCTTCACCGCTCCAAATATGCTGCTAGCAGGACTTTTTTTACCGTCATGCTAGCGCACCGCTCCAGTTTTTCAGGAGCTTTACAGGCGCTATTTTTAGCGCTGTAGCTCCTGAAAAACGCTTCAGTGTGAAAGGGGCCTAATTTATTTAAGCTGTTTTAAACAATTTTATTTAATTTAAGCTTACACAAAAGGAGATATGACTTCTGGGTAAATAACGCACAATGTGAACTGGAGTCTGGTTAATTCAGATCTCTGTTGTCAGGGTGACATCTTGCAGTAATGCTGCCACCATCTGAAAGAAAATGAGTGTGCTGGTACTGATTAAAATAGGAATGATTTTAGTTTATATTAAACTTATCTGAAATATTTAAAGTAGAACAAAATCTGGATTTTATTAAAAGTGTCAAATATTTAGATCCACTGCAGGCATAAGGCAGGCCATACATTATGCAATTTTCTTTCCTTTAGCCTGGGTTCAGACTAGTGCGTTGCGATTTCAAGGCCCTGCGTGACTGCGCAGTGAAACGCCGGCTGTTCTGCGGATTGTACGCGTTTTCGGTGCAAAGCCGCAGCAAATTCATTAGTAACCCTTCCTGTCTAATTTGAGTTGCTAATTTTGTGCTGACCAAGCTTTTTGGCTGATTGTGCGGCTGCTTATAAAACCTGGTAGCTCAGTCTACACTTTCTGGTTGTCCAGCAGTCTGTACCTGTGTTGTGTGTGTTTCGATGCAAGATGTGTGCTGCTCTGCCAATGATCATGCCAACTGTTGTTGCTGCCACAGCAGCAATCTTGCTGGAAGAAGAAAATCGCAGAAGGATGCGGAGAAGAAGAAGATACTGGGTTCATCCCATCATTGCAAATCGAGAAGAAAGAGGCCAGTTCATGATATTGTATGGGCACCTCCGTGGGCATGAAGGGAAATTTTTTTATTTCACCCGCATGTCAATTAGTAGGTGAGTACTGTTTCTGCCAAACCATACTTAATTTGTAGCCCTAGATGTATAGTGTGTTTTATATTTGCAAGACCCAAGTCCATCCAGTCTAACCTATGTGTGATTATGCTATGTTAAGATTATTGTAACTAATAAGCCTTGAATCCCCCCCCCCCCCTAAATAGCAACTGTACATTATTTCAGCATGCAACCTTAAGGGCACTAAATTATCCTCACCTTGCACCCCCTCCTGGTGTAAGCCAGGTCCTATTTCCTTATTTATTTATTTTTGGATGTTTTACCCCCAAATACCTTTGCCCAAAATTGCTAGTCACAAGTTGCTTTGTGGGTGGTGGTGCTGCCACGCAGCTTTGTTTAGCATTTTTGGCTCAGACAATTGTTACTGTTAATTTAAAAGGCCAGTGGCTTCTTCTTTGTTGAAATGAGGACCCATATGCCTTTTTTTTTGTTCCTGTCACTTATTTAGCCATAATTAGATTGGAACTAAGGATGCCTGCCTTGTTAGCCTAAATATTGTGCTTAACCACTTACCTTACTTGTTTTTACAGTATGCCCCAATGTTTTTCCCACATGTATTTATGATGTTTTTTTTTTACTCAGTTTTGACGAATTGCTGAACTTAATCTCCCCTCGCTTGCAGCGTCAGGACACGAGCTTTAGACCAAGTATCCAGCCTGCTGAAAGATTATTGATCACATTAAGGTAATTATCATCACTCATGTCATTTGTCATGTGTTATATTGACCATGTTTTTGTTTTTTTTTATGTTTTTTAACCACTTGACCACTGGGCACTTAAACACCCTTAATAACCAGACCAATTTTCAGCTTTCGGTGCTCTCACATTTTGAATGACAATTACTCAGTCATACAACACTGTACCCATATGAATTTTTTGTCCTTTTTTTCACACAAATAGAGCTTTCTTTTGGTGGTATTTAATCACCGTTGGGTTTTTTATTTTTTGCGCTATAAAAGAAAAAAGACTGAAAATTTGGTAAAAAAATGAATTTTTCTTCGTTTCTGTTATAAAATTTAGCAAATTTGTCATTTTTCTTGATAAATTTTGGCCAAAATTTATACTGCTACATATCCTTGGTAAAAATAAGTACAAATTGGGGTATATTATTTGGTCTTTGTGAAAGTTATAGAGTCCACAAGCTATGGTGCCAATATCTGAAAATTGATCACACCTGAAGTACTGACGGCCTATCTCATTTCTTGAGACCCTAACATGCCATAAAAGTACAAATACCCCCCAAATGACCCCTTTTTGGAAAGAAGACATTCCAAGGTATTTGGAAAGAGGCATAGTGAGTTTTTTGAAGTTGTAATTTTTTCCCACAATTATTTGCAAAATTAAGATATTTATTTCTTTTTTTTTTTTTTTCACAAAATTGTCATATTAGCAGGTTATTTCTCACACACAGCATATGCATACCACAAATTACACCCCAAAACACATTCTGCTATTACTCCCGAGTATGGCGATACCACATGTGTGAGACTTTTACACAGTGTGGCTACATACAGAGGCCCAACATGCAGGGAGCACCATCAGGTGTTCTGGAGCACCCGGGCCAATTCTGACATTTCTCTCCTACATGTAAAAATCATCATTTATTTGCTAGAAAATTACATAGAACCCCAAAACATTATATATGTTTTTTTAACAAAGACCCTAGAGAATACAATGGCGGTTGTTGCAACTTTTTATCTAGCGCGGTACTTGCGCAGCAATTTTTCGAACGCGTTTTTTTGGGGAAAAAAAAGTTTTGTGCTTTACAAAAAACAAAACTGTAAATTTAGCCCAATGTTTTATCATAATGTGAAAGATGAAGTTACGCCGAGTAAATAGATACCTAGCATGTCACCCTTCAAAATTGCAGACGCACATCCCTTGTAATAGGAATATGGCATTACAGGTCCTCTTTACAGTGAGATATGGGGTCAATAAGACCCCACATCTCACCTCTAGGCTGGAAAGCCTGAAATAAAATAAAAAAACGATCCTGGCTTCGATCATAGCGAGCATTGCATGGTATCGCAGGGTATCGCATGGTATCGCAGGGTATCGCATGGTATTGCAGGGTATCGCAGAATATCGCAGGGTATTGCAGGGTATAGCATGGTATTGCAGAGTATCGCAGGGTATGGCAGAGTATGGCAGGGTATGGCAGGGTATTGCAGAGTATCGCAGGATATGGCAGAGTATCGCAGGGTATGGCAGAGTATTGCAGGGTATGGCAGAGTATTGCAGGGTATGGCAGAGTATTGTTGGGTATTGCAGAGTATGGCAGAGTATTGCAGGGTATTGCAGAGTATGGCAGGGTATGGCAGAGTATCGCAGAGTATGGCAGGGTATGGCAGAGTATCACAGAGTATGGCAGGGAATGGCAGGGTATCGCAGAGTATGGCAGAGTATTGCTGGGTATCGCAGGGTATGGCAGAGTATCGCAGGGTATGGCAGAGTATCGCAGGGTATGGCAGAGTATCGCAGAGTACTGCTGGGTATCCATCCATCCATGCTCAGCCATCCCTCCATACCCTGCAATACCCAGCAATACACTGCAGGCTATTGCTGTGTATTGCAGGGTATGGAGGGATGGCTGAGCATGGATGGATGGATCGGTGGTGACTGCAGGGCAGGCTGTGGGCACTACAGATCCCGCCCACAGCACTGCTGCCACCGATCCCTCCGCCTCTCCTCTCACACTGTACCGATCTGTACAGAGAGAGGAGGGGAGAACAACCGGCGTCATCAAATGACGCCGGTTTGCTTACATGTGATCGATCCGTCATTTGACGGAGCGATCACGTGGTAAACGGCCGCGATGAACGCGCCCAGGGGGCGCGCAAGAGGGGAATTCTGTGAGGACGTATGACGCCCTCCCAGAGTTAAGCAACCGCCCTGTAGGGTATTTGTTAAAATATGACTGCACAAAAAATGTAGGAATAATTATTTATTCACGTATCATAAAATATGATAAAAATATAAACTTTACCCATGTATAAAACATAAATTAACTCTGCAATAACTTAAAATCAAAAAACTTGCCTGTCAAGTAGGCCTCTTCCCTGTTCTATCAAAATGTGTCATGTTGGTCCTTAACCATGAACAGACCTCATCACAGATTCTGATATGTTTTTTGGAAAGGGGCGTCATAGGAGTATTGAGTTGCGGAAGCTGGGTCATCACTGGCAGTGTGGGGAGCAGGCCTAGCCTCCCCATGTTGACTTTGCCCATACATACCCTGAGTTTGGGGGGGGGGGCCCTAATTGAAGGAAGTGGGGATGGGATGGGATAGGGAAGGTTACTGGGTGGCCCTTCATATCTGGAGATTGGCCTGTCATAACTTGAGGGATATGATGGTGGATTATAGGGGTAAGGATGGTGTTGCTGCTCAGGGTAGTGCGGGTATCTTGGGTAGTGATGGGGAGGTCTTGGTTGGGGCACATTTGGGTATTTAAATGCAGCTTCCTCCTGTGGCTGGGAGAAGGAGTGCAGCATTTTTTTTATAGTTTTGCGCATTTCATAGTACCGCTCTGGGGGTATCTTTTTAATTAGGGGTACAAAACTGAGCGCCAGGATTGTATCGGGACATAAATATGCATCCACCTTTCCGGTCATGTTTTTTAACATGTCTAATAAGCGCTCACTTAGGTCAGGTTGGGATAGTGCTGGACGCCTCCGTGGCACTTTGCCAGGCAATTTGTGCAGGAGCAGAGGATGACCCAGGAACAGCCTCCTCTGCCCCTGAACATTGTTCTTCTGGCTGAGTTTACCAGAGACTGGAAGATGTTTGGATTAGTGCTAAATCCTCTGTGTCTTCTGGAATATCAATGGGTGCTTCCTCCTCTGTTGTTGTTCTTGTTCTTCCTCCAAAACATCTTGCTCCTCCCAACTAGATTCTGTCCTGTTTTATATAGTAAAAATTTTAAAAATTAACTTGGCATATTGATGATTACCAGATTGTGCGTTACATAGATGATGTAAATGAAAACTTACTCCCTCATCTCCACTATGGGTTGTAGAAAATCCAAGTCCCTGGCATACATATAGGGTACCCTAGGTGCTGCCCCCGAGCCACTCCTTGTTTCTCTGAGGTGCCTCATGTATTTTCTGTAAGCATCACGTATGCTACGCCATCTTGTCTGTAAGTAGCGCACTGAAAAATAAAGAACAACATAATGATTTGTTTTATTTTTTGTCATTTTAGGTACTTAGCAACAAGGAATTCCTTTGGAAGTTTGCACTATGAATTCAAGGTTGGAAAAATCAACGATTAGTGGCATTGTTCATGCTACCTGCCTAGTCATATGGGAAGAACTGAAGGACATTGTGATGAAGAAGCCCAAACCAGAAGAATTGCTGATGATAGCTGACCTATTCTGGGAGAGATGCAACTTCCCCAACTGTCTTGGAGCCATTGATGGCAAACATGTACGCATCCTCAAGCCTCCAGCTAGTGGGAGCCAATTTTTTAATTATAAAAAATATTTTTCGTTGGTATTAATGGCAGTGGCAGATGCAAATTATAAATTTATTTATGTTGATGTAGGTTCTTATGGCAGCAGCTCAGATTCTAGTGTATTCTAACATTCCTCATTTGGCCGCATGCTGCGTGACAATACTCTAGACTTGCCCAATAATTCTGCCCTGCCAGGGACTACAGAGCCTCTCCTCCCACATGTATTTGTGGGAGATGAAGCTTTCGCATTGTCCCAGAACATGCTCAGGCCTTATTCAAGTCGCTCTCTGACAACTGAAAAAAGAGTGTTCAATTATAGGCTGACTAGGGCACGCAGAGTAGTAGAATGTACATATGGAATTCTTTGCAATAAGTGGAGATTCCTGCATACCTCTATTAACCTCAGTATAGATCATGCGATCAGTGCAATTAAAGCTGCCTGTGCCCTGCACAACTATGTGCGTGAAAGAGATGGGTTTCTTTTTGAAGATTCTCTGACCCATAACATGGAGGCAGCACAATGCAATATTCCTAGGGGCAGCACTACTGGTACACTTATTAGAGAAGAATTTAAGATTTTTTTTTTGTCACTAGCTGGGGAGGTGCCTTGGCAGATGAATTGTATTGACTAAAAATAAATATGTATTTCTTTGCTGGATGTAAATGCATGATAATATAATTCTAAGTGTGCTGTATCAAAAGTGTTGTATGTAATTTTGGCTATGAAAAATAAAACTTTTTTATCTCACATTTCTGGTGTATGTCATATTACTGACCTTAGAAATTATAAGAATATGCATTTATTTAGGGACTCAACCATCCCTAGATAAAGCTATTATGTGCACAATGTTTACAGCATGTGGCCTGGTACAGATTTGGGGGTGACCACATGCTGTTGGGTAAAATCAAAGAAATTCAATTAATGTCCACCATCTAAAAAATACAGAACAGCATATACAGGTAGTAAAAGGTAATAAAAAAAACTTACATTTCTCAGCCTGAACTTGGGAAGAGCACCTGTTCCACTCTGGCAAGAGGTCTCTGCCAATTTCCTGCCATGCACGTTTTTTGGCAACGTTGTCCTTATATTTAGGATGCCGGGTGTCATAAATCATGGGTTTGTCCCTCACAAGTCTGATCAACTCCTCACAATCCACTGCTTCTTTCTCCTTTGATGACGCTTTTCGTCCTCTTTTGGACATGCTGGTTCCATTCCGGATTTCAAAAGACACAGGGGAGGAACAGGAAGAAGGGGAGGTGTTTGAGTGGTGCGAATTTCTGTTCAGGACGCAAGCCAGATGCGAATCAGATGCGTGCCCATAGAAGATAATGGGCCTGAATTCGCACCTGATCCGTCCCGCAACGCACCAAAGACGGTTGCGTCTTTTCGTCAATTCGCATTGCGCATGCACCGATCATGTGTGAACGTGCCCCATTGAAAACAATGGGTTTTCAAATGTCCTGCGAATTCGCAGTATTTTGCCCCGCTGCGAATTCGCTATAGTGTGAACCCAGGCTTAACCACGGGGTTAAAGGAAATAAAATTGCTTGATTCCCCCATCAATATAAGCCAGAAATAGACGGATCGAAATTCAGCCAGTTCAGCAGGAACTGGCTGAATTATGATCCAACTATGGGGAGGCCGGTTGTACTAAAATCAATCTATCGATCCACTTCAGTACAACCAGCCTGCTGGGTTTTTATCCTTCGATAAGTGATCAGGGAAACCTCCCGCTGTCAAAATACAATAGGTCAGCAGGAGGTTTCCCAGCCAGCAGAATACAATGATCACTGCCGGTGGCTATAGCCGACAGGCTGGTTGTACTAAAGTGGATCGATAGATTGACTTTAGTACAACCAGCCTGCCCATAGATGGATCGAAATTCAGCCAGTTCCTGCTAAACTGGCCGAATTTCGATCTGTCTATGCTTGGCTTAAGCGTCTACAGAAAGTGGCAGGGGAAAAAATGTATGTGATCCACAAAACAAAGGGATGTTCGAAGAAACACTTAGTTTAAAAGCCCACCTCTGGACATAATCTACCCCCCTCCTCTTAAAACTCAACATATTATTTCTGCAAAATGCTAATTTTAGGCATGCCAGTAAATGACATATCCTTGTAAATCACTGTTGCTTGAATAACAGTTTCAGTTGGTGCAAACTTTGTCTGAACATAATTTTGCAACTGAACTTTGTCAGTTGGCTTGTGGGCGGGGGGCCTACTTGCCCTGCACACTGGGGTACCTTTCGTGGGGAGCACGCTTATCAAAGCCCGAGACTGTGGTCATGTGAAGAATCTAACATTAAGGCAGTTTGGTATAAGGCCAAACTAAATAGCACAGATAATAAATTGTATTTTTTTTAGGGATCAAAGAGGCCATCTCAAAAGGCCCCTCAAAGGGAGGGCCGATATTATAGTACCTCATTGATGCCTGGTGACTTAGTCACTTCATGGTGCTCAATCCAGAGTGTTTCCTCCTGGAGAATGAGTTTATCCCAGTTCCCGCCACGTGGCTCCTCAGATACTACCTCCAAAACAATAAAATGAATGAGGGTAACATAAAACTTATGATATAGACCCAGGTGGCGGCTAACTGGAGTAAGCATTTTTGCAGATTGGGAGTAGTAAATGTGGTCATATATGCATTTTGTTTTAGTTGGCAGATCGTCTTACCTACATAAAATGCTCCGCATTTGCACACCATCAAATATACAACTGCCTGTGTATTACAAGTTGCATGAAAACGAGAATAGAACATTTCCCCATTGGGTAAACGGAATATTTTGCCTATTTGCACCCAGGGGCAATACGTGCATTGTCCACAGGTGAAAATGACTTTGTTTGTCAGTGTGGTATTATTATTTGGTGTGTACTGGCTAGATGTAATTTTGTTGCCTATTGAGGGGCTTTTGCGGAACACTATCTCTGGAGTGCTTCTGACATATTTATGAAGGGTGGCATCTTCACTCAGAAGATGCCAGTGTTTTTGCATACAGGTGTGGAGTTACAACCTATGTGTGTGATTATATGTCAGTATTACATTGTATATCCCTGTATGTTGCGGTCATTCAGGTGCTTAACTAATAGTTTCTTGATTCTCCATTGCTGAACCTATCATCTACTAGGACCCCAAGTCCTTTTCCATCCTAGATTCCCCCAGAGGTTCTCCCCCCAGTTTATAGATTGCATTCAGATTTTTGACACCCAAATGCATTATTTAAAATGTTTCTACATTAAACCTCATTTGCCATGTAGTTACCCGCCCCATTAATTTGTTCAGATCTTCCTGCGGAGAAGTTATTGCCCTGCTTAGCTTAGTATCGCTTAGTATAGTCCGCAAATACAGAGATTGAACTGTTTACCCCATCCTGCAGGTCATTTATGTAAATAAATAGGATTGGTCTCAGCTAGGGATGAGCCGAACACCCCCCGGTTCGGTTCACACCAGAACCTGAGGTTTTTTCGGGAGCAATGATTTTAAAAATGCTTTAAGTGAAACAATAGAAGTGTAATATTCCTTTAAAGTTCGTACCTAGGGGGTGTGTATAGTATGCCTGTAAAGGGGCGCATGTTTCCCGTGCTTAGAACTGTCCCTGCACAAAGTGTAATTTCCGAAGAAAAAAAAGTAATTTAAAAGCACTCGCGGCTATAATGAATGAGAACAGTCATTGAAAGTCATTGATTAAAAAAAATGCATCGGGGTCCCCCCAAATTCAATTACCAGGCCCTTCAGGTCTGGTATGAATATTAAGGGGAACCCCGCGTCAAATAAAAAATAAAAAAAGTGGGGTTCCCCCCAAATATCCATACCAGACCCTTCAGGTCTGGTATGGATTTTAAGGGGAACTCCATGCCAAATTTAAAAAAAAATGGCGTGGAGTTCCCCCCAAAAATCCATACCAGACCCTTTATCCAAGCACGCAACCTGGCAGGCCACAGGAAAAGAGGAGGGGATGAGAGAGCTCCCCCCCCTCCTGAACCGTACCAGGCCACATGCCCTCAACATTGGGAGGGTGCTTTGGGGGTAGCCCCAAAAGCACCTTGTCCCCATGTTGATGGGGACAAGGGCCTCATCCCCACAACCCTTGCCCAGTGGTTGTGGGGGTCTGCGAGTGGGGGGCTTATCGGAATCTGGAAGCCCCCTTTAACAAGGGGACCCCAAGATCCCGCCCCCCCTGTTTGAAATGGTAACGGGTACATTGTACCCCTACCATTTTACAAAGAAAGTGTAAACAATTGTAAAAAAAAACACAGACACCTTTGAGATAAGTCCTTTATTAAAAATAAAAAAATAAAAAAGATTCCAGCGGTGGTAATCCACTTTTTGTATCCTGCGATTGGTGATCATCTCTCCGGGGTCCAGCGATGGATGATCTCTCCCGATGATGTCCAGCGCAGCGCATCCTGTCTCCACCGGAGACACCGCAGGAATCCCGGCAGCCTGGTCTCTTAGCTGAGGAGGACGGGGCCACCCGTCACGCGACCCCGTCTCCCTCTGATGTAAGGGGAAACCCGGGCTTCCCCAGTGACGTACGGGTGACCCCGCCCCCCTCATGTAGGTTTTTGTCAGAGGGGACCCTGAAGGGCCTGGTATTGATATTTGGGGGGAACCCCACGTAATTTTTTTTTTCTTTGATGCGGGGTTCCCCTTAATAGCCATACCAGACCTGAAGGGCCTGGTAATTGAATTTGGGGGGACCCCCACTCATTTTTTTTTATCAATGACTTTCAATGACTGTTCTCTGTATTACCGGGAGACGACAATTCATTATAGCCGCGAGTGCTTTTAAATGGCTTTTTTTTCCTTCGGAAATTACACTTTGTGCAGGGACAGTTCTAAGCATGGGAAACATGCGCCCCTTTACAGGCATACTATACACACCCCCCTAGGTACGAAATTTAAAGGAATATTACACTTTTATTGTTTCACTTTAGGCATTATTAAAATCACTGCTCCCGAAAAAACTGACGTTTTTAAAACTTTTTTGCATTGATACATGTCCCCTGGGGCAGGACTCAGGTCCCCAAACACTTTTTATGACAATAACTTGCATATAAGCCTTAAAAAATGGCTCTTTAGATTTCTCCCATAGACTTTTACAGGGTGTTCGCAGCTTTTCGAATTTGTCGCGAACACCCCAAATAGAGCGAACAGGCAATGTTCAAGTCGAACATGAGTTTGACTCGAAGCTCATCCCTAGTCCCAGCACAGAACCCTGGGGGACCCCACTACCCACCCCTGACCATTCCGAGTACTCCCCATTTATCACCACCCTCTGAACTCGCCCTTGAAGCCAGTTTTCAATCCATGTACTCACCCTATGGTCCATGCAAATGGATCTTATTTTGTACAGTAAACAGTTATGGGGAACTGTGTCAAATGCTTTTGCAAAATCTAGATACACCACGTCAACGGCCTTCCTTTACCTCCTCATAGAAGGTTAGTAGATTGGTTTGGTTTGGCAAGAACGATTCTTCATGAATCCATGCTGATTACTGCTGATGATAACGTTCTCATTACTAAAATCTTTTAAATAGCCCCTCTCATCCCCTCCTGTCGATGATCCTGTTCCATTAGGAACATTTTAATAACTTGTAGGCCTAACTCATGGGGAATGCTGGAATATAATGCCTCTACATCGATTGTGACCAATAGTGCGTCTGGAGGGATTGTCAATCCATGCAGTCGCTTCAGAAGATCTGACGTGTCTCTAACATAAGAGTGAAGTTCAGTAACATTGGACATGAGAAAAAAATCCACAAATCTGCTCGCATTCTCTGGAGCCGATTCCGGACACTATTGGTCTGCCTGGGGGGGTTTCAATGTTTTCGTGGATTTTCGGGATAGCATAAAAATTGCTTCTCTTGGATGGGATATGTTGAGATATTCATATGTTTGTTTGTCAATTAAAGCATCCATATTAGGCATTGTAAATAAGCTGTTTATATTCCTGCTTAAACAAATGCAGAACAAATTAAGACATTTATAATGAAAGATTTTCAAGCTCTGAGGGACCTGATGCTCCTATTGGAGGAGAATTAGGAATATGATGATAGTCAACCATCAGAACCCAGATCAGTGTCAAACACACAACCACAAAGTGTTTCACGCTTCAAAAATAAATCAAATCAATTTCCTGACCTTTACCACAAACTCCCAAATATCAGCCTTCCTTGTTGCCATGATCAGCAAAATTAAACGCATGCCAATGGCCAATATTACCTCTAACCTTACTGTACAACAACAACAAGCCCTTAAGCAATTCCACTGTAGATGGGAACAGTCATCAAGTCCTCGGATAAGGGTGGAAACATAGTGCTCATGACTCAGCTACAATATGAAACTAGGTGTTACAATATCCTAAATAAGGTTGAGTGGTAGCGACCTATTACATTTGAAACCACCTTCCAATTTAAGCAGGAATATAAACAGCTTATTTACACTGCCTATATGGATGCTTTAATTGACAAACATATGAATATCTCAACATATCTCATCCAAGAGAAGCAACTTTTATGCTATCCCGAAAATCCACAAAAACATTGAAACACCCCCAGGCAGACCAATAGTGCCCGGAATCGGCGCCATCACAGAGAATGCAAGCAGATTTGTGGATTTCTTTCTCATGTCCAATGTTACTGGACTTCCCTCTTATGTTAGAGACACGTCAGATCTTTTGAAGTGACTGGATGGATTGACAATCCCTCCAGACGCACGATTGGTCACAATCGATGTAGAGGCATTATATTCCAGCATTCCCCTACGCTAACCTGTACCTGGGGGGGGGGGGGGGGGGGGGGGGGGGACGTTATATCTTTTCAAATGAGGTACAGGTACTTAGTCGATACCTGGACCAAGCTATTAGCTGGTTCAGGTATATCGATGATATCCTCTTGATTTGGACAGGTACTCATGCAGCAGTTGAACACCAATCGGTTTAATCTAAAATTCACAGTGAATTGGCATAGGGATACTATATATTTTTTAGACCTATCGATATACAAAGACGTATCCAACAACCTAGCCACAAAACTTTACAGGAAAAGCACTTCGGGCAACATGCTGTTGCATGCACAGAGTGGACACCCCACCTCTCTTGTGCACAGCATTCCATATGCTCAGTACATCCGCCTTTGGCGGAATTGTACACATGAATTGGATTTCAAGAGCCAAGCAGCAGAGCTATGACTACGCCTGCGGCAACGGGGATATAGCAAGAGCTTACTTAGGAGGGCATACCACAAAGAGACCGAAATCAATTGCTTTAGTGCGAACTGTAACCCCAAAGATCAGACCACAAAGTTCATTACAAGATATTCTGCCGAACACCAACAAAGCCACACCTGTGTGTAAAAACACTGGCATCTTCTGAGTGAATAGGCAACAAAATTACCTCTAGCCTGTACACACCAAATAATACCACACTGACAAACCAAGGAATTTTCAACTGTGGACAATGCATGTATTGTCCCTGGGTGCAAAAGGGCAAAAGATCCCGCTTACCCAGTGGGGAAATGTTCTATCCTCGTTTTCATGCAACTTGTAATACACAGGGAGTTGTGTATTTGATGGTGTGCAAATGCGGAGCATTTTATGTAGGTAAGACGATCTGCCAACTAAAACAACGCATATATGACTACATTTCCTACTCCCAATCGGCAAAAATGCTTACACCAGTTAGCTGCCACCTGGGTCTATATCAAAAGTTTTATGTTACCCTCGTTCATTTTATTGTTTTGGAGGTAGTACCTGAGGACCCACGTGGTGGGAACTGGGATAAACGCATTCTCCAGAAGGAAACACTCTGGATTGAGTGCCTTGAAGCGACTAAGTCACCAGGCATATGAGTTCATCTTCCTCTGAGGGGCCTTTTGAGATGGCCTCTTTGATCCCTGATGAAAATTAAAATGTATTTTGTGTGCTATTTAGTTTTACCTTATACCAAACTGTATCTTGGAGCTTATATTTGTACACATGTGTCCTTCCACGCTTGACCGGAATTTTGACCACGATTTCCCTTTTTGACCACTGGGGGCATTAGCTGCAGAATGGCGCTGCAGGCACGACTGGAATGTGTGGCCACCCAAGCCATGGGGGCTGCAACCCACCCTCCTGGGCCATCTTAACCCAGGATGGAGGGACGATGCATCCACCCGTGGCATTTAGGAGACACACTCCATCCCCTTGGCTCACCACGGCCGCCACAAACGGCGGGCACCAGGACCAGAATGTCCGGTACTCCATTGCGCATGCTCCCGCTTGCACATGCGCATTGCACCAGCGGCCAGGCTGAGTGACATTGGACATCAGTCTCCTTGTGAATGTGCACACATGATTCTGATTGAATTTCTTTATCCTGGACCAGCTAATCAAGGTATTTTGAGCCCTGTTAGTTCCCCTTCCTTATATTTATTTCTAGGGCTAGGCTTTTACTGCCAGCATATGGTTAAAGATCCTCTATGTTTTTTTCCCTAGATTGAAAAGCATCTGGCTTAAAGTGACACACACATAGGGATGGGCCCGGTGTTCGATTCAAACCCACGTTCGAATCGAGCACCGGGCTTTCGCCCGCTCGGCGAGCCCAGAACTATTTGGGCCGTGCGGCCCGCAATGCATTGCGGCCGGCGCAGTGCATTGCTGGCTGATGATTGGCCAAGCATGCACTGTGACCCCGCATGCTTGGCCAATCACAGCGCCGGCAGCGAGGAGAGCAATAATTGGCTACAGGCAGGACGCCTGTAGCCAATTAAAGCTCAGGGGCTTTAGTACACGCCCCACTGTATAAAAGGCCGTTGCGCCGTCGGCCCAGTGCACATGTGTTCCGGCTTTGAGAAGAGTGAATAGGCAGTCTGCTGATTGATTCATTCATTGCTAAACCATTGCTGATTCATTCAATACTGATCATTTCTGCTGATTGCACTGCTGAGTGTGACATTATCTGCTGCGGGTGATTAGTCTGGTGTGTGCGTGCTGTTAGTACAGCATTGCAGTAGCACCAATTGCAGTGCTGTTAGTACAGCATTGCACCCTAACTTTCTGTCCCAACCTTCTGTCCTATCCCAGGCAGGCAGGGATTTATAGGAGGCTACTGTGTGTGTGTGTCAGCACACACATAGGAGCTAGTGTGTGTGTGTGTCAGACTCAGCACACATAGGAGCTAGTGTGTGTGTGTGTCAGCACACATAGGAGCTAGTGTGTGTGTCAGCACACATAGGAGCTAGTGTGTGTGTGTCAGCACACATAGGAGCTAGTGTGTGTGTGTGTCAGACTCAGCACACATAGGAGCTAGTGTGTGTGTGTGTGTGTGTGTGTCAGCACACATAGGAGCTAGTTTGTGTGTCAGCACACATAGGAGCTAGTGTGTGTGCTAGCACACATAGGAGCTAGTGTGTGTGTCAGCACACATAGGAGCTAGTGCAGTAGCACCAATTGCAGTGCTGTTAGTACAGCATTGGACCCTAACTTTCTGTCCCAACCTTCTGTCCCATCCCAGGCAGGCAGGGATTTATAGGAGGCTAGTGTGTGTGTGTGTGTGTGTGTGTCAGCACACATAGGAGCTAGTGTGTGTGTGTCAGTGTCAGCACACATAGGAGCTAGTGTGTGTGTGTCAGCACACATAGGAGCTAGTGTGTGTGTCAGCACACATAGGAGCTAGTGCAGTAGCACCAATAGCAGTGCTGTTAGTACAGCATTGCACCCTAACTTTCTGTCCCAACTTTCTGTCCCATCCCAGGCAGGCAGGGATTTATAGGAGGCTAGTGTGTGCGTGTGTGTGTGTGTGTGTCAGCACACATAGGAGCTAGTGTGTGTGTGTGTGTGTCAGCACACATAGGAGCTAGTGTGTGTGTCAGCACACATATGAGCTAGTGTGTGTGTGTCAGCACACATAGGAGCTAGTGTGTGTGTGTGTGTGTGTCAGCACACATAGGAGCTAGTGTGTGTGTGTGTGTGTCAGCACACATAGGAGCTAGTGTGTGTGTCAGCACACATAGGAGCTAGTGTGTGTGTGTCAGCACACATAGGAGATAGTGTGTGTGTGTCAGCACACATAGGAGCTAGTGCAGTAGCACCAATTGCAGTGCTGTTAGTACAGCATTGCATCCTAACTTTCTGTCCCAACCTTCTGTCCCATCCCAGGCAGGCAGGCAGGGATTTATAGGAGGCTAGTGTGTGTGTGTGTGTGTCAGCACACATAGGAGCTAGTGTGTGTGTGTCAGACTCAGCACACATAGGAGCTAGTGTGTGTGTGTGTGTGTGTGTGTCAGCACACATATGAGCTAGTGTGTGTGTGTGTGTGTGTCAGCACACATAGGAGCTAGTGTGTGTGTGTCAGCACACATAGGAGCTAGTGTGTGTGTGTCAGACTCAGCACACATAGGAGCTAGTGTGTGTGTGTGTGTGTGTGTGTGTGTGTGTGTCAGCACTAGCTCCTATGTGTGCTGACACACACACTAGAGCCTATGTGTGCTGACACACACACACTAGCTCCTATGTGTGTGTGTGACACACACACTAGCTAGTATGTGTGCTGACACACACACTAGCTCCTATGTGTGCTGACACACACTAGCTCCTATGTGTGCTGAGTCTGAGCTAGCGTGTGTGTCAGCACACATAGGAGCTAGTGTGTGTGTCATGACACATAGGAGCTAGTGTGTGTGTGTCAGCACACATAGGAGCTAGTGTGTGTGTCAGCACACATAGGAGCTAGTGCAATAGCACCAATTGCAGTGCTGTTAGTACAGCATTGCACCCTAACTTTCTGTCCCAACCTTCTGTCCCAACCTTCTGTCCCATCCCAGGCAGGCAGGCAGGGATTTATAGGAGGCTAGTGTGTGTGTGTGTCAGCACACATAGGAGCTAGTGTGTGTGTGTGTCAGACTCAGCACACATAGGAGCTAGTGTGTGTGTGTGTCAGCACACATAGGAGTGTGTGTGTGTGTGTGTGTCAGCACACATAGGAGGTAGTGTGTGTGTGTGTGTCAGCACACATAGGAGCTAGTGTGTGTGTGTCAGCACACATAGGAGCTAGTGTGTGTGTGTGTCAGCCTAGTTCTTGTCATCTAAGGCAGCCTCTATCTGCCATAAGGCCCTGTTGCTGTCATCTAAGGCATCCATCTGCAGGAGTTAGTGTGTGTGCTGTGTGACTCCAGCACAATATACACTACCCACTACAATGCCTGGAAGACCGCCAAGGAGAGGCAGACAGTCCCGAGGCAAGAACACAGGGCAAGCAGGCTCTGTTTCTAGAGACAACAGTGCTGGTCGTGGACGTGGTCGTGCATCGTCATCAGCACGTGGCCATGGGACACGCTTGTCCTTGTTTTCGGCAGCTGGACACGTTGAGCCGCATCATGCCGAAGGCTTGGTAGAATGGATGACCAAGCCCTCCTCATCCTCCTCATCCTCTCTCACCCAGGCTCAGGGTACTGGCAGAGCAGCTGCCAACGCGTACTCAATGGCATCATTAGGCACCCCTTCCCTAGACCCACCATGTCCTCCTGAGGAGTCCCCCGAACTGTTTGAGCACAGTGTTGGGTACATGCTCCAGGAGGATGCCCAACGATTTGAAGGCTCGGATGATGATACCCAGCTTGAGGAAGGCAGTAGTGTGCGCGCAGAGAGAGGGGATGCTGAAGGACAGCAATCTGGCAGTCATGTTCCACCAGCTGCAGCTTACCGCCAAGTTTGCTCTAGTGGTGAAGAGGGAGGGGTTGATGAGGTCACTGACTCCACGTGGGTGCCTGAAGGGAGAGAGGAGGAGGAGGAGGCGGCGGCACATGTCCAACGAGGCAGGATGCCCTCCGGAGGCCAGCTAGAGGCCAGCACACCAACTGAATCACACCGCAGAGCTCCGCCTGTGCAGGGCGCTGCCTCTGCACGGTATCACAAAAGTTCTTTGGTGTGGGCCTTTTTTGAGACGAGTACATCAGATCGCACCACTGCTATTTGCAATATTTGTCTCAAGCGTATCTCGCGTGGCCAAAACATCAGCCGCTTGGGCACCACAAGCATGACCAGACATATGTCGACCTGCCATGCAGCTCGTTGGCAAGTGCACATTAAAGACCCACACCAAAGAACAAAGCGGACCTCTCCTTGCTCCTCATCAGCTGGGATCTCCAACCCCACTATATCTTCAGTCCTCTCTGAAAGCTGCTCTGAGAGGACTGAAGGTGTAGAATTAGGTGTGTCACAACCAATACTTGCAGTACACCGACGTCCGATTGTAGCAGGCAAATTTCCCTGCCCCAGCTGCTGGACCGTCAAAAGAAGTTTACTGCCAGCCATCCACATGCCCAGCGGTTGAATGCTAGCTTGGCTAAATTGCTAGCACTTCAACTGCTGCCTTTTCAGTTGGTAGACTCGGCCCCCTTCCGTGAGTTTGTTCAATGTGCGGTTCCTTAGTGGCAGGTTTCCAAACGCCACTTTTTCTCACGGAAGGCGATTCCGTCTCTCTACCGGCATGTGGAAGGCAATGTCCATGCCTCGCTGAACAGGGCGGTCAGCGGTAAGGTGCATATTACCGCTGACTCATGGTCCAGCAGGCATGGACAGGGACGTTATCTGTCTTTCACGGCCCATTGGGTCACTCTATTGGCAGCTGGGAGGGATGCAGGACAAGGTGCAGTAGTGTTGGAGGTTGTTCCGCCACCACGCCTCCAAAATGCTACTACTGGTTGTGACACACCTCTCTCCTCCACCCCCTCCTCTTCTTCTTCCTCCATGGCCTCTTCGAGTGCTCTGTCCTCGGAACCAGCGGTGCTCGGTAGGCATACAAGGGGCTACGTGAGTACGCAGGCAAAAAGATGCCATGCCGTGCTTGCGCTGGTGTGTTTGGGGGACAGGAGCCACACTTGGGCAGAGGTTCTGGCAGCTGTGCAGGGGCAGGCCGAGAGGTGGTTGACGCCACGCCAGCTTAAGCCAGGAATGGTGGTTTCTGACAATGGCACCAACCTCCTCTCCGCCCTGCGACAGGGGCAGCTCACCCATGTGCCTTGTATGGCTCACGTCCTCAACCTGGTGGTGCAGCGGCTCTTGGGCAGGTACCCAGGCTTACAGGATGTCCTGAGGCAGGCCAGGAAAGTCTGTGTGCATTTCCGCCGATCGTATAATGCCAGTGCTCGGCTGGCTGAACTGCAAAAGGAGTACCAAGAACCGCCTAATATGTGACATGCCCACCAGGTGGAACTCAACGTTGGCCATGCTGCAACGACTGCACACGCAGCAGAGGGCCATCAATGAGTACCTTTGCGACTACGGCACCAGGACAGGGTCAGGGGAGCTTGGATTTTTTCCCCACGCCAGTGGAGCATGATCAGGGATGCATGCACTGTCCTGTCACCATTTGAGGAGGCCACGAGGATGGTGAGCAGTGACAGTGCATGCATCAGTGACACTGTACCTCTTGTCCACCTGTTGGAGCATACGCTGCATGGGATAATGGACAGGGCACTTGAGGCAGAACAGAGGCAGGAAGAGGAGGACTTCCTTGCCTCTCAAGGCCCCCTTTATCCAGACAGTGTTCCTTCTGTCCCACCCATCACACAGGAATAGGATGAGGAGGAGGAGGGAGGAGGATTGTGTGAGCATGGAGGTGGAGCCTGGCACTCAGTATCAGCAGCAGCAGTCTTTTAGGGATGATGTACAGTCCCAACAAACCAGTGGACTTGTACGTGGCTGGGAGGAGGTGGCTGGTGATCATGTCGTCCTCAGTGACCCAGAAGACTCCGGACCGAATGCCTCAGCTAACCTACGTTGCATGGCCTCCCTGATCCTGCAAAGCCTGCGGAAGGATCCTCGTATTCTTCGGATCAAGGAGAGGGACCATTACTGGCTGGCCACTCTCCTTGATCCACGGTACAAGGGTAAGGTTGCGGACCTTATCTTGCCGTCGCAGAGGGAGCAGAGGATGAGACATCTCAGGGAGGCCTTGCAGAAAGGTCTGTGCAACACGTTCCCAGAAACTGGGAGGTTACAAACTCCTGGTCCTGGACGACGAGTTGCTGAGGCTTCGGTCAGTAGCAGAAGGAGCGGTGGGGAAGGTGGACGTCTGACCGATGCGTTCAGACAATTTTTTAGTCCGCAGCCCCAAGGTATGATCGGTTCCAGCAACCATCGCCAGCGTCTGATATACATGGTGCAGGAATACCTAGGGGCAAGGTCAGACTTGGACACCTTTCCCACCGAAAATCCTCTGGCTTACTGGGTCTTGAGGATGGATCACTGGCCAGAGCTTGCACAGTATGCAATTGAGCTACTGGCCTGTCCTGCATCCAGCGTTCTTTCGAACGCACATTCAGTGCTGCTGGAGGATTTGTCACCGATCACAGGGTGCGCCTGTCCACCGACTCGGTTGATCGACTGACCTTCATAAAGATGAATCAGTCTTGGATCACCACCAGCTACCATGCACCTGAAGCGGATATAACTGAATAATTTATAATGTCACATCCCTTCAAGACTGCCTATGCTGATGCTGAGTGACTGCCCTGTTATGTTCACTGACTATCCTCTTCCTCCTCCTCAATGATCCATTCCTTGATAGCTTGGAAGAACATTTTTGTTTCTGGGTGCCACCGCACCAGTGCCTAAGGCACAATTTTTCAGCCCCTGTATAACAGGGGCGTGTAATTACAATTTTTTAAAGCAATGCTTCGCAAAAGCTCTGACTGCTGTGCTCCAAGTACAGTATCTGTGAGGGGTTGCAGTGTTGTGGCACCAGCACCAGTGCCTAAGGCACAATTTTTCAGCCCCTGTTTAACAGGGGCGTGTAATTACAATTTTTTAAGCAATGCTTCGCAACAGGTCTGACTGCTGTGCTCCAAGTACAGTATCTGTGAGGGGTTGCAGTGTTGTGGCACCAGCACCAGTGCCTAAGGCACAATTTTTCAGCCCCTGTTTAACAGGGGAGTGTAACTACAATTTTTTAAGCAATGCTTCGCAACAGGTCTGACTTCTGTGCTCAGGGCCGGTGCTACCACTAGGCAAACTAGGCAGCCGCCTAGGGCGCCATGCTGCCTAGGGGGCGCCCAGCCACTGGTTTTCCTACTCTCTTCTCTCTGAAGCAAGCAACTAAGTCTCAGCATCAGCAGGAAGCCACCCCCCTGTTCGCAGATAGTGTCAGAGGCGCAGCGGCGGTGAAGGACTGTGTCTCTGTCCCGACTCCTGAATGAATGGAAGCAAGCAAACATTCATTGATGGGCACTGGTAGGCTGCATTTGATGGGTCCTGGTGAGGCTGAATGTGATGGGCTCTGGTGAGGCTGCATTGATGTGCGCTGGTGGGCTGCATTTGATGGGCGCTGGTAGGCTGCATTGATGGGTGCTGGTAGGCTGCATTGATGGGCGCTGGCTGGTAGGCTGCATTTGATGGGTGCTGGTAGGCTGCATTGATGGGCGCTGGTAGGCTGCATTGATGGGCGCTGGTAGGCTGCATTTGATGGGTGCTGGTAGATTGCATTGATGGGTGCTGGTGGACTGCATTTTATGGGTGCTTCGTTAAAAAGGTGGGGTTTACATGGGCAGGGAAAAGGCAGGGCAGGGGTGGAGTTAAGGGGGGCGGCAAAATTAGGTTTCGCCTAGGGTGTCAAAAATCCTTGCACCAGCCCTGTCTGTGCTCCAAGTACAGTATCTGTGACGGGTTGCAGTGTTGTGGCACCAGCACCAGTGCCTAAGGCACAATTTTTCAGCCCTTGTTTAACAGGGGTGTGTAATTACAATTTTTTAAGCAATGCTTTGCAACAGGTCTGACTGCTGTGCTCCAAGTACAGTATCTGTGAGGGGTTGCAGTGTTGTGGCACCAGTGCCTAAGGCACACTTTTTCAGCCCCTGTTTAACAGGGGCGTGTAATTACAAATCTTGATCTAATAATTCACAGCAGGGCCCATTCCTGCGCCCACCAAGAGTAACTGTGAGGGCTTACAGTCTTGTGGCATCACCGTCCACCACCACCACCACCAAAGGCCCAATTTTTCTGCCCTGTTCAACAGGTGCATGCAATTACAAATCTTGCTCTAATAATTCACAGCAGGGCCCATTCCTGCGCCCACCAAGAGTAACTGTGAGGGCTTACAGTCTTGTGGCAACACCGTTCACCACCACCACCACCAAAGGCCCAATTTTTCTGCCCTGTTCAACAGGTGCATGCAATTACAAATCTTGATCTAATAATTCACAGCAGGGCCAATTCCTGTGCCCACCAAGAGTAACTGTGAGGGCTTACAGTCTTGTGGCTACACCAACATCTAATGGGGCAAATTTCTGCAGAGCATATACGGCAGGAATACCCCTACTTTCAAACATCCAACTTACAAACGACTCCTACTTGCAAACGGAAGGAGAAAACAGGAAGTGAGAGGAAATCTACCCCTAGGAAGGGAAATTCTATCCTGTTACATTTAATTTGGGAAAAAGGTATCTCCTCTCTACTGATGCTTTATCACCAATTCTTGTTTCAATTAAAACCCCACTTTTCCAAAAAACATTTTTCATTGGGACGGAAAGTGAGGTGAAATGTTCTGAACAGATGTGCAAAGACAGCAAATGTTACAGGGGTGATAACCCCTCCCTATGTTCTCCAAAAAGCTTAAAAATAGATTTTTTTTGGATGGAGCTACACTTAAAAATGTACCTGTTCAGATTCTACTTAAGAACAAACCTACAGTCCCTGTCTTGTTTGCACCGCCTATATACTGCTGTTCAGAGTATATAGGGTTGTAGGTATAGGGTTTTATTTTGGGTGCGGGGTCCCCCTTAATATCCATACAAGACCCAAAGGGGCTGGGGTAGCCATGCCATTTTTTTTCTCAAGGATTTTCAGCCATATGGCCAGGACAAGACATGACATTAAAGCTGCAAGTGGTTTTAAATGGCTTATTTTTTTCCTTTACAAATGTCATTTTGTGCAGGGACAGTTCTAAACACGGGAAACACATGCCACTTCACAGGCATACTTTAGACACCCCCCAGGTACCATATTTAAAGGAATATTTCACATTTTTTTCCACTTTATGCATCATTAAAATGACTGCTTCCGAAAAAACTTTAGTTTTTAAAAGTTATTTTTGCATTGATATACGTCCCCTGGGGCAGGACCCGGGTCCCCAAACCTGTTTTATGACATTAACCACTTGCCGACCGGCGCACGACGATATACGTTGGCAGAATGGCACGTACAGGCAGGAGGGCGTATATATAAGTCCCTCCTTAATGCCTGTCTGTGCCATCGGGAGCGCGTCAGGAGCGGCGCGCTCCCGCGCCGGTCGGGACCCCTGTGAGTCCGGTCGCGGTCCCCGTGGACTCGATCGCCGCGGGTACCCCCGCGATCGTCTCACGGGAAGGCTGAGCGGGGAGATGCCGAGATAAACAGCATCTCCCCATTCTGCCTAGCAACTAGTGACGCCGATCTCTGCTCCCTGTGATTGGAGCAGAGATCAGCATTCACTAGCTGACAGCCACGCCCCCCCCACAGTAAGAAACACACCCCTAGGCATACTTAACCCTTACACTGCCCCCTTGTGGTTAACCCCTTCACTGCCAGTGTCATTTATACAGGAATCAATGCATTTAAATAGCATTGATTTCTGTATAAATGACAATGGTCCCAAAAATGTCCGATGTGTCTGCCATAATGTCGCAGTCACAAAAAAAATCGCAGATCGCCACCATTACTAATAAAAAAAAATTATTAATAAAAATGCTATAAAACTATCCCCTATCGTAAACGCTATAACTTCTGTGCAAACCGATCAATAATCGCTTATTGCGATATTTTTTTACCAAGAATACGTATCGGCCTAAACTGAGGAAAAAAAATGTTTTTTTATATATTTTTTGGGGATATTTATTATAGCAAAAAGTAAAAAATAATGCATTTTTTTCAAAATTGTCGCTCTATTTTTGTTTATAGCGCAAAAAATAAAAACCGCAGGGGCGATCAAATACCACCAAAAGAAAGCTCTATTTGTGGGAAAAAAAGGACGTCAATTTTGTTTGGGAGCCACGTCGCACGACCGCGCAATTGTCAGTTAAAGCGACGCAGTGCCGAATCGCAAAAAGGGGCCTGGTCCTTTGGCTGCAAATTGGTCCGGTCTGAAAGTGGTTAACATGCATATTGGCCGTTATAATTAGCACTTTTGATTTCGAACGTTCGTGTCTATTGTAACGAATAGGGTTCGAAAATTCGCACAAACTTTCGGTCCGTTCGAAGATTCTGGTGCGATCCGAACCCGGGGGTGTTCGGCTCATCCCTACACACACAGTAGTAGAGGCAGACTGGCTTATATGCAAGTATGGCATTTAATACTATAGTACGCCCCAACCTCAATTAAAGTAGTTTACATTTGTGCTTTTGTTGCGGCTACCGCTTGGCTCTGGTGTCCTTGATTGTCATCTCCAATTGGAGGGGGTTGTTCTGAGGTCATTATTTCTGGTATAGATGAGCGTTGAGACCATTTGTTTAAGCACCACATTATTGGTGAGTTTATGTACATACACACACACACCTGTACCACCATGCCAATATGTTGTACTGTATTCTAATTTGAGTATGTTTCGCCAACTAGAATTATTGAAGCTCCTGAAGAAGCAACATTTTAGGTCGCAAAACATGTAGAGCAAGCAATTCTTTTTACTCTTTGAGGACTGTGGGAACTACCAAGAGGAACGCTACATCTCAGTGTGGGCATTTTTTCAATATTGCCACACAGGAAGTATAAACCAAATGTTAACTCTAGGATAAAACCACTGTCCCATATTGCTTTATCGCATATATTTTGTGTTGTATATGTATGTATTTTATGTGAATTATTAAAATTTTTATTTTTATAAGTGCCTACAAAGTCCCTCATTCCTTTATTTAGCATCTATAAATTAAATAGGATGTGGCACGCTTATATTTAGGTGTCTGATTGCCACCTGAGGGCAATGCAATCAACCCTATCTCACAGATGTGCCAACAGCCAGCCTCACCTGGGTGCAAAGCAGAGAGTGGACCTATCGCTGTGTGTGACTGTATGATGAGCTGCAATATCACTGGGATTGGTGAGCTGCTGCTGTAAGGATCTAATACCTGCTGCTAAAGAGCCTGAGCCTTTTAGGAACTGACCATACAGCCATCTAGTAGCCTTTTTACTGTCTGCAGGCTTGATTCTCATGTGCACCACTGGTACAACTGGGTTCTAATGCTAGCCGACTGAAGAGCTTGGAATAAAGACTGTCCCTTGCAGCTGTTACGCACAGACATTCAACTATTGCTTATGTTTATGCTATTGCTTATGCTAAAAAGGTACTTCTCAGGGGACATTGCACCATATCCTAGCCAATGGCACTAAAGACTGGGGGACCAAAGGGGTACAAAACTATAAAGTACCGTATATACTCGAGTATAGGCCGACCCGAATATAAGCCGAGGCACCTAATTTTACCACAAACAACTGGGAAAACTTATTGACTCGAGTATAAGCCTAGGGTGAGAAATGCGCAGCTACTGTAAGTGGAAAAGAGGGTCAACGATGCCCATTTGCAGCCTCACTGTGCCCATGCAGATGGACACAGTTGACCGATTTGAGGCCCTGTATCTCGGGGTCACTTAGTGCTAGGAACCACATCTTTGGATATGTTGTAGTGCTAATTCCACTGGGTTGGAATACAACATTTGGGGTTCCTAGCACCAAGTGTCCCCGAGATATGGGGCCCCAAATTCGGGTCAGAAAATCTCAAGCACTTTTCTGCAGCAGAGAATGACATTTTCTGAACCGAATTTGGGGCCCTGTATCTCGGGGCCACTTAGTGCTAGGAACCCCATCTTTGGATATGTTGTAGTGCTAGTTCAACCGGGTTTGAATGCCAATTCCACTGGGTTGGAATACAACATTTGGGGTTCCTAGCACCAAGTGTCCCCAAGATATGGGGCCCCAAATTCGGGTCAGAAAATGTCAAACACTTTTCTGCAGCAGAGAATGACATTTTCCGAACCGATTTTGGGGCCCCGTATCTCGGGGCCACTTAGTGCTAGGAACCCCATATTTGGATATGTTATAGTGCTAGGTCACTGGGTTGGCACACCAAATTTGGGATCCCTAGACCCAAGTGGCCCCGAGATAAGGGGCCCCAAAGTCGGGTCGGAAATTTTTTTTTTTGCTGCAGAAAAGTGCTTGACTCGAGTATAAGCCGAGGGGGGCACTTTCAGCACAAAAAAATGTGCTGAAAAACTCGGCTTATACTCGAGTATATACGGTAGCTTCATTTACGGACCAACCATGTTATGACCAAAGAAAATAAACTTTGATTTCAATACCAGAAAGTACAAAGTCGCTTTTTAGGGCAAGTTACATAAAGATCTTCCAATCACCATATTTAAAATAAAATAAAAAGACAACATTGTCGCCTTAACTAACTTGAGCCCAGGCTTCCATCACAATCAACCACACTGACACTCATACAGTAAATGATATATACTATCACGAACCAGGTAACCAGGATAACTTATATAAATCCGGAAGTAAAATCAAAAGAATTTATTGAAAGTCCATAAAATCAAGGGAACATGACAAACATAAATCCAAAAAAGGTGCTCAGTGGACGCGTTTCACACAGATGTGGTTACTATTCACTGGAGTACCCCCAAATGTGCGTGTTCATTTGTAGCAAAATTCCATGGAAGAGACCAATCGGAAGCCCAGAATCACAAAACCTTCACCTGGTCTGACAATCACCAAATGGCTAAACATCGATCAATTAGCAGCAAATGAAACACAGCAGTGCACAAAAAAAATACAACATTACAATGTGAAGATACAAATATGCAGCTGTAAGGTGGGTTAGGTGCTATGGAAAAGGGGTGCTTATGGCTAAATTGGACATAGAATCCGCGTTCCGCTTGCTTCCAGTTAATACGGAGAGTTTTTGGCTGCTGGGTTGCTGATGGCAAGAGGAGTTATGTGAATCGGTGCCTGCCCATGGGTTGCTCCATTTCCTGCGCCATGTTTGAGAGGTTTAGTTCTTTCTTGAGTGGGTGGTTAGAGACGTGTTGGGCCTTAATTCAGTCATCCATTTCTTGGATGATTTTCTGGGCGTAGGGCCACCTTCCTCCAGTGTGTGTGCGATTATACTCTATACTTTGCAGTACATTGCAGGTAGGTTTGGAATGCCATTGGCAGCCGACAAAACAGAAAGCCCGACGATGGAGCCTATTTTTTTAGCCATTGTGATTGATTCAGTGGCTATGGAGTGTCGTCTACTGGCGGACAAGTTGGAGCCACTAAAGAAGGAGATTCGGGAGATCCAGGGACTGGGCAAGGTACAGTTGAAGACTTTGCAGTTGTTACTGGGTAAGTTAAATTTCGCCTGCCGGATAATGCCGATGGGTAGGTCTTTCTGCTGACAGCTGTCAGCTGCTACAGCGGGGTTCGGGCCCCGACTCATTTTATATGGCTTACTGGGGAACATCAGGGGGATTTGAAGGTTTGGTATGAGTTTTTGGCCTCATATATGGGCCGATTGGTGTGGATGTCCGGTGAGTAATTTTGATATGGAATTGGTACCAAACAAGTCATGCAGGAACCTGAAACCGAAGTTGAATTGTGACAACATGGGTATGGTTTAGGGGGTCAACCGCACGTCCACGTCGTCACAACCGGTCATACGGCTGCCACGCCATTCGGTGCTTGCGTTGCTTGCAGTTGAACATTTACTCTATGCTGTTCAGCTTCCGGGCATCAACAACACGCTGGCTAACTCCTTGTCTCGATATCAGTGGGACAAGTTCAGAGAGCTGGCTCTGGTCGCGGAGGAGGTAGGAGTTCCTTATTAGGGCTGGGTATGGGAGCTGGCCTTAGAGTCACCGCGGGATGGATCCGGCAGTCAGTGAGGGAGTCCACATGGGCGGCTTACACGAAAGTTTGGAGGAAATGGTTGTTTTGGTGCAGCAGTCTGGGGTCAGCATGGATGAGTCGGGGGTAAGGTTGTTGGTTTTATACTTTGTTTACAGGAACAAAAACAAAAACGGGGGGGTTGGTGTCTGCCATTGAGCGGAAGCTGGCAGGTTTTTGGCTTTTGCTTTAAGCTACTGGGCATTGGGGGTGGTGTGTACCTCGAGTTACGAGGGTTCGCTCTTTAAAAAGCATTTTTTTCCTTGGTGTTTTAGGGGGCATTTCGCAGATGGGGAATTGGTGGCGGCGGTTGATAGGTAGGCTTCTGGAACAGGACGTGCGGGTGGGGGACAACAGGGTGTGTTTGCAGCTGCGCAGATCCAAAAACTGTCCAAAAGGGGTAGAGGGGTGAATGTGCTGCTGTTTGCGTTACCGGGCTCCAGGGTATGCCCTGTGTCTTATTTGTCCAAATTCCAGTTCGTGCCTGTGCTCCCGGAAATGGCTCAGGGAGGCAGGGTTGGATTGTGCGGACTACGCTTCACACTCCTTCCACATCCGTGCAGCTACTGAAGCTGCCAGATGTGGGTTGAATGAAGTGGCGGTGAGGAAGACTGGTAGGTGGGAAGTGAGGAGATTCCACACTTACATATACCCTCATCTGGTGGTGGTTTAAAAAAATAAAAAATAAGTGGTTAGGATGTTCACACAAGCTGTGCTGTTTGTTGAGTGGGGTATGTTGGTTTTTCTTTTAGTGTTGGTGCTACCTTTGTTTTGTCCATCTTTTCATTTCAGATGGGGGGCCTATACGCCTCGTCTGGATTCTTGGTCATTCGTATGTCTGTTGGGGGGTCAGAGGAGCAGATGTGAGACTAGATGGCAGACAGTTAGGTATCTCGAGGAGGGAGGCGTGTATTCGCTGGCTAGGGGTACCCCCCGGGATGATGAGGAGCAGGGTGGTATCGGAAGTGGAATGTTATGCATGGCAGGATAGACAGCTGGATGTTTTGGTTCTGCATGCAGGTGGTAATGATTTGGGGGTCCGGACGATCAGGGAGCTGATCTCGGACGCCAAGTCAGATTTTTTAAAACTTTGCATGGCTTTTCCTAACACTATGCTGCTGTGGTCCGATATTGTTGCGCGTACGACCTGACGCATGGTGGCGAAAATTAACAAGGCCCGCATAAGATTTAACAAGGTGGTGGGGAGGTTTGTGGCTCAGAATGGGGGCATGGTAATCAGGCAAGTGGAGTTAGAAACTAATGTGGGCCTTTATTTGAGGAGCGATGGAGTACATCTCTCGGCAGTGGGGATTGATCTCTGGGCACTGGGGCTGCAAGATGGGCCCTTAAGGGTAAGGTGTTAAACTTGCAGGCTGTGCAAGTGTTTTGTTGCTCTTTGATGGTGGCAGTAAACATATGTGATGGAAAGGGGTGGGGGCCTCATCGGTAGTATGTGCCCCTACGGTGTATTCCAGCAGAAAGGTTAGCGGAAATGTCATTTTGTGCAGGGACTGTTATAAACACGGGAAAAATGTGCCACTTTACAGGCTTACTATAGACACCCCCAGGGATGATATTTAAAGGAATATTACAACCACCACATGTAAAAGTGGCAAGTATTTTACAAGGATCGGTCCGAAAGGCACCAACATACTCACTTTTGACCAATTGGTCTTTTGAGGAGCATGCTCTTCTAAATGTTACGGATATATGTGGACTTAAATTTGGGTCAATCTGTAATAGGTGCCAATGTTTTTGTAGAATTTTTTTGATAGCTTTATGTTGCTTATTATAGGTAGTTATTAATCTAGTAAGTGGTTTTGGAACGTTGCATGTTTTGTTGGAAAAAAGTAAATCCTGTCTCATTTGTCCACGTGTGCGTCGAAACGCCTTTTTGAGGCACGTTGGTGAATAGCCTTGATCAAGGAGTCGATCCCTGAGTGAATTGGCTTCCTGAAAGAACTCAGTATCAGTAGAAGAGTTCCACCTGAGCCTCAAATACTGCCCATAGGGGATGGGCAGAACTAGAGGCTCAGGATGTGTACTGGACACGCGCAGAATGGTATTTCCAGCGGTCTTTTTATAATATAGGCCACTGGATAGAGAACCATCCGCAAATTTGGTGATGTTTAGGTCTAAAAATGTTATGGAGGTATCACTAAAGTTCATTGTGAAATAAAGGTTGGAAACATTCTCATTCTTGGCCCGAACAAAAGCTTGCAAATTTTCTGGTGTACTATCCCATATCAAGATATCATCAATATATCTAAACCATGATACAACATGAGTAGTATAAGATGATAGATTATCACTGGATAAAAGAGATCGCTCTCTCTCCCACTCCCAGGTACAGGTTGCCATACGATGGGGCACAACAAGTCCCCATCGCAACCCCCTGTACCTGGAGGTAGTGGGATCCGTTAAAAGAAAAGATGTTATGTGTTAGAATAAAATCCAATGCTTCTATTATGAAGGAATTTAATTTGCAATGATCTTTTTTGAGACTGAGAGATGGCATGTTTTGTTGCAAGGAGGCCAAGGTCATGGTGAATGGAGCTATATAACGCTTCAACGTCAAAAGCAACAAAAAGGGAATTTGGTGGAATATGTAGTCCTAAGTTTTGTAGTAAATGGATATGGTGTCTTTGATATACGAAGATAAATTAGTAACAAATTTTCAGTTATGGATCCATTCCCTGAAATGGGACGACCCGGGGGATTTTTTGAATCTGTGTATTTTAGGAAGACAGTATAGGGTGTGGCTACGGGGATGCAGTGTTCTGATAAATTCCCATGTGTCCCTATCGATGGCCCCATTGCAAAATGCTCCATCTACTAAATCATAAAACACAACATTGAATTTTTCAATGATGCTTTTTGAGATGGGTTTGTACCAAGATTTGTTTAAAATTATCTTTTTATACAGGTGGGATCCATACACGAGAAAGTTGCTTTACACGCTGACGATCTTATCCTTTTCCTGAGTGACCCTGCCCAATCCCTTCAAGAGAAGTTGACCATTCTTTCCAATTTCACTAGCTGTTCGGGACTCACAGTAAACTTGGATAAATCTCAAATCTTGCCGATAGATAGAGCAGCAAAAGACGTAGCAGATCCCAACCTACCCTTAATATGGACAGACAAATCAAATATTTAGGTATTCACATATCCACTTCTACCTCTGACTACCATACTCTTAACCTGGAACCACTGATACATAGAATGAGGACAAGACTGAAGGCATGGGCAAATCTCCCCCTCTCTCTAATCGGGAGGATCAACTTATTTAAGATGAAGCTTCTACCTGCCTTTCTCTATGCTCTCAGACATGCACCTGTCTGGATCCCCAAGGTATTTCGTATGATAAACACTATCTCATTATCTTTTCTCTGGGGTGCCGGTCAACCGAGATTTAAGCTGACGGTGCTGCAGAAGCCTTGGGGAGAGGGAGGTTTGGCTTGCCCTGACCTCCACTCCTATTTCATAGCGGCTCTATTATCCCATGCCCACAACTGGCTGGTCTCGGATGAGTGCAACACAGCGGTGGTCCTGGAAGCAGCACGATTGGGGTCCTATGAGGCGCTACGGAACCTACTTTACCGGGGCCCCAGGGCTCCCTTTCCTCTTACTTCGGCAATGAGAGCGGTCTTACGGGCACGGTCAGTGGCAAATTCATTACGCCCCATACCCTCTGGACACATTTCCCCGTATAGCCCTCTTTGGTTTAATCCAAAATTATCAGAATTTGGATCCATCCCCGACCCTGGTGTATGGGCATGCAGGGGCATCAAATATATAAATCAGATCTGTCTTGAGGGCAAATTGAAGACTTTTGACAGGTTAAAACAACAATATAATTTACCTAACTCACACCTGTTTAGATTCCTACAGCTTAGACACGCTTTTAATACTCAATTTGAAAATGCTCCTGTAGACTTTTATACCTCGAATCTGGAGACTCTGCTTAGAGATGAAGCTCTATCTAAGCCCTTATCCACCATATATAAAGCATTACTCCCTAACGTCCACACGGGACTTGAAAACCTTATGGCAAAGTGGGAGGTAGATTTCCCTACATCAGACACAGAAGATTTGGAAGAAATGTGGGAATACCCATTTTCTCAGTTAGTATCAGCTAGAGATAAATTAGTGCAATTTAAAATAGTACATAAGGTATACTACACGCCTGTAAGTCTACATAGAATTTATCCATCTGTCTCTGCCTCCTGCTGGAGATGCAACCCTCAGCGGATTTCATTCATATTTTCTGGAATTGTCCTAAGATTAAAATTTTTTGGGTTCAGATAACCAAATTTATTTTGACTGTCACCACCATCCCTGTGCCATTGTCCATAGAGGTATGTCTGCTGGGACTAATTGAACCACTGGCCCCACGCCGGGTGGTCAGAACCCTGCTAGGACTATTACTATACTATGCCCGTAAATCTATAGTACTCAGATGGAAGACCTCAGCCGCACCTACTATAAATTTCTGGAAGAGGTTAGTAAATACGGCTCTACCATTGTACAAAGCTACTTACCTGTCACGTGGCTGTGAATTTTTTTTCACAAAATATGGGATATCTGGACGGAATCCCAGTCCACTAATGCAGATTCAAATGATGATTAGTATCACTCTATTGAGTACCAGGAATAGCGTAGGTGACATCCCTGATCTCATTAACGTTTCTAGGCTCCTGAGTATATATTCTATGGGGAGGAGGGGGAGTTAGAGTAAGATTATGTATGATTATTGTACATTTCATCCAATAATTATTAATTATTACTACTGAAAGCTTGCAGGGTATAGGCGGAATTAAAAGACTTTTGCATATGCTTCATGGGTGGTTGAGCGTACAGTGGTTTATTAGAATGTATATAATTACGTATGTATGTTCTATTTTTTTTCTCATGTTAGTTTAGTTATAGTAGTGATTGAGCCTGGGTATGCCCAATAGGATGTTTTGTTCTGTATTTACCTAAAATTACAATAAAAACAACTTTAAAAAAAAGTTTTTAAAAAAAAGTTGCTCGTTAGTCATGATGATGATGTTTCCACCTTTATTGGATGGTTTGATGGTTAAGGAATGTTCCTTTTTCAAAGATTCTAAAGCAGCATGTTCATCATTGGTGAGATTACTACAGGATGTGATTTTAGTTTTCGTATTTCTGCTGTAGTTGATGCTACAAAGGAGGCTAGGTTTGGATTGCTTACAAATGAAGGAAATTTATTTTCAGATTTCAGACTTTTTTTTAAAAGTGTGTTTCTGACGGGGGCTGAGTCTTTTGAAATATGTTCTTCTAGTAAAGTTTCAATATCAATAAAGTCAATAAGATCACTAGGAGAGAAGAGATCATCAAAGGGCCTCATCCGATTTTTGAGTGTCTTTTTTAGGAGCATTAGTCTCCTTGGAGAAAAGACTTTTGTAATGAAGTTTCCTGGCCAAAAGATTTAAATCTTTTATTGTTTCGAAAGTGTCCAGACCAGCGTCTGGACAGAAACTAATGCCTTTGGATAAAAGACCTTTTTCAACATGGGTGAGTGGGTGATTTGAAAGGTTAATGATATTCAGTAAATTCGAATGAGAAGAAGAGTCTGATATAGAGACAGATTGTGAATCTAAGTGTCTGAAAGATTGCCCTCCATCTTGTGTAATAAAAAAAATATTTGTCTGTTTTAGATAGAGTTGAAAAAGTAGATGAAAGGATAAGATCACCAGTGTGTATAGATTAAATAGAACTAGCACCTGAAGGTGGGTTGGATTAGCACCATGTGAATTACCTTTACCAAAAGACGAAAGAATAGGTGGTTGTTGGGTGGAGTCTGATTATGTTCTTGTTTAATGAAGGATCTTTGCCAGATAATGATCTCTTCATTTTTTGAAGTTTTCGATTGCTGTGTCTATTCTGTGAAGAAGAAATAGAAGAGTTTAAGGATGAGTTTGACCCCGAGTCTCTTGATGTTTGTCCCATGTTACCCTTCTGGTGTCTCGCCAGAACAGTTTTTCTTGAGTCAGCTGATTTAAATGAGTTTTGATTTCTTTCCTCATGTTTCTTAAAAATGGGCAGGTCCCAGAATGGAAGCAGCTTGGCATAGATAGCGTTGACGTCTTTATCAAATACCACAATGTGTTTTTTATATTCCTCACTCAAAAGAGTCATCATGGTTTTAGTACATAGTTGTAAATTCTTCTCCCATTCTGTCTTGAAGAAAGAATCAACTTCATCCAAAATAGGAAAAATTTGTATCCGTAATCCAAGGGGATTTTTATATCCTCGATGTACCTATCAAAGCTATCAGCATGCCAAAAACATGCAACCTTTTTGTCAACGATCCTGCCGAGCTGAAAGAACAAAGAGGAAATTTCAGATTGAGAAGATGATGTTTTACTATAATCTTTGAGAAAATCGGCCATAAGAGTGTCCCACTCTTTGCCCTGGAACATTGCTAGAAAAGAGAAAAAAAATGCTCTTATTAAAATGAAAAAAACAATAAATAAAAGAGTCAAACAATGTTGAAGCCTAGATTAGTTAAATAGTTTAAAGAATGTGGTTCATGGTGGGGGGATGGGTATTTGCTACCCTAATCATTAGGTACAGGCGGTGAACCACTATGGAGAATATCAAATTCTCACTACGGTGTTGCCAACATCCCAAATATTTGTTAGGTAAAAAGACCAAAAAAGGACAATGTACCCCCGGTACAATGGGACTTTAGGGGGGAACTGAAGATAAGCAATATATCATAAAACATTAAGAAATACATTTTAAAATACATATATGTGATAACAAACACATCATTAGTTTGTACAATACATCATATGAAAAAGTTATGCTCGTGATGAGCTACATAGATTCCAGTTGAAGTAATTGTCTCCTTTGGCCTGACGCATATCGGGAAATTTGTCGCCTTTTTAGGGTCATTACAGGAGAGAATATAAGTACATTCTGAAAGAACAAGAGCAGCATCAACATCAGGATACATGGGCATGTCCAACATACATACCAGCACTGGATCGTAGATACATTTCATAGGAAAACTTTTAAAACTTTTGCGCCAGTGGGCTTGATCTGCACAACGCTTTCCCATGCCTTTTGGCCCTAGGGGTCCCCTTTACATGTTCCCCCTTTTCCTCCCAAAGTACCCTGACGTATTGTCTTACGTTTGTTTCTGCCCCTTCTAGTGCTTCATTTATGCACTTTTATATTTGAATTTGCAAGATATTTTTTAGTACAGCCATTGCTGAATCCTTTAATGAGGCAATCAAAGGTTGCCATAGCGACCAACGGGGACGTGCCATCTCCCCGTTGAGTTTGCTGGCCGCGATGACGTACTCGCACTGTCTCCGGGCTATCAAGTCTTGCACTCATCATGCTCTGAGTCGCGGCACGATGACGTCATCACATGAACGTACGCAGTGATGCCGTTCTTGACGCCATTGGGCATGAGTGACATCAGCCGGATGACCACCGGGCCTGCGCCCTTTTAAGGATCCCGGATGGCATGTAGGTCAGAGCGGACGTTGCTGTTCTGGGATCCAAAACAACCCAGCCACTTCTTCATTCACAGACTTACCTTGGTGCCACTATTTTAAGGAGGTGGGACCCCTTTTATTTTACCAAACAACTAAATGTAATATACTTATTTCATGTTTGAATAAAAGTTATGGAGGATTTTGTTCCTCTGCTACTTAATACCAACATAACTGTCCTGTACATTAGTAACACAGATATTATTATCTTTTAATACACTTTTACCTGCCATAATGTTTGGCTATATTAGTATTATTACCCTTATCTTTATCCTTAAACATTTGTTATAACACTAAGCAACTTCCGGAGTGGCCCCTTTTTTTTACATATGTATTTTTCGACACCAGGGTATTTCATGACTCTTCAGGGTCTTTTCTTTTTGGCTGGACTGTGGGAGCTGTCTTGTGGGGACCCTTGTGAGGGCCGTGTGGGGTGTATCACTGTTTGGTGAACAGGCGACAGCAAGCTTCCTTTTACATGTATTTGGTTTTAAGAGTTTTCCTATGAAATTTATCTACGATACAGTGCTGATATGTATGTTGGACATGCCCATGTATCCCGATGGGCATGTCCAGAGGGAGCAGAGGATGAAACATCTTCGGAAGGCCTCGCAGAAAGGTTTGTGCAACGTGTTTCCAGAGCCTGGGAGGTTACAAATTCCTGGTCCTGGACAACGTGTTGCTGAGGCTTCGGTCAGTCACAGAAGGAGTGGTGGAGAAGGTGGCTGTCTGACCAATGCGTTCAGACAATTTTTTCGTCCGCAGCCCCAAGGTATGCTCAGTTCCAGCAACCATCGCCAGCGTCTGATTTGCATGGTGCAGGAATACTTAGGGGCAAAATCAGACTTGGACACCTTTCCCACCGAAAATCCTGTGGGTTACTGGGTCTTGAGGATGGATCACTGGCCAGAGCTTGCACAGTATGCAATTGAGCTACTGGCCTGTCCTGCATCCAGCGTTCTTTCGGAATGCGCATTCAGTGCTGCTGGAGGCTTTGTAACCGATCAGTGTCCACGGACTCGGTCGATCGACTGACCTTCATAAAAATGAATCAGTCTTGGATCACCACCAGCTACCAAGCACCTGATGCTGATGTAACCAAATTTTTTTTTTTTTAAATGTCAGATCCCTTCAAGACTGCCTATGCTGATGCTGAGTGACTATCCTGTTATGCTGAGTGATGATCCTCTTCCTCCTCAATGATTATGCTGACAGCTTGTAAAAACATTTTTGGTTCTGGGCGCCTCCACCAGTTGTTAAGGCCCAATTTTTCAGCCCCTGCTTAACAGGGGCGTGTAATTACAATTTTTGATGCAATATTTTGCAGGAGGGTTAGTTGCTGCGCTCAACTACAGTATCTGTGAGGGGTTGCAGTGTTGTGGCACCAGCACCAGTGCCTAAGGCCCAATTTTTCAGCCCAGGGGCGCGTAATTACAATTTTTGATCTAATATTTCACAGCAGGGTGTTCCAGCGCCCACCAAGAGTAACTGTGAGGGCTTACGGTGTTGTGACAACACCAACACCTAAGGTCCAAATTTCTGCAGAGTATATAGGGCAGGCCCCTACTTTCAAACATCCAACTTACAAACGACTCCTACTTGCAAACGAAAGGAGACAACAGGAAGTGAGATGAAATATACCCCTAGGAAGGGAAATTCTCTCCTGTAAGGCCACGTACACACGAGCAAACTTTTCCTCCCAAAAGTCCGGCGGGCTAAGTTTTAAGTTCAGACTTAAAATTGTCCGCTGGACTCGGCAGTCCGGCGGACAATCCCGCGGTCTGTGTGCTAGTCCGCGGGACTTTTGAAATGAACGGACTTGCCTCGCACACGGAGGCCATGTTGATGAGGACAAGGGCCTCTTCCCGACAACCCTGGCCATTGGTTGTCGGGGTCTGCGGGCGGGGGGCTTATCGGAATCCGGGAGCCCCCTTTAATAAGGGGCTCCCGGATCCCGGCCCCCCACCCTATGTGAATGAGTATGGGCTACGATGTACCCCTACCCATTCACCTAAGGATAAAAGTGTAAATAAAAAAAATGACACAATTATTTTTTGCACAGCTCCGGGGGTCCTCTTCCGTCTTGGGGGGTCTTCTCGCCGGACTCCTCCGCTATCTTCTGCTCTTTTACCTAGCTCTTTCACGAGCGGAGGAGCCCGGCTTTCTCCTTCACCGCCGTCGTCTGGGGGTCTTGTTCCGCCTTCAAGGGTCTTGTCCCGCTCTTCGGTTTTTCTTTTGCTGCTGTCGCCGCCTTCTGCGCCTTCTTCTTCTGATGTTGACTCGTCGCTCTCTCTGGCCGGAATGGCAGAGACACGCTGTGTTGTGACTTATATAGGGACAAGGGGCGTGGCCACCGGCTCATGTCACATGGTGACCCCACCCCCATATGATGTCACAGTCCCAGCATCCTCTGGGACTGTGACATCATATGGGGGCGGGGTCACCATGTGGCATGAGCCGGTGGCCCCGCCCCTTGTCCCTATATAAGTCACAACACTGCGTGTCTCTGCCATTCCGGCCAGAGAGAGCGACGAGTCAACATCGGAAGAAGAAGACGACGATGACGCAGAAGGCGGCGACAGCGGCAAGAAGAACTGAAGAGCGGGACAAGACCCCCGAAGGCGGAACGAGACCCTGGCAGTGACACGTAATACGTAACATGACATTGACATACTAGTAGAACTTTTCAGCACACGTTGCCATACGTAATATCAATCCTTCTGTAGCAGTCACTCAAGTACAGAATGCCAGCACATAATTATAAGCCATTTTCCTCTCTCCTTTTCTTAGGAGCACCAGTATTGGGACCCATCTACCTGTATACTTGACCTATAGCATTCTGCTCTATTCAAACAAAGATTAACAAGGTGAAACATCCTGCTCTGTTAGCCAAGATTAACAGGGACCTTTCTGCAGTATACCAGTCTCTCTATACAAGTATATTCTCCACTCCATAGCTCTACCTAGCCAGACACACTCCCAGATGTTAGTCTCACTCCCAGGTGTATTAGTACTCACATCAGAGAACACTTATGCCGCGTACACACGTGCGGACTTTTGCCGGCGGACCTAGTCCAGCGGACAATCCCGCGGGACTTTCCAGCTAGGTCCGCTGGACTTTCCGAGCGTGTGGACTTGCCCACACACGCACGGACTTCTCCAGCGGATAATCCGCCGGCCAAAAGTCCGCGGGACTTTTGAAAATGAACGGACTTGCCCACACACGGAGCAGTCCGTTCATTTCGAACGTAACTTCAGGTTACGTAGCTAGCGTAGGCAGTAAATGCCGCCGCGCTAGCTCCGCAAGCTGGCATGGATTTAAAGGGAATCCCCACGCCGAAAAAACGGCGTGGGGGTTCCCCCCAAATCCAAGTCAGACCCTCATCCGAGCACGCAGCCTGGCAGGCCAGGAAAGGGGTGGGGACGAACGAGCGCCCCCCCCCCCCTGAGCCGTACCAGGCCGCGTGCCCTCAACATGGGGGGTGCCCTGGGGAAAGGGGGGCCGTGCGGCCCCCCCCCCCAAAGCACCTTGTCCCCATGTTGATGAGGACAAGGGC
Organism: Lithobates sylvaticus; assembly: GCA_028564925.1. Taxonomy (NCBI): domain Eukaryota; kingdom Metazoa; phylum Chordata; class Amphibia; order Anura; family Ranidae; genus Lithobates; species Lithobates sylvaticus. Next base: position 198,205,370 of record CM053031.1, on the reverse strand, counting down.
CTCTTCCCGACAACCCTGGCCGTTGGTTGTCGGGGTCTGCGGGCGGGGGCTTATCGGAATCTGGGAGCCCCCTTTAATAAGGGGGCCCCCAGATACCGGCCCCCCACCCTATGTGAATGAGTATGGGGTACGATGTACCCCTACCCATTCACCTAAGGTGTAAAATGTAAAGTACAAAAACACACACACTTTTGAAAAAATATTTTATTGCACTGCTCCGGGGGTCTTCTTCCGTCTTGGGGGTCTTCTCGCCGGACTCCTCCGCTCTCTTCTGCTCTTCTACCTAGCTCTTTCACGAGCGGCGGGAGTCCGGCTACCTTCTTCGTCGTCGCCGCCCTCGTCGTCTGTGGGTCTCCAACCCACCTTCGGGGGTCTTCCGGGGGTCTCTTCTGTTCTTGCGGCGGTCGTCGTCTTCCGCGCCGCCGGCGCCTTCTCCTTCTTCTTGTCCTTCTTCTTGTTCTTCTTCTTCCGATGTTGACCCGTCGCTGTCTCTGCCCGGAATGCCTGTGCCGCTCTGCGCTCGGACTTATATAGGGACATGGGGGACAGGGTCACATGCACATGTCACATGGTGACCCCGCCCCCTTGTGTTGTCACAGTCCCGGAGGATGCTGGGACTGTGACATCGCAAGGGGGCGGGGTCACCATGTGACATGAACATGTGACCCTGTCCCCCATGTCCCTATATAAGTCGGAGCACAGAGCGGCACAGGCATTCCGGGCAGAGACAGCGACGGGTCAACATCGGAAGAAGAAGAACAAGAAGAAGGACAAGAAGAAGGAGAAGGCGCCGGCGGCGCGGAAGACGACGACCGCCGCAAGAACAGAAGAGACCCCCGGAAGACCCCCGAAGGCGGATCGAGACCCCCAGACGACGACGGCGGCGACGACGAAGAAGGTAGCCGGACTCCCCCCGCTCGTGAAAGAGCTAGGTAAAAGAGCAGAAGAGAGCGGAGGAGTCCGGCGAGAAGACCCCCAAGACGGAAGAAGACCCCCGGAGCAGTGCAATAAAATATTTTTTCAAAAGTGTGTGTGTTTTTGTACTTTACATTTTACACCTTAGGTGAATGGGTAGGGGTACATCGTACCCCATACTCATTCACATAGGGTGGGGGGCCGGTATCTGGGGGCCCCCTTATTAAAGGGGGCTCCCAGATTCCGATAAGCCCCCGCCCGCAGACCCCGACAACCAACGGCCAGGGTTGTCGGGAAGAGGCCCTTGTCCTCATCAACATGGGGACAAGGTGCTTTGGGGTGGGGGGGCCGCACGGCCCCCCTTTCCCCAGGGCACCCCCCATGTTGAGGGCACGCGGCCTGGTACGGCTCAGGAGGGGGGGGGGGGGGCGCTCGTTCGTCCCCACCCCTTTCCTGGCCTGCCAGGCTGCGTGCTCGGATGAGGGTCTGACATGGATTTGGGGGGAACCCCCACGCCGTTTTTTCGGCGTGGGGATTCCCTTTAAATCCATGCCAGGTCACGGAGCTAGCGCGGCGGCAGTAACTGCCTACGCTAGCTACGTAACCTGAAGTCACGTGCTAAATGAACGGACTTGCCGATGAGCGGCAAGTCCGTTCATTTCAAAAGTCCCGCGGACTTGCCCACTAACGGCGGGATTGTCCGCTGGACTGCCAAGTCCAGCGGATAATTTTAAAACAAAACTTAAAACTTTGGTCCGCCGGACTTTGGCGCTAAAAAGTCCGCCGGCGCCCACACACGAGGGGATTATCCGCTGGACTTCAGTCCAGAGGATAATCCCGCGGGATTGTCCCTTCGTGTGTACGCGGCATTAGATTGGCCTAAAAAGCCTAAAAAGCCTTTTTCATACCGCTTACTGTCCACTTAGACCATAACTTACTTCAGGGCGACTACAACTAGTTCTTCCAGGTGTTGAACTACCTCACCCAGAGTTCAGCCCCATGGGGGTCCACTTGGCAGTAGTTTACTACATTGTTAGAAAAGTTTTTCAGTGCCTATTGTGTGACTACTAAAACAAACCTGAGATTTTTAAGATGGCTTCTGAGAACATGTTGCATTAACTTCTCTTTTGTATTTGTCTAGCAAGCTTTGCTATATTATAACAGCCTGTTAAGTTTTGAAAACAAGAAGGTTCTAGGATCACTGGGACAGTTGCTAATGCTGTACCCTAAGTTTCCAGACCTGCAGGATTAGTTTGGGGTATATGGACTATCTCAGTACTGGGTAGTAAATCACAAATCATAAGTAATAGAAAAATATACAAAAATTTAATGACAACAAAAAATATACACATATACAATCAATTGGTTAAAATCAAATACACCACAACAAAACAACTTCTATCGGGTTTTCCCATAAGATTTGTGTGAAGAAATTCCTCTACCAGTTTTGCAGCGTACCACTTCAGGAGGGTGGTCTATAAAGTAGATGGTAAGTTTAATGAGTGGTTCCTACATATTTTAGGACAAATACACTCATTATCCTACCTGCCATACCTGTGTTGCTAGTCCAATTAATCAGCCCACGCATAGAGCCTGGTTAAGTTCATTATTTGGTGAGTGAGACTTATTCATATTATACTTCCAAGTGGTGGACTAACTGGTGATTTTGGAACTACTTTTTGGTCTTTTCTTGTTCACACGTGGAGTCTGCACAATTTCTCTTTTCCTCTATTTGCACTTTCCACTCTAGCTTTGTTTTTTTATTGTTGCACCTCCTATTTCCATCTTTTCTTCCCCTTCTCTCTCCTTTCCCTTCTCCATTCCTGCCTATTGTGTTATCATTATTTGCAATTTTTACTTTTTCCCCTTCTTCTTTGCCATTCCTCCTTTTTTCCCCTCCCCTCCCCCCCTTTTATTCCCTTTTCTTTATTGCCCTAACTCTCTTCCTTCTCCTTTTCTTCCTTTTCCCTCCCACACTTCCCTTGTCCTTTACCCCCCTTTCCCCCTCCCCCTGGTTTCCATTCCTTCATTCCCACTATTCATTTCCTCTCCTTCCCTCTCACTCCTTCTACTCCCTTTCTCCCCCCCCCTTTTTCCCCCTCCCTCCCTCTTGTCTTCACCCCTTCTTTCCTCCCCTTCTCTTTCTTTCCCCTTCCCCCCCTCCCCCCCCCACCTTCTGTTTCTCCCCTTTCCCCGCCCACTCCCCCTTCCTTTTTTCCTTCCCTTTTTTCCCCCTTCTTCCCTCTTTTTATCTCTTCCATTTTCACTCCAACCATTTTTTCGTCCCCTCCCCCCTTTTCTCACTTTTTTTTTTTTTTAAATCTTTATTTATAAATTTTTCAACACATACATTTCAAAACTTACAACGTGAAAAAAAAAAAAAACAATTTACATTATTCCGTAAACTTATTTTCTCCAATGCCGTGAAATCCTCTCCGTATCGGATTGGTTGCGGAAGACCCTCCACAAAATGTTTCAACTGAGTGTACCTCCATGCGTCAATCGACATTAACTCTATATTATTACTTTACTCGTGATAAGTGACTATTTTTCCTTGCTTGATAATGTCTCTCAACTGTGCCTCCCCTTTTTTAATCCAGTTTCCCCAAATTTCACTCCTACCTGGTGCAAAAAAATGTTATCTTTTAAATACAACAAAGGGGAATTATATTCCCATTTATTTTGCCTAAATAACCTATCCCACTCTTTTAATGTAACCTGTGTAATTTCGTGTGTCCTTCCCTCCACTATCCTATATTTTGGGGGATTCCAAATAATGTGACCTAATTGTGTATTACTTAGTGAATTTTCAATATTTCCCCCCTTTATCCATTCCATTACCCTTGAAAGTGCTATAGCGCTGAAATATTTCTCAAAGTCGGGGCAAGCTAACCCTCCCTGATTTTTTTCCCTAGACAAAATCATTGCGGATATACGAGGCTTCTTGTTGGACCATATAAATTTTGATATGATTCTGTTTAATATTCCGAAGAAAGCTTGAGGCACCGAAAGCGGGAGCATCTGTAATTTATAGTTAACTTTTGGTACTATAATCATTTTAACAGCATTAATTCTCCCCAACCAGGACAAAGGGCAGGATGTCATTTTTTTTATTTCATTTTTAATCTCATCCAACAGGGGGAGATAGTTTAGTAAATAAATTTTCCTTAGAGTGTCAGAAAGCTTTACTCCCAAATACTTTATATTATCCCTCCATGGAAAATGAAACTCTTTTGATAGTCGTTCAACTTCAACGTGGTTAATATTTATATTAAGGATCTCCGACTTAGTTAGATTAAAGTAAGACCGTATAGTTTCAGAGTCATATGGAGGTTTGGTAGAGTAATCCGAAGGTTGGTTATGAAAAATAGCACATCATCTGCAAAGGCCGCCATCTTGTGCTCCTCCCCCCGACCCTTATCCCCTTTATATCGATAGAATTCCGTATGGTAGACAATAGAGGTTCCAAAGATAGAACGAAGAGAAGGGGGGACAGAGGGCAACCCTGACGTGTGCCATTTCTCATAACCAAGGGAGATGAGAGCACCCCATTGACCCTGACCCTTGCCTGAGGTCGATCGTATAAAACTTTTACCCAGCTGATCATTCTCTGACCCACCCCCATGGCCTCCAACGTAGCAATCATGTGTCCCCAGTCTATCCTGTCAAAGGCCTTCTCGGCGTCCATTGACAGGAACAGACTGGGGACCTCTCCCAGCCTAGCAGCCTGGAGTAGCAACAGGGCCCTAATCCCATTATCCCTCCCCTCTCTTCCCGGGATAAACCCGACCTGGTCCGGATGTACCAATTCAGTCATGTGTGCTTTGAGTCTATTAGCTAGAACCTTCGCATATAGTTTTGTGTCGGCATTGAGAAGGGCAATGGGGCGGTAACTAGAACATAATGTTCTGTCCTTTCCCTCCTTTAGAATTACTGTGATTGATGCCATTAACGCTTCACTTCTCATTATACAATCCTCCCCAAGCCTGTTCCAATACCGGCACAACCTAGGGACAAGTAAATCTTTATAGCATTTGTAGTATGTTAGGGTGTACCCGTCCGGTCCCGGGCTCTTGCCCGATGGAGAAGTCTTTAAAGCTTCATATATTTCCTCCTCTGTTATGGGTCTATCCATATTCAGACTATCCGACCCAGACAGTGAGGGAAGGAGACTATTCTTTACGAAGTCCTGACAATCAGTGCCTGCCGCCTGCAATTGCTGATCCTTTAATTTTACATCATAGAGTGTTTCATAATATATTTTAAACTTGTTAGCTATATCTTTAGTAGAGTTAAGCATTAAACCTGTTTTATTTTGAATTTTCTCTATATAATTAATTTCTCTCTTTTTGAGTGTTCTTGCCAGATGTTTGCCAGACTTATTTCCCCAGTGGTGTCTCTCTTTAGCTATTTTATGGAACCATTTCCTTGAGTCTTGTTCTAAGATCGTTTTTAATCCCTCTCTTTTGTTTATCAATCTATGAAAAGTGTCCTGACTTTGGGCGCCTCCTTCTCTATGCTCTTGTTCGAGAGTATGGATCTCTTCCTTCAAACGTAACCTATATTCGCTTTTCTCTCTCTTTTTCCCAGCTCCGATCGAGATAAGTATCCCTCTAATGTAGGCTTTATGTGCCTCCCATAGTGTGGAAATCGACATCTCTCCGGTGTCGTTGATCTCGAAGAAGGATTCAATTTCCCCTCTTATAGTCTTTTCTATAGAACCCTCCGATAATAGGCTGTCATTCAAACACCATGTAAATGGTGGCCTTTGCAACCCCGGAAGCTTCATGACCATCGACACCGGAGCATGGTCCGAGAGGGTCGTTATCTCGATCCGAGTTGACGTTATCAGCTCTAATGCTTTATGTTTGACTAAGAAATAATCTAGCCTTGAATATGTGCCATGAACCGGGGAGAAGAAAGTATAGTCTTTAAAGTTTGGATGTTGTACCCTCCAGACGTCAATCAAGTGATTTTGATGTAGTTTTGATTTTATTTTTTTAAGCTTCAAATGGCTCAAGCTCTGTACTCCCGATGTACTATCTAGCTTGGAGTCCCATCCAAAGTTCAGGTCCCCGGCAAGGATAACCTCACCCTCTCGGTAGTCCACCAGTCGACCCAGGACCCTGGATAGGAAACCGGTTGGGTCTTTATTTGGGGCATAAAGAGTCACTAATGTCAATATTTTCCCCCCTATTTTGCATTTCAGAAACAAGAACCTTCCCTCATAGTCTGTCAATCTGTCCAGCAGTTTTAATTTTAAATTTTTTGCGAACCCTCTTGTTGGAGAGTCACTGCAGTACCACACCGGATATTCATGAGAGGATATCCTAACGTTATTCTCATGTTGAAAATGGATCTCCTGTAAAAAGATAATATCTACGCGGTACTCACTCATCTCTTTAAGAATCTTAAATCTCTTCTCCTGTGAATACCCTTTACGTTGTACGTTATAAGCTTCAGTACACTATCATCCATTTTTAAATCGTGAAATTACGGCCCGATTGGACCATTTAAACTTAAGCTTCATTTTACGTTCCGACAAGGCAGGGACGGCCTCTTTCCCTCCCCTTCCACATTCTCCTCCCTCCTGCCCTTCCCCCCCCACCCACCACCCCCCGTCCATCGTCCTGCCCTCCCCCCACCCCTCCCCCCGGTAGATTTCCGACCCTAGGTGGACAGTGGGGTCCCCCCTGTACACTAAGCCATTTTAGGGGTGGAGCTCCGTACCTGGCGGTTGTCTGCCAGATCTCTTCCCTCCTCCCATTTAACATAGGGGGGGGGGAAGGGTAGAGCCGGCCAAGCCCATATAAACCCCTCCAGAATCTCCCGCTGTACTCTACCCTTGCTTCCAACCCCTCGCCCTGTGTTGATTGCCTGCACCCTAAAAATAAAAAAAATAAACCCCCCCCCCCCCGACCATCCCACCGCTATCAAAACCACATAAGCCCCATACACACGGTCGGACTTTTTCATCAATTTGGTCCGATCGGACAAGGTTGTTGAAAAATCAGACCGTGTGTATGCACCATCGGACAGTGTTCGTCGGTTTGTCCGTCGGACAAAGTCTTATCTCCTGCTGGAAAGATTTCCCTTCAACCCGGTCCGATCACACCAAATCCGAGCGTGTGTACGCTTGTCCGACCGGACAAAGTGCTACGCATGCTCAGATCACATTACAAGACCAAAGCTATTGGCTACTAGCCTCTACGTAGTCCCGTCGTAGGCAACAAACGTCACCACGTTCAGAATGATCGGATTTTCCGACAACTTTGTCCGATCGTGTGTACGCAAAACCAACATCAGACAAAGTATGACGGACATGGTCCGACGGACCTGGTCCACGGATTGTCCGCGCGTGTGTATGGGGCTTTAGATTTATCAAGATGACTCGGGGAGTCCAGGAATAATAGGGGGAAGGATCCCCAGTTCCTGACAGAAGTTCAGCATCTCGTCCAGAAACTTCAGTCGTATTGCTCGCCCTGATTTAATGACGATCAAAGCTGCAGGAAAACCCCAGCTATATTTAATATTTGATGTCCGTAGAATTTCCAGTAAAGCTCTCATCTGTCTTCTCCTTGCTAGAGTCCCAGCAGAAAGGTCAGAGAAGACCTGGAGTTCCGCTGTTTCAAATTTCAGAGGGGGGATTCCACAGAGTTTATTCCATATTTGGGATTTCTCTTCGTAAGAATGGAATCGGACAAGCACATCCCTAGGAACTTCCTCTCTTACCCCGAAGGGTTTTCTGACACGGTGGACCCGATCAAATTTTAAATCTATTTCCGCGGGTTTTCCCAATATTGGCTTAAAGATGCTATTGATTTTTATCGCCAGGTCTTCCCCCTTCTGTTCAGGAAGGGACCTAATCCTAAGGTTTTGTCTTCTGCTCTGGTCCTCTAAATTCTCCATCTTATAAATCGTGTCTCTTTGCTTGGTTTGCATTATTTCCATTTGTTTTCTGAGCTCAAGCATGTCTTTGGTATGTTCAGTCGCAACTGTTTCAATTGTCTCAACCCTTTTCAGTAAATTTCCCATATCTGTCCGAATGTTTTTAATTTCGGTTTTAATTGAATTTTCTAGTTTAGAGAACATTTCTGCCATCTCAGTTTTGGTGGGTATTTGTGTAAAGTCCCTTTGCGACATAATTAACCCAGAATCTCCGGCCCTATCTTGATCAGCTTCTAATCTGGATGCCTCCACCTGTTCTATTCTCTGTTTTTCCAACTCTTATTTCTTTTCTTTCGCCCCCTGCTGTTTCTTTTCCATCTCTGGGCTTTTTAGGCTTATATCTTTGAGGTATTTCTGAATTGTACTATTGTTCAGACTGTCTTTAGGGGTCTTTGGCTCTGTTCCCCTTTGTGACCTCCCCTTCATTTTTATCTGGTCACAGACCAAAATCCGATCACTCCTCCCCTCGGAATAAGCGGATATCACTGTTGACCTGAATTAATATACTTTTAGAGAGGAGATCTGTACCCTTACAGTCCCATTCCCGAGATTCTCGGACAAGCAGAGAAAATCTAATAATAGGGGTGGGGAAAACACACCTTGTAAGTACTTTCCATCTTCTTACCAATTGAGTATAAAGCTAGGCACTTTATTCCATGCTGACACAAAGTTCCTCTTTCCCACCTTGGGGTGCCTTTTTTGGTTAATATAGTGAAAGAGAGGAAGAGGGGAGGCCAAGAGAGGAGAGGGATAAAAAAAAAAATAAAAAAAAAAGAAGAAAAAAAAAAAACACACAATCCTCCACTTTAAGGTCAGATATCAAGTTATGCTTTTTGCCAGTGTTTTAAGTTATTTCTTGCAACTGGCTGAAAAGGGTGCCTGCACCTTAACTCAAAGAGCTCCACCTTTTAATGCATTAACACAGAATAGTCTTTAGGCCTCCTCAGGCCTTATAGTATGCAAATCCAGTTCCGGCGTCTTACCAGGAATACCTTGTCATATTTTACCTGTATGTTACATAGGGTAATATATAGACTGCAATGTCGCATGACCTTAACCTTTTAAATTATATTTCCGGCATAAGGTGTTTAATAGTTCTAGGAGCAGAGAGAAGGCTACTTCATACGTTAAAATCCTGTGAACTTTTTGGGCACATAGGTATAATTTGTATATTTTTTCCTGTAAAGAAAACTCCTGTTCATGTACATTTATCGAGTAGAATGTTCATTTCCTGCAAGGCTGTGTAATCCTCTGAACCTCTGTACATATAAGCTCTGGTGGTATATGACCGCCTAGCCATTTGCAGTGGTGGAGAGTTTTCTCACTTCAATACTTATACATTGTTAATCCAGTATATTATATAAGTTGTCCAGTACTTTAAAGCCATTTTCTGATGTATTAATTTTCATAAGAACAGTTCATGTGAGTGTGTTTAAAAATGCAAAAGTTCATACCTGGAGGGAGGGTGTCCGTCAAATATCCCCTCCCCGTCACCTGTTTTTTTACTGGCAGGCTGCAGGCTCTCCAATGAGAAGGGGCACACAAATTTTTCTGTTGCTGCGTTTGAATCGCTGTACATGCAGGGTAAGCCGGGTGTGGTGGGTATTGGACGCTGCAGGGGTAGCTTGCGCTTATCGCTCGTCCGCTCAGGAGGCTTGTGTGAGGGTGCTCATCCTCGATACTGCGGCATGGAGCCTCACTTCCCGCTTCAGCGGCACCCACAGGCTTGAGCGCTGGATCTCACTCCCCCCCGGCCTGGAAGGGCAGCTGGCCTACGGGGGGTGGAAGGCAGGTACAGTGGGTCCCGAGGGTATCACAGAGGGTGTTCCCGGAGGTATGGGAAGGGGCTGAGCGGGCTCTCACCACCGCGTCGCTTCCCTGGATCTCCCGACCCGACACCTCTCCGCGCGGCTTGAGACACCGCCATCGCCAGGCTCCTCCCCCTACATCAGCGTCTCACATCCGCATGACGCCTCTGGACACAATCCTTCTGATCCAGAGCAATCCCACCATCTCCAATGTCCAGGCGTGCCTCTCCCTTTTCTCACTTTTAATCCCCTCCTTTTTGGTTTATATTTCCTCAACACCCTTTGGGTTCCCCACCACTTTGTCACACTAATGTGTGTACTTATTGATCTATATTATTATGCTCAAGTTTGTTATCATTCCTAAATACCAGAGCCGGTCTCCTTATTTACAATTAAGTGTAAACGTATTGTTATCATATTATACTCTTTGCTTTGTTTTTGTTTTATTGTATATAAACTTACCATCTACTTTATAGACCACCCTCCGGAAGAAGCGGTAGGCCGCGAAACTGGTAGAGGAATTTCTTCACACCCCCCCTCAACACAAATCTTACGGGGAAACCCGATAGAAGTTGTTTTGTTGTGGTGTATTGTTGTGGTGATTTTAACCAATTGATTGGTTATGTGAATATATATTTTTTGTTGTCATTACATTTTTGCATATTTTTCTATTACTTATGATTTGTGATTTACTACCCAGTACCGAGATGGTCCATATACCCCAAACTAATCCTGCAGGTCTGGACACTTAGGGTACAGCATTAGCAACTGTCCCAGTGATCCTAGAACCTTGTTGTTTTCAAAACTATTGACCTGGATGATGGTACTTTTATTTGTTTTGTGTTTAAATGTTATCTGAGGCTATACTCACCTTATCGCCAACAGCCTGTACAGGAAACACTGATAAGCAAAATAAAGTTACGTACCAGGAGCTGCCAGTGTTTTCCTCAGAAGCATTTTATAAGTATTAGGATGGGGCTGTACTCCTCCCGCTCTGTGTGAAATTTCTGCTTTAGCCTTTGACTCAAAAGCATCACCCAGAATATACTGGTGCATTTTGAATAAATTTACTTCACTTTTAAACACCTGGAGTTTGACTGATCACAGGGGAAGAATTATCCTAACATTTTTTGTCCTTCGAGTTGGAACCAATGCATGGATTTTTAGGGTCAAACGGTCCCGGTAGAATCCAGTGAGTATTGGACCTCAAAAGCTCACTGAGAAACCCCACTCAATGTTAGTGTAAAACAGGGGCTAGTTGGCCAGGACCCAGATACAGCATCTGGTTCTGAACCTGCTTTTGACCTAGTCCTCCTGTGTGTTTGAGAGGTAGGATCATTTAACTTACTTTTCATTCTTTTATAAGTCTCTTCTCTTCTTTCTGGTTTTATGAGTTGTATTGTCGACATTGGTATTGATTGTATAATATCTTGATAATTCGATGCTCGAAGACAGAGGCATTTGGGGACGTTGCCTAAGGTAAAATAAAGGTCACCCGCTGTCCGGACAGACAAAAAAAAAAATTTTGATATTTACCGAATGTCAGAGGTTGATTGCCTGACGTAGGAGGTTGAATGCCTGACAGTTTAAGCGCTAGTTAGTGGAGTGATCTAGAAAGACCACAAAGTTAACTTTCTTCTGGGTGTTTTAGTTTGTTCTTTCTTATGTTTAACCTTTCTGTTGACGCTGTAACTTCATTAAACAATGGCAGAACTGAGCCGAGCGTCGCTAGTCCAGTGTTCTATAAGTTAATGCGAGGCCCACTAATGCTGACAGTGAGGGTCAGTTAATGTTACCATGATACAATCCAGTGGGCTCCTGGCCAGAGAGACACGAAACTCACGTTGAGCAGACAAGTGGCCACGGTAAGAAATTGTTATTCTTACTTATTCTGCTCTCCATGATGAGTAATTAGTCTGTGTCTGGGGTCCATTGGCTGAAGGAGTTTTATGCTGTTGATTAGATGGTGAGAATTAGACCAGGCAATGCAGGTGTTATCTAAATGTTTTAGAAATGTTTGAAAAGCAGATAAATAATGCTAAGTATCATTGAGTTGAAAAATAAGTGTAAGGAATCATTTGGGGAGATTAGAGCCTGCTCATCTTTGCAGATTCCTCACCCACTCCCCTCAAATTTCTGTGTGAGAGACTGTAAAATGTTAACTCTTGACCAGCTATGAAGTTACTAGTATAACATGTGACCGGGTTGTATTTTAGCATGCCAGAATATTAAAGGAACTACGCAAGTTAAAAAGTAGTAGTTGGACAAGGAAGCACATGCCAGAAGTTATCAGAAGGTTATTGATGGTTTTAAGCAGTAGATAGAAAACATAGAAGTGATTTGCACAATAAAGAAAGTGATTGTAGAATTATCATCATCAAGTGGCTTGATAGATGTTTTGCTTTAATGGTAGGATAGCTGTGAAATGGTTTCAGGATTTGGTGGATAAGCTTAAATTGTTAGGTCCCAAAGATAAAAAAAAAAAAGGTATGGGTTGCAACCAGCCAAACACTGGTTGGCGCACGCTACAATCAGAGCAGAGGGAAGGAGGACAAAAGAAAAATGCCAAGCCCAACTGCCCCTAGTGGACAAAGAGGATGATTTAATTTGTTGCACCCAAAGACCACCTCCTTATAATGGTCCTCCCCCTCAGGTGCAAGCCACTGCCCAGAGTACCACCCTCCCTGTGACATCCCCCCTGTCAGAGGAACCACCTCTGAACAAGACCCCAACCCTACTTCCCCAATCTCTCCAGACAGTAGCACAGTCTCAGAGATGAAAAGATCGATCCTTGAACCTTTAACTGACGTCATAACCTATGCACTAGGTGCCCCAGCAGGAGCCAAGAGATCAAGTAAACCTTCTATTAGGTATGGTGTAGATGATGGTGAGGAATACCCCTTGATAGAAGTCCCGAACCCCAGGGGAGGACAGACGGATGGGGTGGGGGGACAGCATCCCCTGATAATGACTGTTTTCAGGCCATGGACTTAGAATGACATACAAAAAGCTACAGAACACATAAAACATCCAAAATTAGGACTAGATGAATTTATTGAAAACATAGAGGGATTACAGAACAGTTATAAGTTGAACGGGGTAGAGGTAGAGAGAGAGCCCTGAGGCGGGTAGTAGGATCGGATTGGGCTTCGGTAAAGAGTGATTGGGACCCTTGCGCCCCAGCAGGCGGACAGGAGCGAGGGGATCCATTGCCTCCAAATAGCCTAGACTTAAGAAACAGGTTGACTGCCTTACTGAATAGATGCCAGCTTAGATGGGTACAACGGACTGATTGGCAGAAAATAAATATGACAATACTCTTGACACAATCTCTGTAAGGGCTTACCTAGGTTGGAGTCCATGGCGCAGAGATGTACGCCCACCCTTGCAAATACACACAGCCCACGGTAACAAAGAGATAAACTACCTGGGCTGTGAATCTGTGCACGGGGGCTTGACAGGAATAGCGAGGTAAAGCTGCAGTCAGGGACTCCAGAAGTCAGGATAACGATAAACAAAGCCAGGGTCTGAAGCCGGGGTCAGTCTTGGAACACTGCAACAGACACCAGGAATATTTGGCAAACATGAGAAAATTAACTGACACAGCCCTCAGAGTGAGACAGGGTTTTATACCCAGATAATTAGGTAACCTGCCTCAGCTGATCCAGGAGTGACAGGTACAAACAGAGTATCGCCCACAGTACTTCATGCTAAACTAGGCATGGCTGGAAAGCAGGCTGAATAGAACTGAGGTGTGGCTCAGAGGTAAAGAATCATGAGCAAGAACAGACAGTCATGAGTTCAATACCACCCCAAGCCACTTGGGGTGCGACCACTCCTGGCCGTCTGCAAGGCACAGTAGGGACCGTGACGACCTCACTTAACAATATAGAGGTGTACTACATTAAACTAATACCATTTCCTACTGATGGTCATAAACATGACTGTACTGCTGCCATCACTGAATAGGTACTGCCACAAAGTGATTTGAAAGATGTACCGTTATCTAACCCTGACATGACACTTTTGTTGATGGCTCCAGTAAGAAAAATCCAGATGGTACAAATGCAACTGGATATGCAGTAGTGACACAGGATAAAATCTTGGAAGCTAGGCCATTACCAAAACATTATTCAGCACAAGTAGCAGAACTTGTAGCACTGACAAGAGCATGCATACTATCAAAAGGAAAATCCGTAACCATATACACTGATAGTCAATATGCATTCTCAACAGTACATGTTTTTGCACAACAATGGAAAAACAGGGGAATGGTGACCTCTAGTGGTAAGCCAATTTCACACACAGACTTCATTTTAGAACTCTAATGCCGTGTACACAAGGTCGGACTTTCCAGCCAAAAAAGTCAGATAGGAGCTCTTAATCGGATATTCCGACCGTGTAAATGCCCCATCTGACTTTTTCCCTTCGAAAATTCAGACGGACTTAGATAGAGAACATGTTCTAAATTTTTCAGACGCAAAAAATTTTGAGCGGAAAAAACGCTCGTCTGTAAGCTGTTCCGACGCACCAAAAATCACGCATGCTCTGAAGCAAGTACGAGACGGAAGCCCTCGGTCTGGTAAAACTAGCGTTCGTAATGGAAATAGCACATTCGTCACGCTCAATTTTTTTAAATAGTTTAATGCAGCGCATTCTCTTCTTCTTTAGAATGCTAGAAGAATGAAGTTGTTTTGCTGCTGATATTCACACAAAGTTCTCACAAACGTATTTCTTTATTATTTATCGTGATCTCATGAATAATCTTTTATTTTTTTTCAAGCCAGATCTCCCTAATAATGTTTAGAATTATTTTTTATACTCATTTTTATTTTTTTTATTATTTCATCAAGATCTCCTTTTTTTTGGATTATAGAAAAAAATATTTTCTAGTTATCTCCATATAAAATTTTTGTTTTTTGGGTGTCAAGTTACCACAACAACATTATTATCTTGTATTTTTAAACCTCAAGGAGGTTGGTTGGTGTCCCTTGTTAATTTGACATTGTATTTTGGAAATGTTCCTGCTTACTCACAAACAAACTGTCCTATTTGAAGAAAAACACATAGCCAAGTATTTTCAGAAATTAAAATATCCATTTATTCTGGGTAATAAAAAAAATGAGTGAGGCAATGCTGCAGAAACTTTTGGAATTTATGAAGCCTTTTGGCCCCCAGGGCACAAATCAAGTCTGTGGAAAAGAAAATTGGGATCTTGAGTAGAGTTGAGCGGACATCTGGTTCGGCTGAACTTTGGAAAAAAAGTTCGAGTTCGGGACCGAACTTGACCCCGAACCCAATTGAAGTCAATGGGGACTGGAACTTTTGAGGACCAAAATGGCTCTAAAAAAGTAATGGAAAGGGCTAGAGGGCTGAAAATGGCAACAAAATGTTGTTAAGAGCATGGCAAGTGCTCTGCAAACAAACGTGGATAGGGAAATAACTTAAAATAACATAAAAAAAATTAAAAATAATATGCTGGTGGCCCCCTTCTCAGCAGAAGAGGTACAGGAAGTCATTAAAAACCTCAGAAACTCAACTGCACGATGCCACACATATGGTGGGAATGCCCCAGAATACACCCTTCCTGGGAAAAAAATAATGGAAAATTGTATCAAATACTTACCGTAATTTTCCTTTCCTGACGCCAAACCATGGCAGCATACTAGTGATAGAGCTCCGCCTCTTGACCACTCCCTCAGGACCAGTGAATAGCATAAATATAAGGCCTAGTTAGGCCCCACCCCATTCTCTGTAATTAGCTACATACCGAAACGTATAAGGGTGGGACCATATGCTGCCATGGTTTGGCGTCAGGAAAGGAAAATTACGGTAAGTATTTGATAAAATTTTCCATTTTCCTGACTCCAACATGGCAGCATAATAGTGATAAATAATTGCTGACAGGGTGGGATCTACTTGTCAAACCAATCTTCTAATTAGGATGAGACAGAGGACTGAATAGTCCTTCCTACAAAGTCCCCTGATGACAAGGCCACCGGGTCTATTCCATCAAGTTTGAGTAGGAATGTTGGAGCGACCGTGTACCCCTGTACAGATGGACACCATAGATTCTCTAGAATGTGTTGCCTATGAGGCTTTAACCGCTCTGGCGCCGCTGGCGGAAGCTTGTGACCTCTATCCTATACACAACCAAGCCTGCTAGGATCCAGGTAGTAACCTCTTTCCCTTGATGATTCCCAACTGGAATGACAAAAGGTTTATTTAGATGACCTGAAAGGGACAATTGTGGAGAGATACTCCTTTAAAGCTCTAAAAACGAACAGTACGTGTTACTTTCCTGTGTGATATTCTGGAAAGTTAGGCAATGCCCAGCTGTCTGTTAAATAGCAGTCTGTTACTACGTTTGATGCAGAATGATCTACAAGATCCAACTCTATTCTTTCTGGAAAGAAAGGTATATATTATATATAATTTTTTCTTTATTTTATTTATTTATTTATTTATTTTTTTACTTTGAAGCTCCAAGAGCTTGAATCTCTGATAACCTTCTGCTTAAAGTTCTTGTGATTGATACTGCTTTGTAAGTGATGGCTAAATGGATAAACTGATACGAGATCCAGCAACTGCAATAGATCTTTTCTTCCTTGGTGACCGACTCCTCACGACTGCCCTCAAAAGTTGTGCAAACTGCCAATATAGCCCACACTCGTGAGCTATGTGAGGATAGGCTAAGGCCTGGAGGAAGAATACAACAGCTGACACTAGAAGGGCAGTAGGATCAATGTCTCGCCCTACCAAGAAAAAAAGCAAACTTGTTCCAGAATTAGACCTAGATGTTGTAAGTAGAATGTCTTCTCACACACAACAAAAGTAGAGATCACTCTGGAGTGAAACTGGAGCAACCAGAGTTGCCCATCCTCCCCCTTTAGTGCCCCTGCTTGCAGCCCCAGTCTGCGCATGTTATAGAGGGGAAATGTCTTCTGTATCCTGAAATGAATGGCCAAAACCTAGGGCCTCCTGGTCAATATGGAGAACTGGCTATGACAACTATGTTCTCCCTTGACAGCCTCAAGGGAAATCTCATTTACGGGAAATGTTGGGGAAAATATATAGGTTAGATTGCAGATCCAGGGAGAGACCAGAGCATCTGCCCCTTGCGCCTTGGAGGAGGCCTGAGGAGGTCTGTCTGTGGTAGGACCCACCTGTGGGCCAGCTGAGAGAAGACCTTGGATGTAGACCCACTCGTGCTCTGGGAAGCTTGTATTCGTTCAAAAGAAAAAATATGCTGGGAGGTAAACTGCTTCCTGAAATTTTGCTGGTGATCTTCTGCCCCAGGTGTTATGGGTTTCACCTCTCCCAATAGCATATTGCTGCGAGTTTCATACTGGAGCTGAATATAGGCGACTGCTGCCCTGTTGCTAAACTGCAGGGAGATTGGTCCTCCTTGACTCTGTGTAGTGAGGCCAAAGTGCTTAAAAGGGCTGTTTGAACCCCCAGTGCATTCAAGATTATCCTCCTTGGCTAGGAAGCTCTGATTGCCTTGACCGAAAGTCCCTCGCAATGCATCTACCCGGATGTCTTGCAGACATGATTTGTAGCAATTCTCCAGTCTAAAAGGTCCTAACGGACCGAGACATCCTCAAGGTCTTTCCATCACCGCTGAGCGCTACTCATACTGAGTAACACTTATTAACTGTGTTCTATCCTGTTTCCTCCCTTGCACTAAGAATTCTAGATAAAATTTGCGCAGGTGCCCATGCACCCCAGGAATCATCTATATGCATGATGACGTTGTGCCCAGATGACTGCGGCACTGAGAAGCCATCAAACAAGCGGAAGTATTCATCCTCAGAAATCTATTCCTGACTATCACCACTTCCTCTGATTGAAATAAAACAGAGGAACTAGCAGAGCACCCCCGGGTACACCAACCATTGGGATGGAGAAAGTTGGCTTTGCTTTCCCTCTAAGGTGTGAGGATAGGATAGGCATCCTGACGATCCAGCAACAGCCTCCAGCCATGTGGTTATACTGTTTAATGGACTCCGTCTTAAAGAACTCAAAGAGGGCCCCACAGGGTTCAACCTCTTCCGATCTGCAACTGGACACTAACCAACATCTCCTGCGAACCCCAAACAGGATTGGGTAGACAACGTGCAAACCCTCTTGAGTCTGAGGTGTCTGTAAGCAATGTAGCAGTCCACCCGCTGTTGTGGTGACCATGAGTGTCTGATACCTTCATCCAACATGCCGTCCAGAAACCAGTGAAGCGTGCCTTCTAGGTCTTACCTTAAGAGTCACGGCCCATTAGACTCACCCAGCACATGGGCTGGTTATTGCTGGTCTGCCGGCATCTGCAGATGCTACAGTATGTAGGAGCAGGTTGACCATTAGCTTGTTCAGAGTATACAGTTTCAAGATCCTGTTTATACGGGCATTTTTCTCAAACCCCCTTCATTCCTCCCCACTTTTGTTTCTAGGGAGCAATACGCAGCCCAGGGTCTCAACCATATGGCCTCCCTAGCCGCCAAAGTGCCAGGGTGCTCTATCAGTGGCTATACAAGCAACTAGGAGGGACTTCCTGGTCAGCCTCCATATTTTGAATAGCAGACTGCTGCATCTGTAATAAATGTAACAATGACCCAGGCCCCCTTCAGTCCAATGAGAACCTCCAGAGCCATGAGTTGTCAACATCCCTCCACATAGAGTGGGTTGTAAGGCATAGTAAGTGCAGAGCATGACTTTGGATTGTGTTGAGAAACCCACACAGGGAGAAGAAATAAACATCAAAACAAGTATTAGCATGTTGGGGAATTGAACCAGCAACACCAGCGCTACTAGACAGAATTGTCACCCACTTAGCCAGCAGGCAGCCTCTGCAAAGTAGATTTATGGGCACCAGACACCTGTGCCACCTGTCCAGGATTCACCCAGACAGTTCGGATTTTGAATCATGCATCAGGGTTTCACTCCACCCGAGACCCGGACATATTACCCAGACCTGGCTGTGGCTCCCCAAGTAACCGAGAAAGTCATATACAAAACTGTTGCTGTTGTAGGTGGCTGTTTGGCCTCACTGAAAGGTGACGATGTCAGCAAGGGCAATTTGGCCACACCCACTAGAGCGCTCTGTGCATTACATTACTACTCTCCTTGGGGCACCCAAATGTGTCTGTGCAACACCAACCCGGCAGACTCCCAGACTACTACAGGACAGCCACGCAGGGAAAAGCATCCAGCAAGATGCCACATCTGCACGTGAACAAGTACGCTGTCTCCTATGGCAACAGTCTCCAATACAAGTGTAACAGTTGCTCCGGGTAATTAAGGCAAGTCCAAAACAGAATCTTGTGCCAATCTTCTCAATAATAAAGACATTTGGCATTACCTGTTAGCTGCATGCTTCTCCAGGCAGTGTCTACTCACCAGCCTTCTGGGCATAGATACTGCGCCACAGGCCCTGCAGGAATCTTGCTGGGGCGCTGGCTCTGGGGAAGAGGAGCAAAGACGTCTTCCTTGGAGCTCTTCTTCTGAGTGGGTGCAGAAACCGGGCTATGCTCTGAAGAACGTCCGCCTTGCCTTGGCCTGGCCATCTTGAGAGCGTGGGCGCGCGGGGCTGAAGCAAATCAAAGCCAATCCGCATGAGAGGGCACTCTTTTTCCTGAAAACTTACCAATATGGTGGTCCCCACCCTAGTTGTTGAGGGTCTTTATATGAGCGGTAACTGACTCTTTATCTGTGGAGAAATGGGACGGCCAGCTGAGGTGAGGATAGCTGAAAAGTGTAGATATAGGAGAAAGGATTCCACTTTCCTTTTTTTTTTTTTATCATCTACATATACTTACATATGTACACATATACAAACATACCCACACACACACACATACATACCTACACACATATACTGCAGAGGGTCAGTCTGGGGCGGGTTAGGAAAGGGTTAATTAAAGAGGGTAGGAACCTTCAGCCCTGCTTACTGTCAGCTGAGCTGAAGATGTGAGAGGAGTAGTGTGTTTGGAGAGAGAGAGACACAAAGCAGCATTCAGTTTAATGATTCATTTCCTAGGGTGAGTAAAAACATATAAAAAACTGTATCTTAGACTAGAGCCATGTACCTTGTCTATATATCAGCCTGTTGGTTAAAGAGACTGAACCTTTCCTATCTCTGCACCTGTGTGACAAGACAAGCCTGTCTTTTTCTTCTGTTTGTTTTGCTGAATAAAGCCATTTTGTTTTACTGAACCGGCCTTTCACCCCTCTGATCCCCTACAATGCATACATGTATTTACATACACCCCACACATATGCATACCCACACATCCACATACAATTTTTTTTTTTTTTTAACGTGTATATACATATACACACACCCATACACATACATACATACATACATACATACCTATACACACACATGCAACACCTGCAGAGGACAGCAGGGAATGGGAAAGGTAATGAAGGACATGAAGGAGACACAAGGGGCTAAGAGAGAGATAAAGCATAGCTGGCCCCCCATATTCCACAAGTGCTGCAGTTATCAATTTTAAAAGCAGATTTCGTTCCTAAAGAGGAAAGGCTGTTTACTGCAATTTAGCAGCCTGAGCGCTGGGACTTCGCACTGAGAGAGGCTTGAACCCAGCCGGATGCTGCACAGAGGCAGAGGGGGGGACATAGTACTGCTTACTCTTCACTGGTGCGTTGAGGTATGAGGAAAAAAAGAAGAATGGGGTGGGGCCTAACTAGGCCTTATATTTATGCTATTCACTGGTCCTGAGGGAGTGGTCAAGAGGCGGAGCTCTATCACTAGTATGCTGCCTTTTTTGTATCATCAGGAAATTCAATTTAATGGATAAGCTAGTGGGAAAATAAAATACTTTGAAATAAAAAAAATAAAAAATTATAATCTTGACCTAGGAGGACGAGGTCCATATGGAGTAGGAGGTTGAGGTGGTGGTGGATGTGGCAGTGTAGGTGAAAGCGGCGGTGGAGGAGGATGAGGTAGCCAACACTGGTTCAAAAATACAACAATGGCTGGGTAAGGCTGGTGATGTGTCGAATTCTGTCCCCCGTCGGATAGTGTCCGCCCTGTACTGCGCTTGCTCAGTACATAGGACAAGGGGATTTCGAAACTCTCCGAAGACGATGCGCGGTGAGTCCAGGTTCAAGCCACATCATGCGAGGTTGAATCCGAGCCAAGCGAGGCCGTGCCCAAAGCGTGGCGAGCGAAGCGTGGCAAGCGAAGCGAGCCCGTGAGGGGCCCTGTTACTATGTGCTACCGTATGTCCACTTGGATGGTGGGGCTTGAACCTGCACTCACTGCACAGGTGCCGTTCATCTTCAGAGATTTTGGGAATCTCCTTGTCCTCCGTACTGCG
Organism: Lithobates sylvaticus; assembly: GCA_028564925.1. Lineage (NCBI taxonomy): Eukaryota > Metazoa > Chordata > Amphibia > Anura > Ranidae > Lithobates > Lithobates sylvaticus. The sequence continues at coordinate 198,184,360 of CM053031.1, read as the reverse complement.
CAATCGCTGTGCCTGCGCAGTAAGTGGCCGGACACTATCCGATGGCCGGACAGTTTTTGTCAGAACACCGGTATACATGTCTATTCTGCACAAGGTACGGACAAGTCCTGTGGGATCCATGCATGGTGCATTTTAATGAACGTGAGCTTGTCCACATCGGCTCTGAAATGGTGGCTGCACTTGTCTGTGATAACGCCCCCTGCCGTGCTAAATGCACGTTCAGATAATACACTGGCTGCAGGGCAGGCCAGCACCTCCAAGGCGTAAAGGGCAAGCTCAGGCTATGTGCCCAATTTGGAGACCCAGAAGTTGAAGGGGGCAGACCCGTCATTCAGTACGTGTAGGCATGTGCACACATACTGCTCCACCATGTTGGTGAAATGCTGCCTCCTGCTAAGACGTTCCATCTCAGCTGGTGGTGCTGATTGTTGTGGCGTGCTGACAAAGCTTTTCCACATTTCGGCCATGCTAACCCTGCCTTCTGAGGTGCTGGCGGTGCCCCGGCTGCGTTGGCTACCTCTTCCTCCTCCTCTGCCTTCGCCTTATGCTTCCACCATACCCCCGCTGTCAGGTGGGAATGCCACCAGCAGCGCGTCTACCAGTGCGCGCTTGTACTCGCCTTCTTATGATCACGCACCAGTGAGGTAATTAAGGACGGCACGTTGTCCTTGTAACAGGGATCCAGCAAGGTTGGCCACCCAGTAATCAGCACCAGTTAAAATGTGGGCAACTCGGCGGTCGTTGCGGAGACACTGCAGCATGTAATCGCTCATGTGTGCCAGGCTGCCCAGAGGCAACGAAAAGCTGTACTCTGTGGGAGGTGTATCGTCTGTGTCCTCTGTATCCCCCCAGCCACGCACCAGTGATGGCCATGAGCTGGTCTGGGTGCCACCCTGCTGTGAACATGGTTCCTCCTTCTCCATCTCCTTCTCATCCTCCACCTCATCATCCTCCAGAACTGTGCCCTTGCCGCCGCACAATTGTTGGTGCAGAAAACCCACCCTCGTAGCCACTTGTGAATGACTGCCCTGAAAGCCTTGGAAATGATCCCGGTTCCTCCTCCTCCTCCTCCTGTGCCACATCCTTTTCCATCATCACCCGAAGCGTTTTTTCAAGGAGGCATAGAACTGGAATAGTAACGCTGAGAACGGCGTCATCGGCACTGGCCATGTTGGTGGAGTACTCAAAACAGCGCAACAAGGCACACAGGTCTCGCATGGAGGCCCAGTTATTGGTGGTGAAGTGGTGCTGTTCCACAGAGCAACTCACGCGTGCGTGCTGCAGCTGAAACACCACTATCGCCTGTTGCTTATCGCATAGTCTGGCCAGCATGTGCAAGGTGGAGTTCCACCTTGTTGGCACGTCCCATATGAGACGGTGAGCAGGAAGGTCGAAGTTACGCTGCAGCGCTGACAGGCGAGCAGCAGCAGGGTGAGAACGCCGAAAGTGCGCACAGACGGCCCGCACTTTCTGCAGCAGCTCTGGCATATCGGGGTAATTTTTAAGGAACCTCTGGACCACCAAGTTAAGCACATGCGCCAGGCAAGGGATGTGCGTCGGCTAGGCCCAGAGCTGCTACGAGATTTTGCCCATTATCGCACACCACCAGGCCGGGCTTGAGGCTCACTGCCACCAACCACTCATCGGTCTGTTGTTCCATGTCCCTCCACAACTCCTGCACGGTGTGGGTTTTTTCTCCCAAACAGGAAAGTTTTAAAACTGACTGATGTCGTTTACCCCTGGCTGTGCTGAAGTTGGTGGTGAAGGTGTTACGCTGACCGGATGAGGAGGCGGTAGAGGATGAGGAGACGGAGTAGGAGGAGTTAGCAACAGGAGGCAAACTGAAGCGCCCAGCTATCCTCGGTGTGTTGTTAGGGAGATATAATGTCCCTGACCGTGCTTACTGGTCCACGCATCCGTAGTTAGGTGGACCTTGCCACAGATGGCGTTGCGCAGTGCACACCTGATTTTGTCCCCCACTTGGTTGTGCAGGGAAGGGATAGCTCGCCTGGAAAAGTAAAAGAAAAAGTAGTGGCGGCTGGGCACGACGTACTGTGGGACAGCCAATGCCATCAGCCTTTTAAAAAACTGTGTCTCAACCAGACGGAATGACAGCATTTCAAAGGCGAGGAAATTTTGAAATGCTGGCATTCAGGGCCAGGGATCGCGGGTGGCTAGGGGGGTACTTCCTCTTCCGCTCCAGTGTTTTGGAGATAGAGAGCTGAATGCTTCCATGGGACATTGTGGAGATGGTTGGTGACCCAGGTGGTAGTGTTGCTGGCAGATCCTCTGTTTGCAGGTTGGCAGGTGCCACTGTCACTACAGAGGTGGATGAAGAGGCCGAGACTGCAGCAGAAGAGGAAGCAGGAGGAGCTAGAGACCTTTCTTGGTTTTTGAGGTGTCTACTCCACTGCATCTCGTGCTTTGCACTTAGATGCCTGGTCATGCAGGTTGTGCTCAGGTTGAGAACGTTTATGCCTCGCTTCAGGCTCTGATTGCACAGCATGCAAACCACTCGTGTCTTGTCATCAGCACATTGTCTGAAGAACTGCCACGCTAGGGAACTCGTTGGACCTGGCTTTGGTGTGCTTGGTCCCTTGCTGCGTTGGGCAGTAGCAGACGTACTGTCTAGGCTCTGTGCGACCACCGCCTCTTCCTCCGAACTACACTGGTCACCTGCATGACGTTGATTCCATGTGGGGTCGAGGACCTCATCGTCCTCCATATCATCTTCCACCCAGTCTTCACCCCTGCCCTCCTTGTCGGTCTGCACAATTGCGAAAGCAGCAGCAGTTGACACCTGTGTTTCGCCATCATCCGAGACGTGCTGCGATGGTCCTCCCATGTACTCATCATGAAACATAAGTGGTTGGGCATCGGTGCACACAGTCTCTTCCACTTCTGGTGCAGGGCTAGGTGGATGGCCCTGGGAAACCGTGCTAACAGAGTCATCAAAAGCAGAAGAGACTGCTGCATGATTTGGGGCTCAGACTGCTTGGCTGATTTGCAAGGGGGTGATGTGAAAGACTGATGGACATCGGCTGCAGGAACTTTCATTAGGAGACTGGGTGGGAGACAATGTGAAGGAACTGTCAGCAACCCAATCTACTATCGCCTGTACTTGTCCTGGCCTCAACATTCGTACAGCCTCATTAGGCATGCCAAAATACCGCTGCAGCCTCTGTCGCCTACTCGCGCCTGAGGAAGGTGTTTCACTTGTGCGTGTAGCTGGCACAGATCAACCACATCCTCTCCCTGCAACAGGAGCTCCACCAGCAGCACCACAACCGGGGCCACGTCCCTTCTTTGACGTTCTCCTCATATTTTCAAAATTTTGGATTTTGCCCTGAATGGGTGTTTTTGCAATAGCAGAATACACCCAGAGTATGTAAACGGTGTATCTCACACCTAGAGAAATGCAGAAAATGCTATTCAAATAAAAATATTTTGCCCTAAAAAAAAATTATTTGAATAGCACAATAGAAGAAAAATATATCAATTGGGTATGTCACACCTGCACATATGCAGAAAACACTGCAAAAAAAATTTTGTTGCACTAAAATGTGTGTTTTTGCAATAGCAGAATACACCCAGGGTATGTACAGGGTGTATCTCAAAACCTGCAAAACTGCAGAAAATGGTATTAAAAAAAAAAAAAATTTCACTCAAATATTTTTTATGGAATAGCACAATAGAAGAAAAATGTATCAATTGAATATGTCACACTTGCACATATGCAGAAGACACTGCAAAATTCGTTTTTTTTGCAATAAATGTGTGTTTTTGCAATAGCAGAATACACCCACAGTATGTACAGGGTGTATCTCAAAACCTGCAAAACTGCAGAAAATGCTATTAAAAAAAAAAATTCACTCAAATTTTTTTTTTGGAATAGCACAATAGAAGAAAAATATATCAATTGAATATGTCACTCCTGCACATATGCACAAAACACTGCAAAATTTTATTTTTTTTGCAATAAATGTGTGTTCTTACAATAGCAGTTTACACCCACAGTATGTACAGGGTGTATCTCAAAACCTGCAAAAATGCAGAAAATTTTATTCCAAAAAAGTTTTTTCACTAAAAGTTTTTTTTGGCATAGCACAATAGAAGAAAAATAGATCAATTGAATATGTCACTCCTGCACATATGCACAAAACACTGCAACATTTTTTTTTTTGCAATGTTTTTGCAATAGCAGAATACACCCACAGTATGTACAGGGTGTATCTCACAGTAACATATGCATTGCTGGTGCACTGAGCTTGCAGATAAAAGTTATATTTTCTCTGGCACTGGGCTCATGGCAGTGTACAAAGACTGTGCACTGCAACCCAACCAGGTAAATCTATGTAGATCGCTGACTTAGAATTGATTTCTGAATCTGGACTCCTATATAATTCTCTCTCCCCCAAAGCAGACACAGGAACCTTGCCCTACACTCTCAATCTATGTAGATCGCTGACTAATTAGAAGATATTTCATGAATCTGGACTGACTCCTAGCATGTAATTCTCTCCCTCACAGCAGTCAGGTACCTTTCCCTACACTGGGTAAAGCAGAGTGACGTGCTGTGCTGTGTGCCTCTAGCTTATATAGAGGCTGGGTCACATGCTGCACTGGCCAATCACAGCCATGCCATTAGTAGGCATGGATGTGATGGCTTCTAAGGGCACACCAGTTAAACGAAAGTTGATTGGCTGCGCTGCAGCTTTTAAAAATGTGCCCTTACATCGCCGAACACTGGACCCGAACACCCAAAAGTCTGGTGCGGACCCGAACTTTACAGTTCGGGTTCACTCAACCCTAATCTTGAGGAGTCCATATAATTTGAAGCTCAATCTGGTCCAAGACTCCCACAGATCAGGACCAGCAGCAGATGATATCTATGTCCCCAGGCTGTGGTAGTACATCAGCCTGCGTCTTCTGTCAGACCAGACTGAAGCCAGGTCATCACTTTCTTCTCTTTACTGCAGCCTTCCCTCCGTGCTTCCCTGCAGCCTTCCCTCCATGCTTCCCTGCAGCCTTCCTTGGAGGCTGTGGCTCTGATGGTGGACTTGTGGCAGGAGGAGGAGGAGGAGGATGGCCGAGCTAACATATGTGGCTGTCCTCAGTTAGCTGGTGCCTCAACCCCTTATGAAGGGCCTGTGCAAAAATGCCCTCACAGAGGAGGCGTTGAACCCTCCTCCAATTGGTGCAACCTGGTGGCTAGATAGCATAGCAGCCATAGGCCTCTTCAGCGTCGGGGGGGTATTCTGAGGACATCACTAGCTTCCCTAATAAGGCGCAGTGCTGCCTCCACCGTCATCGTCCCCTTTCTGGGCCTTTTGGTGGTAAGGCGGAGGGGAGCCACCTATGATCAGTGTTGGTCATCTTACTTTAAAAAAGTAATTAGTTAAGTTACAAATTACTTCTCCCAAAAAGTAATTGCGTTAGTAACTCAGTTACTACATTGGAAAAGTAATTAGTTAATCAGCAAAGTAACTGTGACTTTTTTTTTTATATTCTAAGGGGCGGGTCTAGTATTACTGTAAGCAAGGGGTGCATTCCTCCCTGCATGTCTATTTCCCCTCTGTACCCTCCTGCATGTCTATTTCCCCTCTGTACCCCCCTGCACGTCTATTTCCCCTCTGTACCCCCCTGCACGTCTCTGTTCCCCCCCCACACATATACAGTGGTGTGAAAAAGTGTTTGCCCCCTTCCTCATTTCCTGTTCCTTTGCATGTTTGTCACACTTAAGTGTTTCGGAACATCAAACCAATTTAAACAATAGTCAAGGACAACACAAGTAAACACAAAATGCAATTTGTAAATGAAGGTGTTTATTATTAAAGGTGAAAAAAAATCCAAACCATCATGGCCCTGTGTGAAAAAGTGATTGCCCCCCTTGTTAAAACATACTATAACTGTGGTTGTCCACACCTGAGTTCAATTTCTCTAGCCACACCCAGGCCTGATTATTGCCACACCTGTTCACAATCAAGGCATCACTTAAATAGGAGCTGCTTGACACAGTAAGGTCCACCAGAAGATCGTTAAAGCTACACATCATGCCGAGACCCAAAGAAATTCAAGAACAATTGAGAAAGAAAGTAATTGAGATCTATCAGTCTGGAAAGGGTTATAAAGCCATTTCCAAAGCTTTGGGAATCCAGCGAACCACAGTGAGAGCCATTATCCACAAATGGCGAAGACATGGAACAGTGGTGAACCTTCCCAGGAGTGGCCGGCCACCCAAAATTACCCCAAGAGCGCAGCGACGACTCATCCAAGAGGTCACAAAAGACCCCACAACAACGTCCAAGGAACTGCAGGCCTCACTTGCCTCAGTTAAGGTCAGCGTTCATGCCTCCACCATCAGGAAAAGACTGGGCAAAAATGGCCTGCATGGCAGAGTTCCAAGGAGAAAACCACTGCTGAGCAAAAAGAACATCAAAGCTCGTCTCAATTTCTCCACAACACATCTTGATGATCCCCAAGACTTTTGGGACAACATTCTGTGGACCGATGAGACAAAAGTGGAACTCTTTGGAAGGTGTGTGTCCAAGTATATCTGGCGTAGAAGGAACACTGCATTTCAGAAAAAGAACATTATACCAACAGTAAAATATGGTGGTGGTAGTGTGATGGTCTGGGGCTGTTTTGCTGCTTCAGGACCTGGAAGACTTGCCGTGATAAAAGGAACTATGAATTCTGCTGTCTACCAAGAGATCCTGAAGGAGAATGTCCGACCATCTGTTCGTGTACTCAAGCTGAAACGAACTTGGGTTCTGCAGCAGGACAATGATCCTAAACACACCAGCAAGTCTACCACCGAATGGCTGAAGAAAAACAAAATGAAGACTTTGGAGTGGCCTAGCCAAAGTCCTGACCTGAATCCTATTGAGATGTTGTGGTATGACCTTAAAAAGGCCGTTCATGCTCGAAAACCCTCTAATGTAACTGAATTAGGACAATTCTGCAAAGATGAGTGGGCCAAAATTCCTCCAGGACGCTGTAAAAGCCTCATTGCACGTTATCGCAAACGCTTGGTTGCAGTTGTTGCTGCTAAGGGTGGCCCAACCAGTTATTAGGTTTAGGGGGCAATCACTTTTTCACACAGGGCCATGATGGTTTGGATTTTTTTTCACCTTTAATAATAAACACCTTCATTTACAAATTGCATTTTGTGTTTACTTGTGTTGTCCTTGACTATTGTTTAAATTGGTTTGATGTTCCGAAACACTTAAGTGTGACAAACATGCAAAGGAACAGGAAATGAGGAAGGGGGCAAACACTTTTTCACACCACTGTATCTGTTCCCCCTCTGTACCCCACTAAACGTCTGCCCCCCCTTACACACATATATCTGTTCCCCCTCTGTACCCCACTACACATCTGTCATCCCCCCACACACATATATCTGTCTCCCCTCTGTACATCTGTCCCCCCCAAACTCACGGATCGGGTCGTTCCTCGGATCAGAGTCACGGATAGGATCATTTTTCGGATCAGCAAATAATAATTGAATTTGCAAAA
>CM053031.1:198011923-198176399 GCA_028564925.1 Lithobates sylvaticus | reverse complement strand
GGGAGTCCCTTACTTCACCGTAAAAGAAATACAAAAAAGCTGCGCTTAACCAACACAGTGAATGGAAGATGGTGAACTATACCAAGCAGCAATGAAAGCTCAGGCTATTTGGCCCATCCAACCAACATATGTGAAAGAATAATTTATCCTTAGTGATGGGTGAAATCAAAAATTTGTAAAATAAACAATATGACTATGAATGAAGCATAAACAAAATAAAGTCCATAGGTTGTGAGCCAGATTTACGGTTATTCATGGCCAGTCTGAACATCAATGACAGAGGTAAAAAAATGAATTTCGAGGTGAGTCAGTAAGAGATCAATTTTCTCGATCTTAACATTAAGCTTGTGGATAATAAGTTTATTACATCGACTTTTTTTTAAGACCACAGATTGAAACTCTTACATCTCCCTCGATAGCTGTCATTATGGACCCTGGTTGAAAGGGGTACCCCAAGGACAGTTTACGCGCTTAAGGTGTAACTGCACCGAGGTGGAGACCTATGATATCCAAGCTAATCTACTTTCTAATAGATTCTTGGAGAAGGGGTATGACGGAGATTTCCTCTCAAGAGCTGTTAAGACAGCTAGAGATAAGAGATAAAGATAAAGAGAGGACAACTCTGTTGGCAGTCCGAGAACCAGTTGAAATGGAATTTCAGAATAACATACCATTCATTACCACCTTCTCGGTCCAACATTGAGACATCAAGACCCTGATTCAAAAGCATTGGCATCTTTTGACTAGTGATCAGGTTCGATACAGTCACTAGTCGATACAGACGTAAATGCCTTTATTAACCACTTCAATACCGCCGTATAGTCATATGACGCCCACAAGGTGGATCTCCCATCCTGGGTGGGCATCATATGACGTCCTCGCATTCCCGACCGCCTGGAGGGCGCACACGCGCACCCGCGGCATCGCTCAGGACCCGGTGCGAGTGCCCGGCGGCTGCGATGTCCGCCTGGCACCCGTGATTGCCCGTTAAAACAACGGGACCGTGGAGCTGTGTGTGTAAACACACAGCTCCACGTCCTGTCAGCAGAGAGGAGACCGATCATGTGATCCCAGTACGGAGGAACACATGATCGGTCTCCTCCCCTTGAGTCCCCTCCCCCCACAGTTAGAATCACTCCTATAGGGAACACATTAACCCCTGCAGCGCCCCCTAGTGTTAACCCCTTCCCTGCCAGTCACATTTACACAGTAATCATTGCAATTTTATAGCAACGATCGCTGTGTAAATGTGAATGGTTCCAAAAATGTGTCAAAAGTGTCCGAAGTGTCCGCCGCAATGTCGCAGTCATGAAAAAAAATCGCAGATCGCCGCCATTACTAGTAAAAAAAAAAAAAAAAAATTCAATAAATCTATCCCCTAATTTGTAGACGCTATAACTTTTGCGCAAACCGATCAATATACGCTTATTGCGATTTTTTTTACCAAAAATATGTAGAAGAATACGTATCGGGCTAAACTGAGGAAAAAAATAGTTTTTTTTTTTTTAAAAATGGGATATTTATTATAGCAAAAAGTAAAAAATATTGTGTTTTTTTTTCAAAATTGTCGCTCTTCTTTTGTTTATAGCGCAAAAAATAAAAACCGCAGAGGTGATCAAATACCACCAAAAGAAAGCTCTATTTGTGGGAAAAAAAGGACGTCAATTTTGTTTGGGTGTAACGTCGCACGACCGCGCAATTGTTAGTTAAAGCGACGCAGTGCCGAATCGCAAAAAGTGCTCTGGTAAGGAAGGGTGAAAAATGGCCCGGTGCTGAAGCGGTTAATAATTCAAGAGATAGGTGTACATATTAGGCAGGCCTGCACAATCAACCAAATATTGTCAGATTTCCCCCATATACCGGTGTAATATGTGTTCTACCTGTTTGAGGTTTAAATATATTCAAAATGTTATATGATTTTGCTGGTGTGGCTATATGGCTTTTATATCATCTGTGATGTAAATTCTGCTGTTTATAATGGCTAAAATTTATGGTGCACTTGTTGTCGCATTGGATACCTTGCTGATCGCTCTGAATCCGTGAGCTATATGCACATATGACCTTGGGTGGATCTGCGGCAATTTTTCATTTGCTGCACCTTTTGGTTCAACATTTGTGCCATCTCAGTCTCATTATAAGATCCAGTAATTTTGACTTTGAGACCTCACCTCTATTGATAACCCTTTTTGTTAGCGAGTTCATATTAGCGGGTCACTTTTATATAGAATTAATATAAGTTGGAGGACATTCTATATATTTCCACTTCTATATACATCATATGGAGTAAGGGGGTAATACCTATTCACATCCATACCCAAACTGGGTGTCATATTGACACACCAGTATTGGGGGCTGTTAGCTAGATTAGTCCCATGATTTATGCAGTGCTGATTTTGACATTTTTTGTTTGCTGTTATTATGCATAGCTTTTTGCACTTCATTGCTATCTTTATCATTATCTATATCATTATATATAATGAATCTCGTAGTTTGATTTTAACCATCTCAAAATTTCTAGTTATGGCCTGCAGAGGTTATCTAGCAATTTTTGGTTGTCCTTTGTAAAGTTTGGTTTTAAAAGGTTATTGGTCCTTGAGTTACTAGTGACCCTTTTTATCCTAATTTTATTTCAGTTTTATACTTTAGATACTTAATGTTGTGTTTTTTTCCGCTATCCTGGCATGGAGTTATACTCCATATTGAGTCAGAGCGTATTCCCATTGGTCGGAGCGAGACCAGTAGACGTCCTTTGTTTACTGGCGATGCCCGAGTGCTGTGACGCGGCTAGCGTCGTGATGGTGTGACACGGTCGCGTCGCGATGGTGTGACGTGGTCGCGTCGCGACGTTGGAACACGAGTCCTGGTGCGCATGACGTTGTGACACTGATTGCGTCGTGATGCTGAGACGCACGTTCCGAGCCCGCGAATTCAGAGCGAGGCTGGGCTGTACACTGTGACTACAAGAGGGGTGACACAGCGCGCCGCCCGTGTCCCTAGACGACGTGACATTTCACGAAACGCGTAGGATGGAATGGTGCGCTGCTGTCACCTGCCTGTTGAGAACAATTTATTCGTCTAGGATTTCGGGTTTTGTTTCCATGTGTAACCGACCGGTACACTGGACTATAGGCCTTGTTTCTTCCTTTTGGATGTAAGTGTTTTTAACCTTTTTAAATAAAGAAAAGTTGTTTGGTAATGCACTATGGAAGCATTTCTTCTTTTCACATGATATACACCTTTTGGTATCTGGGAGGATTATCTAGCCTGTATAGCATACTGGACCTTTTTGGAGTTGGGAGGAACATCAATCCTGTACTGTCCCCTGGATGTCCAGATTGCAGTACCATTGGAGGCTTCATTCCAGTAATAATATCCATGCCTTCTATGGTCCTCTGTGACGGGGGATCATAGCTCTGTGGTAAGCAGACATTTCACTTATTGTGGTGGTGGTCCGGATGCTTCACACAATTCTGAATTTGATTTGAATTTTCAACTATCAACTAAAAATTAATGGACTTATTGTGGAAAATAGGGCAAAAAACTGCGCTAAGGTAAAATGAATGTGGATAAGCCACAAAATGCAAAATAGGTTAAATAATAACCAATAAGGCAGCAGCAACTGAACCGTGTATATAAACAGTGCAAACAAGATGAGAAAACAAAAAGCTGCGCATACTAATAAACAAAGAATAAGTGAATGAGTGAGAGCTCCCACTAACCTTACATCACAATAAATGTAATTGATTATATGTATAATATTGTGTGCTATCTGAATAGACATACTCTACTGTAAACCCAAAATTTGACACTCAGTTATGAATACCATAGATTAGTCCAAATGTGACATATACACAAAATATATAAAAAAACTGAAATTAAAAATTCATGTGAGGTTGATCAAGCAAAAAATTGACACCCAGTGATGGATAACCTAGATTAATCTGGATGTGACATATACACAAAATATATAAAAGTATAAAAATGAAGTACAAAGTTCATGTGTGAAAAGTTGAAAAAAAGTGCAACAATGAATGACTTTGAAGGGTGCTGTAACACCTGTGCATCCAAAAGCCTTCAAATTATGAACGTCCGGTGTTAGACTTCTTTTGTGGAGTTATGTGAATACTTGTAAACACCACCACCGAAATAAATTGTCCGCTTACCGGAAATATATGACCCTCCGTCACAGAGGGTCAAACAGGCATATTTAACTGCTTCCCGACCGGCGCACAACGATGTACGTCGGCAGAATGTCACGGACAGGCATAAGGGCGTATATATAAGTCCCTTTTAAAATGCCTCCGTGCCATCGGGAACGCGCCGGTCGGGACCCCCGTGAGGCCGGTCGCAGGTCCCGTGGACTCGATCACCGCGGGGACACCCGCGATCGTCCCACGGGAAGGCTGAACGGGGAGATGCGGAAATAAACAGCATCTCCCCGTTCTGCCTAGCAACTAGTGACGCTGATCTCTGCTCCCTGTGATTGGAGCAGAGATCAGCATTCACTAGCTGACAGCCACGCCCCCCACAGTAAGAAACACACCCCTAGGCATACTTAACCCCTACACTGCCACCTAGTGGTTAACCTGTTCACTGCCAGTGTCATTTATACAGGAATCAATGCATTTAAATAGCATTGATTGCTGTATAAATGACAATGGTCCCAAAAATGTGTCAAAAATGTCTGATGTGTCCGCCATAATGTCGCAGTCACAGTAAAAATCGCTGATCGCCGCCATTACTAATAAAAACAAATTATTAATAAAAATGCTATAAAACTATCCCCTATCTTGTATACGCTATAACTTCTGCGCAAACCAATCAATAATCGCTTATTGCGATTTTTTTTACCAAAAACATGTAGAAGAATACGTATCGGCCTAAACTGAGGAAAAAATATGTTTTTTTATATATTTTTGGGGGATATTTATTATAGCAAAAAATAAAAAAGAATGTGTTTTTTTTTCAAAATTGTCGCTCTTTTTTGTTTATAGCGCAAAAAAAATAAAAACCGCAGGGGCGATCAAATACCACCAAAAGAAAGCTCTATTTGTGGGAAAAAAAGGACGTCAATTTTGTTTGGGAGCCACGTCGCACGACCGCGCAATTGTCAGTTAAAGCAACGCAGTGTCGAATCGCAAAAAGGGGCCTGGTCCTTTGGCTGCAAATTGGTACGGTCTGAAAGTGGTTAATGGGTTATCTCTATGTTGATTATCAATGGAATTGTAACCACGAACCTCCAGAAGCTCCTGGCACTAGGCTCAATGGACCTCCGAATCTCCCTCCAAGGTATCACCCCACGATGTACGTCATATGAAAGGAATTAAGATGCTCCCATAGTGTGTTTTCTCCAAAATGTATTTAAAATAATAATAACATAGGCACTTACATTTGAATAAAAGACGATCAGCCAAAGAGTCCGGTGCACTGGCCGGTTGCACGCAAACAAAGCAATAAAAAAAGACACTGCGGCAGCTTCTGCAATGAGGTGGTGACAGTGCGGCTCTTCATCCAACGCGTTTCGTGATAACTCACGTCGTCTGGGTCCCCAGAGGACGTGAGTTATCACAAAACGCGTTGGGCGAAGCGACGCACTGTCACCACCTCATTGCAGAAGCTGCCGCAGTGTCTTTTTTATTGCTTTGTTTGCGTGCAACCGGCCGGTGCACCGGACTCTTTGGCTGATCGTCCAGAATTTCAGTTTTTTTATATATTTTGTGTATATGTCACATTTGGATCTATGGTATTCATCACTGAGTGTCAAATTTTGGGTTTACAGTAGAGTGTGTCTATTCAGATAGCACACAATATTATACATATAATCAATTACATTTATTGTGATGTAAGGTTAGTGGGAGCTCTCACTCATTCACTTATACTTATTGTGGACTATATGAGTCATTCATTATAGCTCACGGGTGTTTTTCACATTCACGTATTAATCCTATGGACTTTATTTTGTTTATGCTTCATTCATAGTCATATTGTTTATTATACAAATTTTTGATTTCACCCATCAATAAGGATAAATTATTCTTTCACATATGTTGGTTGGATGGGCCAATTAGCCTGAGCTTTCATTGATGCTCGGTATAGTTTGTCATCTTCCATTCACTGTATTGGTTAAGCGCAGCTTTTTTGTTTTTCTTTCACGTTTGTTGCTGTTATATAACACAGTTTTAGTTGCTGCTACCTTATTGGTCTTGACTAATCCTACTGTATCTGGTGGAGATACATCCAGTTAGTTAGAGCCTTAGCGCAGTTTCATTCTTTGTTTTCTTTCCCTTACTTCACCTCCAGGCCAGGATCGGCTTCCTCCAGCAGGATGTAGGCCAGAAAGATGGCGGCGGCCGTGGGTTTGCAGGATCAGTGTCTCCCCGGCTGATCACGGGCAGATTTGGGACAATACGGGTACAGGCTGCAACAGGATGTACAGAGGAGCAGACAGGCAGGTGAAATGGTAATTTGCCGTATGTTAGATGCACGGATGGCTAAGGATGGGATTTAGGATACCCGGAGCTCTCTACTCTCACGTCTGCTGCCATTCACATCCGGACACACCCCGTGATTCTTATGCCTGTATATTTATAATACCTGTTCTTACTCAAATTTTTAGGTGATGTGTTGGTTGTTGAAGAGCAAGCTCAACATTTCACAAGTGAAAGTGCACAAATGCTAATCCAGGACATCATGGTGTGGAATCGTGAAATTGACATCATAAGGAATAAACTCAATGTTCTTGATCAACAAATGACGAACATGATTGATGTGTTGGGGAAAATATAAATATCTTCAAAATGCCACCATTTTACCTATTTTTACGACTGTCCAAAAAAATTTGAAGGACATTTTAAAAGCCAAATTTTGAAGATGCACACAGTGCGTCAGCATGTGCTATCTGCCATCAGGGGATATAAATGTACACAATTGTGGGTGCAACCCCTTCCTCGCAACTCTAGTAGGTGAGAGGAAGGCGTTTCACCCCCAAAACACGTCCATTGATCCCCCATGATGGAATAGCACATGTTGACATTATGCATGGGATCAGGAGGGAAATCGCCAGTTTGACTCCCAATTTGTGTGCATCTTCTAATTTTGGCTTTTACAGGAGTGACATTACCCCATCTTTTTTTTTATATATTCTTTATTTTCACATTTTATAGAATTATACATACATTACACTTTTACATTGATGCTAAGTCAGGTCATTAATTCTACCTTAGCCCCCCCCCCCCCCCCCTCCCTAAAGGGAAAAAAAATATATAAGTAATTAAATAATAAAATAATAAGGAAAAGAAAAATTAAAAAAAAAAAAACATAAAAGATGGGCCTACCCTGTCTCACTCACTTCCTTCTAATCCCCTCCGCACTCTCTTTCCCACATCCTTAGGAATCCCTCAGTTTTCCTAAAATCCTCCCATTGCTTCCATAGCTAATGATGTTTCCCCTCTGTATCCTCTGCCTTGTGGATTGTCTCTTCTACCTTTCTTGTCCATTCCACCCTCTTAATCAACTCCATCATAGATGGAGCGTTCGGAGTCTTCCACAGGCAGGGGATCAGGGCTTTGGCTCAGCAAATAGGGGATTAAAGTGGACCCGTATTGTCTTACTCCCATTTCTGTGTCATGGAACAAACATGTCCATGGTTGTTTTTTAACCCTCACTCCTGTTATAGTATAGATTGCTTCTATTACTTGGTTCCAATAATCCCGTATTTTGGGGCACTCCCAACACACGTGTGTGAATGTCCCAATCACCAGACAACCTCGCCAACAGGTTGGGGAGTTATCTTCACTGTATGCATTAGCTCTCTGTGGGGTTACATACCACCTTGCTAACAGCTTACATGCCATTTCGACTATTTGTGAATCCTTTGCTACTGAATGGACACGCCTTATTATCTTGTTTCTGTGTTCATCGCTACTTAACGGGCCTATTTTTCTTCCCCATTTTTCTAGATAAGATGGATATTCATGGTCTGCCTCACGCAGCAATATTTTATATATTTTCGCTATCCTTTTTTCTAAACTTTGCGGGGACTCTACTAGTTTCTCTAAGGGTCTCAATTGTCTCTTTCCTCGTAATGGCCTTGGCAGATTCTGTGCGAAGTGCTGTAACTGAGTATATCTCCATTTATCCAGTGCTTTATGTCCCCATTCCCGAGTGATTTCTTTATAAGTGAATAGTGTATTTCCTACCATTACAACCTGTAATCTTAAATTATCCTCATTAGCCCACCTACTAAAGTATATGTGCTCTTCCTTCCCAGGTGGGAAGAAATTTGTGTCCAGGAGGGGAATTAGGGGTGAATTATAATCCCATTTGTGTCTCTTGTTTATTGCATCCCAATTTTTTGTGAGTATATTTGTGCTTGGGCCTAAATCTCGATATTGTGGGGGTATCCATACCATTTTTCCTATATTTGTTCTGCTTAGGCTAATTTCTAACTCAACCCAACTCTTATCCTTCCTATTATGAGTCCAATCTATTATTCTTGAAATCACTATAGCTTCATAATATTTTTTAAAGTCGGTAGCTGCCAGCCCCCCTCTATCTTTTCCTCTGAACATTATGCTAAATGCGATACGCACCCGTTTTCGTGCTCAGATCAATTTTGTTATCATTTATTTTACTTTGCTAAGGAATTTCTGCAGGAGATGGATTGGTATCATTTGACAGGTGTAAATAAACATAGATAAAATGAACTTAACTGCATTTATCTTTCCCAACCAGGAAAGAGCTTTATATTGCATCCTACTTAACTGCTCTTTAATTTTGTTAAGAAGAGGAATATAATTAATTTCGAAAAGATCCTCTAATTGAGCTTTCAGTTTCATCCCTAAATAACTTAATTCTTTCTTACACCACTTAAGTGGTAATTTGGCTTGGATTGTGCTCTGCTCTTCTGCTGATAACGTTAAATTTAATACTTCGGATTTTGTCATATTTACTTCGAAGTTCGATAGTTCACCATATTGTTTTAACTCCTTCAGGACCATAGGGATTGATGTTCTAGGCCTCGATATATAAAGAATCACGTCGTCCGAAAATGCGGACGCCTTGTACTCCCTCTCTCCCACCTGGATACCCTGAATATCCTGTTTTTTTACGTATTGCAGCCATCAGGGGTTCTAACGTAATTATAAATAGGAGGGGGGAGAGTGGGCAACCCTGTCTTGTCCCATTAAATAATTCAAGGGGGCAGGACAGGGTGCCGTTAACTCTTATTCTAGTTGTCGGATGGTGGTACAGAGCTTTGATCATCCTCCTCATCTTCTCACCTAATCCCAAGTATCTCAATTTTTCAAAGAGGAACTCCCATTTAACCCTGTCAAAAGCCTTTTCAGCATCAATTGACATAAGGACAGTGGGAGTACCCCTCCTCCTAGCTTCTTGAACCAAGAATATAGATTTCAGTGAATTATCCCTTCCTTCCCTGTACAAATCCCACCTGGTCATCGTGGATCCATTCTGGCAAACATGGCTTCAATCTTTCTGCTATTATTTTTGAAAAAAGCTTTATATCTGAATTTAATAGCGAGATTGGCCTGTAACTCTCTACTGCCATGGGGTCTTTCCCCTCTTTTTAGATAAGAGCAATGTGTGCCAAAAGTATCTCCTCTCTAAAATTCTCTTCTTCCCTTACCATATTAAAGTAATTACATAGTTTTGGTGCTAGCTGCTTACAGAACCTTTTATAATACCCGATGGGGAAACCACCGGGGCCTGGACATCCTCCTGGAGTGGTGTTTTTAATTGCTCTTTCTACTTCTTCTACTGCTATGGGTGCCTCTAAGGCCTCCATTTCTTCTCTCTCACCCCTCGGGAGGTCCAGGCTCCGCAGGTACTCCCTCGTTTCTTCTCTCTGCTTTATCTTCTCTTCCACCTTGTGGTTGATATTATATAAAGTACTATAATAGGAGTGGAATGTGTTTGCTATATCCGGGGAGGGGATTTGTATGTTACCTCTTACATCTCTAACCTTCGCTATAAAAGTACTATTGTGTTTTTCCTTCACCCTTCTGGCCATCCATTTACCTGATCTATTTCCCCACTGGTATCTTTCCTTATCTATAATATGGAATGCAGCTTTCCTCTCTTGATCTAAACATTCTTCTAATTCTCTCTTTTTTGTTATCAGCTCCTGCCTTTCCAGGGTCCCTTTAGGTCTTGTTCTTTGCTCTAGCTCTTGTATTTCTTTATATAAGTCCTTTTTTCTCTTTACCCTTGCCTTCTTCTTTCCCGCTCCAATTCCTATTAGGATCCCCCTAATTACCACCTTGTGGGTCTCCCATACTATTGCACTGGATATTCCTGGTGTCTCATTAGCTTTGAAAAAACTTTCCAATTCCTGCTCAATCCTATTTATTGTTTCTTGATCTTGAATCAAAGAATTGTTTAACCCCCAGCT
This sequence comes from Lithobates sylvaticus, assembly GCA_028564925.1. Taxonomy (NCBI): domain Eukaryota; kingdom Metazoa; phylum Chordata; class Amphibia; order Anura; family Ranidae; genus Lithobates; species Lithobates sylvaticus. Next base: position 198,165,988 of record CM053031.1, on the reverse strand, counting down.
TAGCCCCGGTCCAGAATCCCCTTTTATCTCCAATTGTATCTTTACTGGAGCATGGTCTGATAGAGTGATTGATTTTATTTCTGCCGTTTTAAGGGCCAGCATTAATTTAGGAGTTATGAACCGAGGAAAAACAGGTGTAGTCCCGTTCCTTCAAGTGGGTGATCCTGTGTCTTGTAGTTGCCAATTGGCTAGTGCTTTTATAAAAATGTTCTGCTTTTGTGCTGTGGAACGGTTTCTCCCTCCTGAAGTATCCACCCTAGGGTCTATACTCCAGTTTAAATCCCCTGCTACAATCAATTTACCCTCTTTAAAACCTTCTAATTTTTTCAGAGTTTTCATAACAAATTTGTCAGGGTTCTTATTCGGTGCATAAACATTCACAATCGTACATTTCATATTAAACAGTTTTCCTTTTAAAAACAGATATCTTCCCTCTGGGTCTACGAGACGCTCCTCAACCTCAAACTTTAACATCTTACTGAAGCCAATTGCTATACCTCTTGAGTGAGGGGATGGAGTATCTCCATAATACCATACTAGGAACTGGTGTGTGGTCAGCTTGATCCCCGATGTTTGAGTTATGTGTATCTCCTGGAGGCACACTATACTTGCTTCTAAATATTGCAATTCCTTATTTAAATTATATCTTTTTTTCTTGGTGTTTAAGCTCCTTATATTATATGTGATCAAATTAACCACCACCATATTATAATTTTTGATTTGCTGTTCTGTGCGGCGTGATGGACGTACGGACGTAGCGTCCGCACGGAGGGAGGAGTCTGAGCCCGAGGGCCGAGGAGAGCGGGCGAATGGCCAGGGAGGACGTGGGACCGGACCGCGCCGTGTGAGAGACGCCGCGGACGCCCGCACGACTCCCTGGGCTAAGGAAAGCAGAAGGCACGGATCCTCCCGGAGAGCAACGAGATCAGTGAAGCGGTGACCCTGAACGGGATCGCAAGCAGTAGCCCCCCCATCCCACCCTACCTCCGCCAACCCACTACCTCCTGCACAGCGGTACGGGTCCTCACGAACTCCCGGAGAAGGCATGGTCTGTGAGTATAGCATACAATCACTTGAAGCTCTTCTCTCGCGGAGGTAAGACAACAGTAATGTCTGATACACTGGGAAGTTTTATTGTGTGTGCCAGGATGTCACTAGCATAGGGAAAGTAGCACAGGATACGTGCGCCCCACCGCACAGGAAGAACTAATACAACCAGCAGACCCAGCAGACCCAGCAGTGTGAATTTAGACGTATGGCTTCGGCTCTCCCCCCCACCACCCTGCCTCAGCAAATGCGGTGCAAACAAATACGGTTAGTGCTGCAATGAAGGTCCCGACCGCGAGTTTACCTTACACCTTTATGGAAATCTGGTCTACCTGAAGTGAGCGATTGGTCAAATTTGGTCCCCTGTTTTATTGACTTCTCTGAGCGCCCTCTCCTCTCCCCCTCTCCTCTACTCTCACTGAGGCACGATCCCCCGCCCCTCCTGCAAGAGGGGATAGGTGGGTTATAGTCCAAATCGACCCCATATCAAAAGGGGAGCAGCAACCGGCGCTCGGTGTGCCCCCGGTTCACTCTGTGCTTATACAGTAGTGCAAAAATATACCCGCATGCGCACTTAAATCGCACCGGGTGGACTTGAGTGTGCACTGAGCCCCAGATCGGACAATTTTTTGCAATAAGGTGGCGTGGTTCCCCCCCCTTTAAATGCAGCTTGGATATAGCTGGAGCCCTAAAGTGATTGTCTGAAGCATGATAGATTTACATGGTGCCTATGGAGCTCTTTTTTTTTTCATTCTAAAAAGCTGCACTATCGAAATTGTGATTCCGATCGGTGACTAGGAAGATTGATTATCACACATTAAAAGTTGCACGATGGAATGATAGTGAGACTCTGATTGGGGTTCAGGGAGATATGTTACCATATACCAAATACTGCACTATGGAATGAAAAGTATGACTCCGATTGGTATCCACGAAAACCCACTGGCCATTATGGCGCAGCCTGACGAAAGAAGTCCGATTAGGACTGGTACCTCAGATTATGTATGTCTTATTTAAACTCCAGGTTTTTCTTAAACACGAAACCAGGGCTGAAATATAAAACTACATGCTTGTATGTCGCCCACGTCATCAAGATCAGAGACTCTATGTAACATATTGTAATTATCTATCGATTCTACCAGTAGAGCTATTTGGTAGGACACTGAAAAGGTGTAAACTGCTTATTGCTGAAGCTAACTAGCAGGAAGGGCGAACAAACTCCCCCATTCAAATATAACAGTTTCGGCCATTGCGTAAGTGTCTAGTGCCCCACTCAAAGACCCTACAGACGGAAAAGACCCCCCCCAGCCCTTGGCAAACTTGACTGTATACATTAGAGGGACACCCAGAGGGGCAAAAGACGGCCTTAAAGCAAGGATCCCATTAAAAGGTAGGAGGTGGAAAAGGGCCCAGGAGGCCTAGGTTTACTACAAGACTGGGGAAGAGAATCAGACCCACTAAAAAGGCCAACATGAGCAAAGACCCAGCCAAACAGCCTAAGAAAACTACCACCAAAGGCAGTAAAGGGGAGACAAGCACAATAAAACACTATTTAAGACAGGGTACAAGTCCAAAAACATCGGGAAAAGAAACACGGGCCGGAGTCGCCCCGGAGAGTAGGGACGGGGCGGAAGGAGAAATCAATGACTCCAGGGCGGACCTCACAATGGAGACTGAGACTGAGCCTAGTAGGGGGGAGGATCAACAATCAGGAACCCACATCCCCAATAAACTTGAAATGGAGGCGATGCTATTGCGCCTGGAAAATGTAATCAAACTTGAAATTGGCGCCCTACGGGAGGATATGGGACATCTGTTGTCCAGGGTTGAAGCAGTGGAGGGGAGAGCGGACTCTATAGATTTGGAAATCGCGAAGTTGAAAACACAATTAAAAGGCGCCTATCTCACTCAGAGAGACACCCTCTACAAGATAGAGGACCAAGAAAATAGGGATAGGAGGCAAAATCTGTGGCTGCGTGCCGTCCCGGAACAAAGAGGGGAAGACCTAGAAAGAAAACTACGGGAAATCTTGGGCCCCATAAGTGGCAAGGACGCAGATCACTTTCCCCACATAGAAAGGATACACCGAGTAGGAAGACCCGAAAAGGGGGGCGCAGAGCGGTCCCGGGACATAATTGTCAGATTCAGCTATTTTAAAGAAAAAGAGGACCTGTGGGCTAAAATAAGAAACAAATCTCCCATACGGCATAAGGAAGCTGAAATTCAAGTATACGCAGACCTATCGGCCCGAACCCTTGAAAGACGGAGACATCAGAAACCCCTGTTGGAAATATTGAAAAGGGAAAACATAAGATATAACTGGGGTTTCCCCTCATGTTTAATAGGGTCAAAAGAGGGGTGCACGGCCAGGTTGAGGTACCCGGAAGAAGTGCAGGGATTCTGTACAAAACTCGGGATCCCAGTCCCGAATCTGCAGGGCTGGATTGAAATGGAAGGTTTGGGGGACCCTGGGGGAGGGGGCGGGGGGGGAGGGAGGAGGGGTGAATGCCCACATGTAGCTGCAAAAGAATTCTGCTCAAATCGGCCCTGCCCCCCCCCCCCCTCTGCGCCCCGAGTTCGGGCCGCGGAGGGAGAGGGGAGGGCTAAACAAACTCCACCTCACCAGGAATCCGGAGTCTAAGGGAAGCCACAAAGGATGGCCCCCAAGGACCCGGGGACCCTAGTCGGGGTAAGAGAGGGGGGGAGGGGGGGGGGAGAGGGAGAGGGGGGGGGGAGAGAGGGGTGGGAAAGGGAGGGGGAGGAGGGGAGGGGAGGGGAGAGGGGGGGGATGGGGGGGGAAAGGGGGGGGGGGGGAGGGGGGGGGATGGGGGAAGGGGGAGGGAAACCACGTCCGCTGTGGGGCTGTTATCACCATCAATACGTCAGAGGGGAAAAAAAAAAAAAAAAAAAAATCCCAAAAAATAAATGAAGGACATAGAAATCAAATTCTTATCATATAATGTGAAAGGCCTAAACTCCCCCGGCAAGCGATCTAAAATTTTGGAGGAAGCAGAGAGATATGGCGCAGGTATAGTGTTCTTGCAAGAGACTCACCTGGCACATTCCTCAAATATTAGACTTTTTTCTCCAGCTCTCCCAAATTGGTTTTATGGAGATACTATCTCGAGCAGGGCAAGAGGAGTGGCTATTGGGATTGCGAGGGACATTGATTTCAAGGTGGAGGAGAGAATGACGGACCCCGAGGGGAGGTACCTGTTTCTTAGGGGCTCCCTCCTAGGGGTAGAACTCACACTGGCCAATGTTTATGCCCCCAACGCCAAACCTATCTTATTCCTCGAAGCAATTCTGCGTAAGCTAAGGGCCTTCAGGAAAGGATATCTGATCCTGATGGGGGACCTCAATTTCCTGATGGACCCCGCGAAGGACAGTACGTCTGGTGGCACGGGAAGGGGCAACATTCAACTGAAGCGGATTAAAAAAAACTATCGGAGGACCAACTGTTGGATGTGTGGAGGATCCAGCACCCGCAGTTGAGGGATTACTCGTTCTTCTCCCCCGTCCACCAGATGTATTCTCGCCTGGATTATATCTTAATAGACCATGGCATACTGGAAAGGGTCAAAGAAACCGAAATTGGAATAGCTTCCCTCTCGGACCATGCGCCGGTATCCATGAGGCTAAGGTTCCCCGAACACAAACAACCCTCTAGCGGATGGAAACTTAATCCAGAATTGTTACATGACAAAGAAATTCGTGATTATATCAAAAAGGAGCTAGAATGGTTCTTTCAAATCAACGACAACGGAGAGGTCTCAGAGGCACAACTGTGGGACGCTCATAAAGCGTTCATTAGGGGGCTCCTGATAGCTAAAGCCTCATGGAAAAAAAAGGAGAGGGTGGGAAAGACGCAGGCGCTGATGGCCGAGATTAAAACCCTGGAGCAAAAGCACAAATCTGGGGGGGCACGTAGCCAGAGCACATACATAGAGCTTACAGATAAGAGAGAGGAATTGAAAGATTTGGCTGAACAGGAAGTTAGACAGAAGTTCAATAAATTGGCCAGGGAACAATATATATGGGGCAACAAGCCAGGGAAATATTTAGCAAGGAAATTACAAAAAAAGAAAACCAGAAATTTTATTGAAAAAATTCAAACAAGAAACGGGGAGATGAAGTTTACCTCTAGTGAAATAGCCTCTACATTCAGAGACTATTACAAAGAACTTTACGAGGTGAAAACCAAGGGAAACAACGACAGCATGGGAAATAACCAGAAAACATTAGAGTTCCTAGAGAGGGCAGGGTTAATGGCTCTAGGGGGGGAGGAGAGAGATGAGCTTGAGAGGCCAATAACTGAGGAGGAGATCTTAGCAGCCATCAACAACTCTCCAACAGGGAAGAGCCCGGGCCCGGACGGCTTCACGGCCTCATATTATAAAACGTATAAAGAGATTCTTATACCGAGATTGCTGCGATATATGAATGGACTAGGGATAGACTATGAAATGAGCGAAGAGGCCCTAAAAGCTACAATCACCCTGTTGAGGAAGGATGGGAAGGATGGATCGGTGTGCTCGAACTACAGACCCATCTCCTTATTAAATTTCGACACAAAATTATACGCTAAGATACTGGCGGATCGAATAAAGGGGCACTTGGGCACACTGATCCATCCGGACCAGGTCGGGTTTGTCCCGGGCAGAGAGGGGAGGGACAATGGGATTCGGACATTGCTAGCCATACAGAGGATGGGAGATTCGAGAACCCCCAGTCTACTCCTCTCGATAGACGCTGAAAAAGCGTTCGACAGAGTAGACTGGGGGTTCATGTTCAATACCCTACAGAAGATGGGTTTCGGACCCAGAATTATTCAAAAAATCAAAACCCTATATAATCATCCGAAAACCAACATCAAGGTCAACGGAACGACCTCCGCGGAGTTCGAACTGTTTAATGGTACTAGGCAGGGCTGTCCACTCTCCCCTCTCCTTTTTATTCTATCCCTGGAACCGCTGTTAGCCACAATTCGCGGAAACCCAGAGGTGGAAGGCTGTAAAGTCGGCAGCGAAGAGCACAAACTTGTGGCCTTCGCGGACGACGTCCTCTTTTACATAAGCTCACCCCAGAAGTCAGTCCCCATATTGCTTAAAACCTTAAAGGAATATGGGGAACTAACAAACTTTAGAATCAATGCCTCAAAAACATTTATCCTTAATATTAACCTCAATAAAATAGAGAAACAGAACCTACAGAAAACAGTTAGTTTCGTCTGGAAAAAAAGGATAAAATACTTAGGAATAGAACTGGCCAACAACCCGAGGAAATTATACAAAATAAATTATATCCCACTCCTAGAAGACATAAAAAAAAAATGCCAAGAGCTGAAGGGAAAAATTCTATCCTGGATAGGCAGGATTAATTCGGTAAAAATGATGATCTTACCAGTCATCACATATAAATTCCAGATGCTCCCCCTCCCTCTCCCAAAACAGTACCTCGGTAAACTAAGGCCGCGTACACACGAAGGGACAATCCCGCGGGATTATCCTCTGGACTGAAGTCCAGCGGATAATCCCCTCGTGTGTGGGCGCCGGCGGACTTTTTGGCGCCAAAGTACGGCGGACTAAAGTTTCAGGTTTTGTTTTCAAATTATCCGCTGGACTTGGAAGTCCAGCGGACAATCCCGCCGTTAGTGGGCAAGTCCGCGGGACTTTTGAAATGAACGGACTTGCCGCTCATCGGCAAGTCCGTTCATTTAGCACGTGACTTCAGGTTACGTAGCTAGCGTAGGCAGTTACTGCCGCCGCGCTAGCTCCGTGACCTGGCATGGATTTAAAGGGAATCCCCACGCCGAAAAAACGGCGTGGGGGTTCCCCCCAAATCCATGTCAGACCCTCATCCGAGCACGCAGCCTGGCAGGCCAGGAAAGGGGTGGGGACGAACGAGCGCCCCCCCCCTCCTGAGCCGTACCAGGCCGCGTGCCCTCAACATGGGGGGTGCCCTGGGGAAAGGGGGGCCGTGCGGCCCCCCCACCCCAAAGCACCTTGTCCCCATGTTGATGAGGACAAGGGCCTCTTCCCGACAACCCTGGCCGTTGGTTGTCGGGGTCTGCGGGCGGGGGCTTATCGGAATCTGGGAACCCCCTTTAATAAGGGGGCCCCCAGATACCGGCCCCCCACCCTATGTTAATGAGTATGGGGTACGATGTACCCCTACCCATTCACCTAAGGTGTAAAATGTAAAGTAAAAAAAAAACACCCACACTTTTGAAAAAATAGTTTATTGCACTGCTCCGGGGGTCTTCTTCCGTCTTGGGGGTCTTCTCGCCGGACTCCCCCGCCATTTACCAAGCTCTTTTACCGAGCGAGGGGAGTCCGGCTACCTTCTTCGTCGTCGCCGCCGTCTGGGGGTCTCGATCCGCCTTCGGGGGTCTTCTTCCGTCTTGGGGGTCTTCTCGCCGGACTCCTCCCCTCTCTTCTGCTCTTTTACCTAGCTCTTTCACGAGGGGAGGTGTCCGGCTACCTTCTTTGTCGTCGCCGCCGTCGTCTGGGGGTCTCGATCCGCCTTCGGGGGTCTTCCGGGGGTCTCTTCTGTTCTTGCGGCGGTCGTCGTCTTCCGCGCCGCCGGCGCCTTCTTCTTCTTGTCCTTCTTCTTGTCCTTCTTGTTCTTCTTCTTCTTCCGATGTTGACCCGACGCTCTCTCTGCCCGGAATGCCTGTGCCGCTCTGAGCTCGGACTTATATAGGGACATGGGCGACAGGGTCACATGTTCATGTCACATGGTGACCCCGCCCCCTTGCGATGTCACAGTCCCAGCATCCTCCGGGACTGTGACAACACAAGGGGGCGGGGTCACCATGTGACATGTGCATGTGACCCTGTCGCCCATGTCCCTATATAAGTCCGAGCTCAGAGCGGCACAGGCATTCCGGGCAGAGAGAGCGTCGGGTCAACATCGGAAGAAGAAGAAGAACAAGAAGGACAAGAAGAAGGACAAGAAGAAGAAGGCGCCGGCGGCGCGGAAGACGACGACCGCCGCAAGAACAGAAGAGACCCCCGGAAGACCCCCGAAGGCGGATCGAGACCCCCAGACGACGGCGGCGACGACGAAGAAGGTAGCCGGACACCTCCCCTCGTGAAAGAGCTAGGTAAAAGAGCAGAAGAGAGGGGAGGAGTCCGGCGAGAAGACCCCCAAGACGGAAGAAGACCCCCGAAGGCGGATCGAGACCCCCAGACGGCGGCGACGACGAAGAAGGTAGCCGGACTCCCCTCGCTCGGTAAAAGAGCTTGGTAAATGGCGGGGGAGTCCGGCGAGAAGACCCCCAAGACGGAAGAAGACCCCCGGAGCAGTGCAATAAACTATTTTTTCAAAAGTGTGGGTGTTTTTTTTTACTTTACATTTTACACCTTAGGTGAATGGGTAGGGGTACATCGTACCCCATACTCATTCACATAGGGTGGGGGGCCGGTATCTGGGGGCCCCCTTATTAAAGGGGGTTCCCAGATTCCGATAAGCCCCCGCCCGCAGACCCCGACAACCAACGGCCAGGGTTGTCGGGAAGAGGCCCTTGTCCTCATCAACATGGGGACAAGGTGCTTTGGGGTGGGGGGGCCGCACGGCCCCCCTTTCCCCAGGGCACCCCCCATGTTGAGGGCACGCGGCCTGGTACGGCTCAGGAGGGGGGGGGGCGCTCGTTCGTCCCCACCCCTTTCCTGGCCTGCCAGGCTGCGTGCTCGGATGAGGGTCTGACATGGATTTGGGGGGAACCCCCACGCCGTTTTTTCGGCGTGGGGATTCCCTTTAAATCCATGCCAGCTTGCGGAGCTAGCGCGGCGGCATTTACTGCCTACGCTAGCTACGTAACCTGAAGTTACGTTCGAAATGAACGGACTGCTCCGTGTGTGGGCAAGTCCGTTCATTTTCAAAAGTCCCGCGGACTTTTGGCCGGCGGATTATCCGCTGGACAAGTCCGTGCGTGTGTGGGCAAGTCCACACCCTCGGAAAGTCCAGCGGACCTAGCCGGAAAGTCCAGCGGATTGTCCGCTGGACTTAGGTCCGCCGGCAAAAGTCCGTACGTGTGTACGAGGCATGAGAGCTATTATAATGAATTTCATATGGAATTACAAAAAACATAGAATCTCCCTCCAAGTTCTAAAACAAGACAAAAGTCAGGGCGGTCTGGCGGTCCCAGACATAGAAAGCTACTACCATGCTATAGCACTATTAAGAATCGCAGAATGGGGTAAAATAGGTAACACTAAAAGATGGGTTAGTTTGGAGGAAGCACTGAGTGAAGCTAGGCTGGGGAAGATTGTGTGGAATCCTCCGAAAAGCCGGACACTGGGAGAAAAAACACATATAATTACCATCACGACTTTGAAAATCTGGGACAAAATATATAAAATATTCAACAAAAATTATAATTCGCCACTTATAGCACTTAAAGAAAATCCTTTTTTCCCGCCAGGGTTAAAGGAAATAGGAGGTGATTGGATTAGAAAGGACTGCACGAGACTAGGGGAAGTTATCAGCAAGGGGAAGGTTATGACATTGCACGAGTTACAGAATAATGAGGCTTTCTCCATAGATGGATGGCGGCATCGCCAGCTAACCCACTTTGTGGGCTCTCTTCCTAGCCCATTAAGGGAGGCTAAGGATCTAACAAAATTAGAGAAAATCTTTACGGCTGAATGTTCAAAAAAAAGAATATCCAGAATATATAAACTGCTATTAGAAAGAGATAGACCGGAGATGCCGCCATACCTTACCAAATGGGAAAGTGAACTAGGAACACAATTAGAAATAGGCACAAGTAAGAAAATTTTAAAATTAGCACATGGGTCAGCGGTAGATGCGAGAACTGCAGAAACAAACTTTAAGTGCATGGCTAGGTGGTATAGAACCCCGGACAGGGTCAGCAATTTTCAGGCGGATACATCTGCGAACTGTTGGAGGGGGTGTGATCAAAGGGGCACAATGGGTCATTTATGGTGGGGGTGTCCTAAAATCAAAAAATTTTGGGAGACTATCCTAAAATACATAAAAGAAATAACAACGATCGAGGTAAAAAAATGACCCTTGGGTGGCACTTATGCATGCCACATCCAAGGAAATTAAACAATATAAAGGCTCATTGATTCCCCATCTGCTTAACGCGGCTAAAAAGGTAATTCCAAGGAGATGGAAGGACAAGGAAAGCCCACCCTTATGGGAATGGGTTGACGCAGTGGAGTCCACTTACATGATGGAATGTGTGTTGTACACCGGGGAGGAGGACAGAGAGGCCACGAGGGCTAGATGGGAGAGCTGGAGAAAATTCAAGAGGTCTTGGAGCTACAGGGAGGCTTTGCGAGTGCAGCCGTGACAACCGATGATCCCTGGGGGGTGAAGCCGAAAAGAGATCTAGCCACGGAAAGGCTGACCCTAAGGGCAGGAGAAGACACTGGGGAGAAAGGGCCACCTTACAACAACAAAACAGCGGACGGGGACGGGGAGGGTGGGGGGATGGGGGGGAAAAACAGAAAGAAAAAGAAAAAAGAAAAAAATAATAATAATTTTCGATTTGGTCATTAGGAGCCTCTAGTGGGACCCAGGGTTATCCTGGTGTTGGGGAAGGAGTGAGCGAGACAAAACAAAGAAAAAAAAAAGGGGGAACCCCCCACCTCCATAGTAAAAACCCATGTGCACAGAGTATAAAAGTTTGCTAATCTACAATGTGTGACTTCTTCTTTCAATGCTCATTACCAGGTTTTGAAGTAATTTTGTGTTTACAGTGACAATAGGGCTTATTTACTAAAGGAAAATCCATTTGGCACTACAAGTGCACTAGGAGACAGGCAAAAAGAAACACAAACAATAAAGAAAATTCAAGATTTTATCATATCATTTTTTTTTTTAATTAAAAAGATTTTTAGATATTGTCTGGCATAGCAATGGCCCCCCTACCCATAAAATAATCAACATATTTCTCCCGAACTGCACGGGCGCTTTGGGGGGCCAAGCCAGCATGGCCAGTATCCAGACCCGTCAGAGGATTATCAGGAATAATAAGTCCGGCCTCAGGCCCAACTGAGGCAATATAATTTGTGACATTTGTCCTTAAAAAATTGTGCAATATGCAGCAGCTTAAGATGATATGGTTGATTTTGCAGTCCGCCAGATGTATGGCTGTCAGAAACAGGCAGAACCAGCTGGCCATTATCCTGAAGGCATTATGAAAAAACTCTTCGGGCTCTGGCCAGCTGGTAGTTAAAAACCCTCCTCTCCGGGGTGAGGGTCCTCTGGGGGATTGGCCTCATCAGGTGCTCACCCAGACCAAAGGCTTCATCTGCAATAAAGATGAAGGGGAGTCCTTCCACGTTGTCTGCATCAGGTGGCAATGCCAGGCCAGTGAAGCCACCACTCTGGAGACGTCGGGAAAACTCTGTCTGGGCAAACTCATATTGTGCCGACACCGCCGCCATTAACACTACACTATTAAATCCCTTATAGTTATAATAGTAAGACCCCGAATGGGGAGGTGGCATGATGAGGACGTGCTTCCCATCTATAGCCCCTCCACAGTTGGGAAAGTCCCAAACGGTCGGCAAAATGGGATGCCACAGTCTGTCATTCCTGTGGCATTGAAGAATACTGTGGAGTCAAAGAGAAAAAAAAAGATTAGTAATTTTGCACATAACATTGCAAGCAGATTACACAAAAACATTCTTGCCCAACATCAGTATTAAATTTATTGTAAGGAGTATTTAAAGACAAAAATATAAGGCCCACTTATCAGATTCCTCCCCCCCTCTAATGGCCCATTGCAAACATTTTAGGGGTGGGGGGGGGTTCAAGTTGAATTTGGGACCCAAAAAAAAGCCTATGGCACTCTGCCTGAATTTAAGGACAACAATAACATTTGTACACATTTTAGGGGGTGTTTAGGTTAAAGCACTACTATGGAGATGACAAAATACATTAAGTGACTAGGCTAGGTGTATATGGGCCCAGTATATGGGGTGTATATGGGCCCAGGAGAGCATGCTGGGGAGGTTAGTGAAGGCAAATATGCATGTAGGCCAAAAAAGGAGCATTAAAAGATTACAGCATGCATGAGGACTAAGGGGACATTAACAGCATATTACAATCATGGTAATTTTGGAATGATGAAAGAAATACAATACATAAGCAAACATTAAATACATAGAATGTGATGTTAAAGGAGAAATCTTACCTTATCTTATAGTCCTTCTGCAGAACCTGAATAATAGCAGAACAAGTCTCTGGGATAATGATCCCCAGAGCCTGGGGGGAGAAGCCTGTCGAAAACTTGAGGTCCTGCAGGCTTCTCCCAGTCGCCAAGTACTGAAACGTTGCGACTAGCCTCTGCTCCGGAGTGATGGATTGCCTCATGCAGGTATCCTGCCTGCTAATATAAGGGGTCAGCAAAGCCAACACACAGTGAAAAACGGGGTCTGTCATCCTGAGAAAGTTCCTGAAATTATCAGGATTATTCTCCTGGATCTCACGCAGCAAAGGCATATGAGAGAATTGGTCACGCTGGAGTAACCAATTCTTGGTCCATAAACTCCTCCCCACCCTGTTCATGGACTGGGCTTGGGTCCAAGTATGAACCCCAACACCAAGCCACCACACAGCACGAACTCTATGACGACTACGTACCCGCAACATGGCTTCAAAACGGTCGGTTGGTAAAAAACAAACTAACAGAACGCACTGAAGAACAGCAAGGCCTGTGAAGAGCGAGCTGAAAATCAGCAACGAGCAGACAAGAACGCACTGAAAAACAGATACAAACTGACTGCATGCACTGAAGAAAAGATACAAACCCACAAGCACAAACTGAACAGCAGTAAAACGGTCTGAAAAGCTTGAGTCTGAAAATCGCGCATCGTCTCTCACCAAACTTCTACTAACATGAGATAAACACGAGATTAGCAGAAGGAGCCCAAAGGGGGGTGCATTTGCTATTGACCTTCATTTTTATAGTGCTGTCGTACCTGTTGTACGTAACAGCGTTCTTGACGGAATTTGGTCGGAATTCCGTAGAAAAAATCTTCTGAGTTTATTCCTAGGGCAAAACCGGTCATGTGTATGCAGCATTAGATGCAATACAGTTAACAAAAGAGCTTGCAATATGCAAATGTCGAGCACACACAAAACATACAGTCCCCATCTCGAAGGGAAATAAAAGGACATGAAGCGGCCAAAATAGCAGCACAAGAAAAACATCAAATAATGACAGAACAGGAAATTATAGAGATAGATCATACAGTCCTTACGGATATGCAGCAGAATGCACCTTCCGGTGAGAAACAATATTGGAAAACAAAAGGTTGCACAATAATAGATAACATTTATACATCACCTGAAGAAAAAACGGTATTGCCAAAATCCCTGTAAAAACAGGGGGATGATTGAGATGTTAAATAAGGTATGTACAGCCTATGGTTTCACTAACTACTCAAACACTTTTTGTTCTCAATGCAATATATGTGCAAGACACCAGAGGCATAACTAGAACCTTCAGGGCCCCGGGGATAGGGATGAGATCTGTGGTGGTGGTCAGTAAGAGGCAGAGGTTGGAAAAGGTTGCACTGAAAATGTGTCACTTACTTTGTCAGTTAGTCAGTCGATTCCTTCCCCTTCATCATTACTTCCTTCCGCCTGGGATGCTCCTATGTCATGGGGTCTTGTGCAGAGGGGAGAGCTCCTCCACCTTCACTCCAGCGTCTGCCTCCCTACATGGTGTCCCGTGGTGGGACAAATGGACAGCCAAAACGGTGGAGGGCAGGGGGACCCCTCACAGTGGAGACAGCGGAGAATGGGTTGGCGGCCCCTAAGAGTGGAGAGCGGGCGGCGGGCGGCACCTAAGAGTGGAGAGCGGGCGGGCGGGCGGCCCCTGAGAGTGGAGAGCGGGCGGGCGGCCCCTGAGAGTGGAGAGCGGGCGGGCGGCCCCTGAGATTGGAGAGCGGGCAGGCGGGGGGCCCCTGAGAGTGGAAAGCGGGCGGCCCCTAAGACTGGAGAGCGGGCAGGCGGGCGGCCCCTGAGAGTGGAGAGCGGGCGGGCGGGCGGCCCCTGAGAGTGGAGAGCGGGCGGGCGGGTGGCCCCTAAGACTGGAGAGCGGGCGGGCGGGTGACCCCTAAGACTGGAGAGCGGGTGGCCCCTGAAAGTGGAGAGCGGGCGGGTGGGCGGCCCCTGAGAGTGGAGAGCGGGCGGCCCCTGAGAGTGGAGATCGGGCAGGCGGGCGGCCCCTGAGAGTGGAGAGCGGGCGGGCGGGTGATACCTAACAGTGGAGAACGGGCAGGCGGGGGCCCCCACCCATAGAGGCGAGCTCCAGGGCCCAGTCACAAGTACGACTGCTGCGACCCTGGTAGTTCCGCCACTGAAAAACACAATGCTCAGGGAGGCATAAGACCACGGAAAGGGAACTTCCCTACACCGCAATAACCATTCCAACACATTTGTATGGATTTTATTGAATTGGACAAATGATAAAGGAAAAAATATTGTTTGGTAATCATAGACACCCTGACCAAATGGGTGGAGGTATTTTCCTGACAGGAACTGCAGACGCACAGACTGTGGCCAAAGCATTACTAAGAGATATAATTCCTAGGTTTGGAATCCCTGAAAAGATCTACAGCGATAATGGATCCCATTTTGTAAATAAAACTATACAACATTTGACAGAAGTGATGGGTATCCAAGTAAAAAACCATTGCGCCTACCACCCACAATCAGCTGGATTGGTGGAGAGACACAATGGGATCCTAAAAAATAAGCTGAGAAAAGCCATGGAAGAAACAGGTAAAAATTGGATGTACTGCCTACAATTAGCTGTGACTAGTATGCATATTACACCCACACAGGAAGGTTTGAGCCCATTTGAAATGATACATGGAAGGCCATATAGAATACCCTTACTACTAAATGAAACACCAGTTGAAGAATCTGAATGTACCTTAGCAGAATATATGTCTAACCTGTTGAAACAGAAACAAAGTAATGAGGTCTGTTCTATTCCAGAAGGTTCAATCCAAGGAGAAGAAAAAATCCATATAGGAGACTGGGTCCTGGTGGGTGACTATAAATAAAAATGTTGACTGGATTAACTATATATACTATAACCAACAACGATTTAGAAACTATAGTAGGGATGCTGTAAGAGGTTTAGCAGTACAACTGGCCCCCAGGGCCGATTCTAGGGTCACAGACACCTGGGTGCAGTCATCTTACCAACTCCTCCCCTTTACAAATGTTTCTATGACAATGACTCAAACACAGAGATGTTCCCCTAAGAAGTCTTTGTTAACCTGGGATCCTCTCATGATCTTTTACCAATAAAGAAAATACAGGAAAAGCATACACTAATGAGACCAGGAGGGGAGTCTCTCTGATGCACATAGAGGGGGCTTCTGTTAGAGAGTCTGTTAGAAAGAGCCCCCAGACATAGTACAGGAGATGGTCAGAGACTGTAGACATGATACAAGAGACGGTCAGAGACTGTAGACATGATACAAGAGACGGTCAGAGACTGCAATAATAGTACAGGAGATGGTCAGACTGCACACATAATACAGAAGATGGTCAGAGACTGCAGACATGGTACAGGAGATGGTCAGAGACTGCAGACATAAAACAGGAGATGGTCAGAGACTGCAGACATAATACAGGGGATGGTCAGAGACTGCAGACATACTACAGGAGATGGTCAGAGACGGCAGACATACTACCGGAGATGGTCAGAGATGGCAGACATAATACAGGAGATGGTCAGAGACTGCAGACATACTACATGAGACAGTCAGAGACTGCAGACCTACTACAGGAGATGGTCAGAGACGGCAGACCTACTACAGGAGATGGTCAGAGACGGAAGACGTAATACTGGAGATGGCAAGAGACTGCAGACATACTACAGGAGATGGTCAGAGACTGCAGACAGACATACAGGAGATGGTCAGAGACTGCAGACAGACCTACTACAGGAGATGGTCAGAGACGGAAGACGTAATACTGGAGATGGCAAGAGACTGCAGACATACTACAGGAGATGGTCAGAGACTGCAGACAGACATACAAGAGATGGTCAGAGACTGCAGACAGACATACTACAGGAGATGGGCAGAGAATGCAGACAGACATACTACAGGAGATGGTCAGAGACTGCAGACATACTACAGGAGATGGTCACAGACTGCAGACATGTTACAAGAGATGGTCAGAGACTGCAGACATAGTACAGGAGATGGTCAGAGATGGAAGAAATAATACAGGAGATGGTCAGAGACTGCAGACATGCTACAGGAGATGGTCAGAGACTGCAGACATGTTACAAGAGATGGTCAGAGACTGCAGACATGTTACAAGAGATGGTCAGAGACTGCAGACATGTTACAAGAGATGGTGAGAGACTCCAGACATGTTACAAGAGATGGTGAGAGACTGCAGACATGTTACAAGAGATGGTGAGAGACTGCAGACATGTTACAAGAGATGGTCAGAGACTGCAGACATGATACAAGAGATGGTCAGAGACTGCAGACATGTTACAAGAGATGGTCAGAGATGGCAGACATAGTACAGGAGATGGTCAGAGACTGCAGACATAGTACAGGAGATGGTCAGAGACTGCAGACATAGTACAGGAGATGGTCAGAGACTGCAGACATAGTACAGGAGATGGTCAGAGACTGCAGACATAGTACAGGAGATGGTCAGAGACTGCAGACATGATACAAGAGCTGGTCAGACTGCAGACAGGTTACAAGAGATGGTCAGAGACTGCAGACATGTTACAAGAGATGGTCAGAGACTGCAGTTCATATGGACGTTAGTAGATAATGGCCGATCGGCCCTCTCACCTGACCCAGCGATACAACAGCAACGGTTCCTCTGATCAGGAGTCAGCTCACTCTGAATTGCCCATGGCGACACTGCTGGGTAGAGCTCAGATCTGTATTCTGGCAATGACTCCATTCCTTTCTCCACCAGGGATGGCGCCAGGCTGTGTGGCTTTCCCTTTGGTGGCGCAGGGCAGCAGGGTTCTCTCTCTGATGGTGTTTGCTCAGCACTGTCCTATCCCTCTGAAGTCCTGGGTGTACTTCCCTGAAAGCTTTCCCGGGCTCCTGGCTCTCTCCCATTCAGCTGAGCATGCTGTGTGGGCTGCAGTTTCTGTGTTACAGTGGGGCTGCCTGTCCTTGGGACAACATGTCCCACAATCCTCTTCTTTGCTCCTTTTTTTTTTTCTTCCCTGGCCGATAAGAAGGCGGGGGAAGAAACATAGTGCGCCGCTCATTAGTACAGCAGCGGAGAGGGAGAGGGGAAATAAGAGCCTGCGGCTGCAGTGGCGTCACTAGGGTTGGTGTAACCCGGTGCGGTAAAACATGGTATCACTCCCTCCAACAACTATAGTCGCCCCTCAGTACAGACCCCACTCCATTAAGTATAGACCCCCCTCCATCAGTGCAGACCCCCCACAAAGTATAAACCCCAGTATAGACCCCCAGGACAAAACACCCCCCTTTATCAGTATAGACCTCC
Source organism: Lithobates sylvaticus (assembly GCA_028564925.1). Classification (NCBI taxonomy): domain Eukaryota; kingdom Metazoa; phylum Chordata; class Amphibia; order Anura; family Ranidae; genus Lithobates; species Lithobates sylvaticus. The sequence continues at coordinate 198,148,432 of CM053031.1, read as the reverse complement.
CTCAGGACAAACCACCCCCCTCCATTAGTACAGACCCCCCCAGGAAAAACCATCCCCCCTCCATTAGTACAGAACCACCCCCCCTCCATTAGTACAAACCCCCCAGAACAAACCACCCCCATCCATTAGTACAGACCCCCCAGAACAAACCACCCCCTACATTAGTACAGACCCCCCAGAACAAACCACCCCCCTCCATTAGTACAGACTCCCTGAACAAACCACCCCCCTCCATTAGTACAGACCCCCCCAGAACAAACCACCCCCCTCCATTAGTACAAACCCCCCAGAACAAACCACCCCCTACATTAGTACAGACCCCCCAGGACAAAACCACCCCCCTCCATTAGTACAGACCCCCCAGAACAAACCACCCCCCCTACATTAGTACAGACCCCCCAGAACAAACCACCCCCCTCAATTAGTACAGACCCCCCAGGACAAACCACCCCCTCCATTAGTACAGACCCCCCTCAGGACAAACCACCCCCCCTCCATTAGTACAGAACCACCCCCCCCTCCATTAGTACAAACCCCCAGAACAAACCCCCCCCCCCTCCATTAGTACAGACCCCCAGAACAAACCACCCCCCCCCTACATTAGTACAGACCCCCCAGAACAAACCACCCCCCTCCATTAGTACAGACCCCCCCAGAACAAACCACCCCCCTACATTAGTACAGACCCCCCAGACAAACCACCCCCCTCAATTAGTACAGACCCCCCAGGACAAACCACCCCCTCCTCCATTAGTACAGAACCACCCCCCTCCATTAGTACAAACCCCCAGAACAAACCACCCCCCTCCATTAGTACAGACCCCCAGAACAAACCACCCCCCTCCATTAGTACAGACTCCCAGAACAAACCACCCCCCCTCCATTAGTACAGACCCCCCCAGAACAAACCACCCCCTCCATTAGTACAAACCCCCCAGAACAAACCACCCCCCCTCCATTAGTACAGACCCCCCAGAACGAACCACCCCCTACATTAGTACCATCCCCCCTCCATTAGTACAGAACCACCCCCTCCATTAGTACAAACCCCCAGAACAAACCACCCCCCTCCATTAGTACAGACCCCCCAGAACAAACCACCCCCCCCCCTCCATTAGTACCATTAGTACAGACTCCCTGAACAAGCCACCCCCCTCCATTAGTACAGACCCCCCCCCCAGAACAAACCACCCCCCTCCATTAGTACAAACCCCCAGAACAAACCACCCCCCTCCATTAGTACAGACCCCCCAGAACAAACCACCCCCTACATTAGTACAGACCCCCCAGGACAAACCACCCCCCCTCCATTAATACAGACCGCCCAGAACAAACCACCCCCTACATTAGTACAGACCCCCCAGAACAAACCACCCCCTCAATTAGTACAGACCCCCCTCTGGACAAACCATCCCCCCTCCATTAGTACAGAGCCACCCCCCTACATTAGTACAGACCCCCCCAGGACAAACCACCCCCCTCCATTAGTACAAACCCCCCAGAACAAACCACCCCCCTCCATTAGTACAGACCCCCAGAACAAACCACCCCCTCCATTAGTACAGACCCCCCTCAGGACAAACCATCCCCCCCTCCATTGGTACAGAACCACCCCCTCCATTAGTACAAACCCCCAGAACAAACCACCCCCCCTCCATTAGTACAGGCCCTCCCAGAACAAACCACCCCCGCTCCATTAGTACAGACTCCCCGGACAAACCACCCCTCCATTAGTACAGACCCCCCAGAACAAACCACCCCCCTCCATTAGTACAGACCCCCCCCCCCAGAACAAACCACCCCCTCCATTAGTACAGACCCCCCCAGGACAAACCACCCCCCTCCATTAGTACAGATCCCCCAGAACAAATTACCCCCCTCCATTAGTACAGACCCCTCCAGGACAAACCACCCCCTCCATTAGTACAGACCCCACCCAGAACAAACCACCACCCTACATTAGTACAGACCCCCAGAACAAACCACCCCCCCCCCCCTCCATTAGTACAGACCCCCCAGGACAAACCACCCCCCTCTATTAGTACAGACCCCCCGACAAACCACCTCCCCCCTTCCATTAGTACAGACCCCCCCAGACAAACCACCCCTACATTAGTACAGACCCCCAGAACAAACCACCCCCCCTCCATTAGTACAGACCCCCCAGGACAAACCACCCCCCTCTATTAGTACAGACCCCCCGACAAACCACCTCCCCCTTCCATTAGTACAGACCCCCCCAGACAAACCACCCCTACATTAGTACAGACCCCCCAGGACAAACCACCCCCCTCCATTAGTACAGAACCCCCCCAGGACAAACCATTCCCCTCCATTAGTATAGACCCCCAGGACAAACCACCCCTCCTCCATTAGTATAGACCCCCCAGGACAAACCACCCCCCCTCTATTAGTACAGACCCCCCCAGGACAAACCACCCCCTCTCCATTAGTACAGACCCCCAGGACAATCCACCCCCTCCATTAGTACAGAACCCCCAGGACAAACCACCCCCCTCCATTAGTTTAGACCCCCCAGGACAAATCACCCCCCTCCATTAGTATAGACCCCCCCCCCAGGACAAATCACCCCCTCCATTAGTTTAGACCCCCCAGGACAAATCACCCCCCTCCATTAGAATAGACTCCCACAGGACAAACCACCCCCCTCCATTAGTACAGATCCCCCCAAAACAAATTACCCCCCTCCATTAGTACAGACCCCTCCCGGACAAACAACCCCCTCCATTAGTACAGACCCCACCCAGAACAAACCACCACCCTACATTAGTACAGACCCCCAGAACAAACCACCACCCTACATTAGTACAGACCCCCAGGACAAACCACCCCCCTCCATTAGTACAGACCCCCCGACAAACCACCTTCCCCCTTCCATTATTACAGACCCCCCCAGACAAACCACCCCCTACATTAGTACAGACCCCCAAGACAAACCACCCCCCCTCTATTAGTACAGAACCCCCCCAGGACAAACCATTCCCCTCCATTAGTATAGACACCCAGGACAAACCACCCCTCCTCTATTAGTATAGACCCCCCAGGACAAACCACCCCCCCCTCTATTAGTACAGACCCCCCCAGGACAAACCACCCCCTCTCCATTAGTACAGACCCCCAGGACAAACCACCCCCTCCATTAGTACATACCCCAGGACAAACCACCCCCCCTCCATTAGTTTAGACCCCCCAGGACAAATCATCCCCTCCATTAGTATAGACCCCCCAGGACAAACCACGCCCTCCATTAGTTTAGACCCCCAGGACAAATCACCCCCTCCATTAGAATAGACTCCCACAGGACAAACCCCCCCCCCCCCATTAGGCTAATTAAAAATAAGAACAGAGCGCGTCAGGCTTGGGCAGCAGGCAGAAGTTACTCACAGGAGGAGAACTGGAACATGTCGGGCTCGGCCACGGTTAGCCCGCCCCCCAGTGACGTCACTGCGCGTCACAGCTGGTCTCTCCGGTCTCCAGCTGTTTCGCTCTCCTCCGCTGAAAGGAGGAGGGAGGGGCTTGGGGAGAAAACACAGCGCCGGCAGTGACAGGTGGAAAGAGCCGCCTATGGGCGAGGAGGAGGAGGAGGGCGGGGAGCATTCTGGCGCTTCAGTGCCCCCGAGCACCCGCCTGGGATTGGCCCTGCTGGCCCCCCTCATCTCTAATGGCATGGCAGAATCGAATGGCCTTAGGTATTGTCCTGGCTGAAAGAGGAGGGGTATGCAAAATGTTTGGCAGCATGTGTTGTACCTTTATCTCTAATAATACAGCTCCTGGAGGGACCGTGACCAGAGCCCTGTAAGGACTGACTGCTCTATCGAATGAATTAGCGGAAAACTCAGGTATCAATGATCCATTCACAAACTGACTTGAAGGATGGTTCGGTAAGTGGACTGGACTTATCACATCATGTTTGATCTCAATTGCTGTGGCTTTGGCCGTTCTGGTCACTTGCGGATGCTGCTGCATTCCCTGTATTCGAGGACTTTCACAAAAACTGATTGAAACCGCAATCTCAAGAACGATGCATCAAGCCCTTCCTACCTCTGAGGAAACCTCTGTAGATATTGAAGCTAGACTTAAAGCCGGGTTCCACCCTAAAGTGGATCTTCCGCTCATCGGAACCCTCCCCCCCTCCGGTGTCACATTTGGCACCTTTCAGGGGGAGGGGGGTGCAGATACCTGTCTAAGACAGACATTTACACCCACTTCCGGGCATAGACTCCCACGGGAGTCTATGCCTCTTCCTGTCCCGCCGCGCTGTCTGCTGGGACACACACGGGTTCCAGAGACTGCGCGGACGATTCTCATTGCGCTGCGCGACTCGCGCATGCGCAGTAGAGAACCAGGAAGTGAAGCCGCAACGCTTCACTTCCTGATTCCCTTACCGAGAATGGCGCCGGCAGCAGCAGAGAGCCGAGCGATTGATCGGCCTCTGCTGCCGACATCGCTGGACTCCAGGATAGGTAAGTGTCCATTTATTAAAAGTCAGCAGCTGCAGAATTTGTAGCTGCTGGCTTTTAAAAAAAAAAAATTTCAGGTGCAATCCCTCTTTAATGACATACAGTCCAAAAGTGTATAACACAGGGACTAATTTCGAAATGTGTTGAGATAAATAGCCACACAAGAGGAGGAAATGTTAAAAAAGTTTCTATTGTGTGACTATTAAAACTAACCTGAGATTTTTAAGATGGCTTCTGAGCATGGTTGCATTAAAGAGGAGTGCCCACTAAATTTCTTTTTTTAAAAGTCAGCAGCTACAAATACTGCAGCTGCTGACTTTTAATAATCGGACACTTACCTGTCCCAGGGTCCAGCGATGCGGGGGAAGGAAGTGATGTCAGTGCCCGGGCACTGAAGGTGGCAGACTACGAGGGACCCCCTAGCAACAGGCATTTAGAGGTGAGTAAAAAAAAAAAATCCAATTCTTTTTTTGAATTTTTTTTTATGATTTTTAAGCACATTTTTTTTTTTGGTGGCAACACCACTTTAACTTCTCTTTTGTTTTTGTCTAGCAAGCTTTGCTATATTGTAACAGCCTTGTACAGGAACCACTGATAAGCAAAATAAAGTTACGTAAAAGAAGCTGCCAGTGTTTTCCTCAGCCTATAGAAGCATTTTAGAAGTATTAGGAGGGGGCTGTACTCCTCTCACTCTGTGTGATTCCTGCTTTAGCCTTTGACTCAAAAGCATCACCCAGAATGTACCGGTTAGGGTTGCCACCTTTTCTTCAAGTCAAACCCGAACACTTTAGCGGCACACAGTGTAAACTATACATATATTTTTATATTAAATAACATTTCTTTTCTTGTTAAAAAAAATAACATTTCTAATCATATGAAGTTAATAGCAAGAGTTCCCCTTTACATCAGAGTCCACAGAGTTATCCTTTTACATCTGAATTTGCAGAGTTCCCTTTCTCTGTAAGGGGGACTCTGCAGACTCTGATGTAAGGGAGAACTCTGGGGACTCTAACATAAGGAATGCTCTGGGAACCCTGATTTAAAGGGGGAACACTGAAAATTCTGATGTACGGAGAGGACTCTGATGTAAGGGTGAATACTGTGGCCTCTGGTGTAAAGGGGAACTCTGATGTAAGGGGTGCTCTGAGAACCCTGAATTACCTTAGTTTACTCACTCAGAGGCAGGAGAGAGAAGGAGGGAGACTTCAGTCACAGACAGGGATGAATGGTGAGCTCACTCACCCCTTGGAAGTCAGCAACTCTCATCCAGATGCATCTGGAAGCCATAGTCCGGTCTAGATAATGTGTCCGGGTTTCAGGCAGTCTGAAACCTGGATGCATGATTCTAAACCCAAACTGTCCGGGTGAATCCCGGACAGGTGGCAACCCTAGTACCGGTGCATTTTGAATAAATTGACTACACTTTTAAACACCTGGAGTTTGACTGATCACAGGGGAAGAAATATCCTAACAACATCCACATGGCTTTGAGATGTTTGGCTCCTATGCCCCACCTCTCTAGGCCGCTACCCTCCTGACATTTATATGGGCACTAACTTCACCAACCACATTACTACAGGAATGCCTAAAATGGGACCTAACACCCAATTACATAATTCCCCATTACACGCCACCTAGTGGGAACCTAGCTTACTGCACCTGCTTACAGGGCGCTAAACCTCCAACATGGACAACTGATGGACATGACCAGAGCATAATACTAATAAACTCTATACATATACACACCAACAAAATAGTTTGACCACTAAGCATGAGAGCAGTGGCGGAACTACCACCATAGCGACCCATGCGGGCACTATGGGGACCGCAGCCAAGTGGGGCCGGTCATATTTACCAATAGAATTCCTTTTTTCAAGATTTTTCGCCGCCCGCCATTTTCCAGAAGACCAGACGAGTTAGAAAGGAGAAGCGGAGCCTGCTGAGTGGCTACAATAGAAATAAAGCTGCGGCTCCGCCCACCCCCTGCCCCAGTCTGTCTGTCATCTGTGACCTGTTGTGGAAAGGGGTGGGGGTGGGTGGTGCCGCAGCTCAATTTCTATTGTAGCTGGCCGGCTCTGCTTCTATTTTGTTCCCCCTTGGCCTTCAGTAATGGTGGCGGAGACACCTCTGCTGGGATACAGAAGGGTTCCAATGGGGGGGGACACTTGAGATGTAAGGAAGCACTCCGCTGGCTGGGGACAGTGACACCTGAGATGTAAGGAAACACTCCACTGGGGACACCTGAGATGTAAGGAGGCACTCCGTTGGGGACACCTGAGATGTAAGGAGGCACTCTGCTGGGGACACCTGAGATGTAAGAAGCACTCCGCTGGGGACACCTGAGATGTAAGGAGGCACTCTGCTGGGGACACCTGAGATGTAAGGAGACACTCCGCTGGGGACACCTGAAATGTAAGGAGGCACTCCGCTGGTGACACCTGAGATGTAAGGAAGCATTCCGCTGGGGAAACCTGAGATGTAAGGAAGCACTCCGCTGGGGACACCTGAGATGTAAGGAGGCACTCCGCTGGGGACACCTGAGATGTAATGAGGCACTCCGCTGGGGACACCTGAGATGTAAGGAAACACTCTGCTGGGGACACCTGAGCTGTAAGGAGGCACTCCACTGGGGACACCTGAGATGTAAGGAAGCACTCCGCTGGGGACACCTGAGCTGTAAGGAAGTACTCCGCTGGGGACACCTGAGATGTAAGGAAACACTTCGCTGGGGACAGTGACACCTGAGATGTAAGGAAACACTCCGCTGGGGACACCTGAGATGTAAGGAAGCCCGCCGCTGGGGACACCTGAGACGTAAGGAAGCACTCCGCTGGGGACACCTGATATGTAAGCAGGCACTCCGCTGGGGACACCTGAGATGTAAGGAGGCACTCCGCTGGGGACACCTGAGATGTAAGGAGGCAACCCGCTGGGGACACCTGAGATGTAAGGAGGCACTCCGCTGGGGACACCTGAGATGTAAGGAAGCCCTCCGCTGGGGACAACTGAGAAGTAAGGAAGCACTCCGCTGGGGACACCTGAGATGTAAGGAAGCACTCCGCTGGGGACACCTGAGATGTAAGGAAGCCCTCCGCTGGTGACACCTGAGATGTAAGGAGGCACTCCGCTAGGGACACCTGAAATGTAAAGAGGCACTCCGCTGGGGACACCTAAAATGTAAGGAGGCACTTCGCTGGGGACACCTGAGATGTAAGGAGGCACTCCGCTGGGGACACCTGAGATGTAAGGAAACACTCCGCTGGGGACACCTGAGATGTAAGGAAACACTCCGCTGGGGACAGTGACACTTGAGATGTAAGGAAACACTCTGCTGGGGACACCTGAGATGTAAGGAATCACTCCGCTGGGGACACCTGAGATGTAAGAAGGCACTCCGCTGGGGACACCTGAGATGTAAGGAAGCCCTCCGCTGGGGACACCTGAGATGTAAGGAGGCACTCCGCTGGGGACCCCTGAAATGTAAGGAAACACTCCGCTGGGGACACCTGAAATGTAAAGAGACACTCCGCTGGGGACACCTAAAATGTAAGGAGGCACTTCGCTGGGGACACTTGAGATGTAAGGAGGCACTCCGCTGGGGACACCTGAGATGTAAGGAAACACTCCGCTGGGGACAGTGACACCTGAGATGTAAGGAAACACTCTGCTGGGGACACCTGAGATGTAAGGAAGCACTCCGCTGGTGACACCTGAGATGTAAGCAGGCACTCTGCTGGGGACACCTGAGATGTGAGGAAGCACTCCGCTGGGGACACCTGAGATGTAAGGAAACACTCCGCTGGGGACACCTGAGATGTAAGGAGGCACTCCGCTGGGGACACCTGAGATGTAGGGAAGCACTCCGCTGGGGACACCTGAGCTGTAAGGAAGTAATCCGCTGGGGACACCTGAGATGTAAGGAGGCACTCCGCTGGGGACACCTGAGATGTAATGAGGCACTCCGCTGGGGACACCTGAGATGTAAGGAAACACTCTGCTGGGGACACCTGAGCTGTAAGGAGGCACTCCACTGGGGACACCTGAGATGTAAGGAAGCACTCCGCTGGGGATACCTGAGCTGTAAGGAAGTACTCCGCTGGGGACACCTGAGATGTAAGGAAACACTTCGCTGGGGACAGTGACACCTGAGATGTAAGGAAACACTCCGCTGGGGACACCTGAGATGTAAGGAAGCCCGCCGCTGGGGACACCTGAGACGTAAGGAAGCACTCCGCTGGGGACACCTGAGATGTAAGCAGGCACTCCGCTGGGGACACCTGAGATGTAAGGAGGCACTCCGCTGGGGACACCTGAGATGTAAGGAGGCAACCCGCTGGGGACACCTGAGATGTAAGGAGGCACTCCGCTGGGGACACCTGAGATGTAAGGAAGCCCTCCGCTGGGGACAACTGAGAAGTAAGGAAGCACTCCGCTGGGGACACCTGAGATGTAAGGAAGCACTCCGCTGGGGACACCTGAGATGTAAGGAAGCCCTCCGCTGGGGACACCTGAGATGTAAGGAGGTACTCCGCTAGGGACCCCTGAAATGTAAGGAATCACTCCGCTGGGGACACCTGAAATGTAAAGAGGCACTCCGCTGGGGACACCTAAAATGTAAGGAGGCACTTCGCTGGGGACACCTGAGATGTAAGGAGGCACTCCGCTGGGGACACCTGAGATGTAAGGAAACACTCCGCTGGGGACACCTGAGATGTAAGGAAACACTCCGCTGGGGACAGTGACACTTGAGATGTAAGGAAACACTCTGCTGGGGACACCTGAGATGTAAGGAATCACTCCGCTGGGGACACCTGAGATGTAAGAAGGCACTCCGCTGGGGACACCTGAGATGTAAGGAAGCCCTCCGCTGGGGACACCTGAGATGTAAGGAGGCACTCCGCTGGGGACCCCTGAAATGTAAGGAAACACTCCGCTGGGGACACCTGAAATGTAAAGAGACACTCCGCTGGGGACACCTAAAATGTAAGGAGGCACTTCGCTGGGGACACTTGAGATGTAAGGAGGCACTCCGCTGGGGACACCTGAGATGTAAGGAAACACTCCGCTGGGGACAGTGACACCTGAGATGTAAGGAAACACTCTGCTGGGGACACCTGAGATGTAAGGAAGCACTCCGCTGGTGACACCTGAGATGTAAGCAGGCACTCTGCTGGGGACACCTGAGATGTGAGGAAGCACTCCGCTGGGGACACCTGAGATGTAAGGAAACACTCCGCTGGGGACACCTGAGATGTAAGGAGGCACTCCGCTGGGGACACCTGAGATGTAGGGAAGCACTCCGCTGGGGACACCTGAGCTGTAAGGAAGTAATCCGCTGGGGACACCTGAGATGTAAGGAGGCACTCCGCTGGGGACACCTGAGATGTAAGGAGGCACTCCGCTGGGGACATCTGAGATGTAAGGAGGCACTCCGCTGGGGACATCTGAGATGTAAGGAGGCACTCCGCTGGGGACACCTGAGATGTAAGGAGGCACTCCGCTGGGGACACCTGAGATGTAAGGAAAGACTCCGCTGGGGACACCTGAGATGTAAGGAGGCACTCCGCTGCGGACACCTGAGATGTAAGGAAGCACTCCGCTGGGGACACCTGAGATGTAAAGAGGCACTCCGCTGGGGACTCCTGATATGTAAGGAGGCACTCCGCTGGGGACACCTGAGATGTAAGGAGGCACTCCACTGGGGACACCTGAGATGTAAGGAGGCACTCAGCTGGGGACACCTAAGACGTAAGGATGCACTCCGCTGGGGACACCTGAGATGTAAGTAAGCACTCTGTTGGGGACACCTGAGATGTAAGGAAGCCCTCCGCTGGGGACACCTGAGATGTAAGGAGGCACTCCGCTGGGGACACCTGAAATGTAAGGAGGCACTCCCCTGGGGACACCTGAAATGTAAGGAGGCACTCCACTGGGGACACCTGAGATGTAAGGAGTCACTTCGCTGGGGATACCTGAGATGTAAGGAAGCTCTCCACTGGGGACACCTGAGATGTAAGAAAGCACTCCGCTGGGAACTCCTGATGGCATCTGGTGGCAGGCAACGTGGCAAGTGTCATGCTCGGAGCTCCCACTGATTCTGCATTATGGTGGGTTGAACTATTTCATTTTATATTACAATGTAATAATAGAAACCATGTGCTTCAATCACCCTGACACCATAACAACAATGGTCCAGAATGATTGAAGCACTAATACCAGATGTTTGGAGTGTCTTTACCTGCTTATTGTTAAACTTTCTGGAATACACATATTTCTATTGTGGTGTAAGATCTGGGCCTGCTGTCTCTCCATTCCTCATTTTTTCCTTACTTCTCTCTCTCTCTCTTTCTTCTTTTGTTTCTCCCTCCATCCCTCATTCATCTAAGACTCTAACCACACCCCATTAGAGTCACGCCCCTTTAAGCCACGCCCAATATTACGATTAAACCACGACCATTGTTCGCTGCAGCGCGCTTTGCATTTTTCTTTCCCCACTAGGCTACACCTACAAATGAATGCCCGCCCCTAATTATAATAAGACTCCGCCCACAGACAAAAAAAGTGTCCCTATAAATTTTTTTACAATGTTGGCAACTATGCCCGGTGAGGATTGTAAGTTTACTGTTAAGCCTCACGTGCCCCGCGAGTCCAGCCGTGTCCCGACACACGCAGCCCCATACAGCAGGAGCAGAGAGCAGTGTGGGCGGGGCAGAACGCTTGAGCGCACCTGTGAAGGGACATCATTTTCGGCACGTGAGGAGGCTCTGGAGTCTGGACAGGAGGTAGGAAGGGAGTGGGAGACTGTCATCTGTTTTGCACAGTGCCTGGAAAAGCACCTTGTCCCCGTGCAGATGGGGACAAGGGCCTCTTCCCCACAAGCCCTGGGGCGTTAGTTGTGGGGGTGCAAAACTTGAAAAAAACGTTTTGACTTTACTTACACTATAATGTACTGAATGTAACCTGTAGATTTTATTGGCAAATTTTTGTTTTGTTGTTCGAAATTAATATAAGCTGTTGTCTGGGTACTGTGCCACATGAGTGTGGTAATCTGTTGTTCAATGGTATTAGTTCATTTTTTTGTGGGGGGGGGGGGGGGGGGGGCTGTTTGCAGGGGGGGGCATACAACAGTTTGCTATGGGGCCCTGTGATTTCTAGTTATGCCCATGAGGGTGAGTATGTGAGGGATAGACACATAGGAGGAATGCTCCATGGATAGCCATGCCAGCATGGGCTGCATCTTCTCCAACTTCTCAAAAATAAATGGAGTCTGATGCAATAAATGAGTTTTACTAACAGAGGTACAAAGAAGGAGCACATCTCGGAGCGCAGCCTGGGGAGAAGTGTATACCAAGGGATTTTTGGGTATAAATCGCCTCCAGGGCAGTGACCTTAAGTTCATCCCTATGGAGATCTGCCCCCGCATCCTGTCTTATCCTCCAAATGTGAGACTGAAAACAACAATTTCGTATAAGCCTTAAAAGGTCCCAAGTAATAGAGAGAGGCATGAGGTATCAATGTGACTCAAAAATTCACCATGTCACTTCTGTATGGCATATCAACCCTCAAATCGAAAAGCCAAAACTATCTACCAGAGCAATAGATAAATCTAAATATAAAGCAAGTGGAGCATGGTTAGAAATGCCATGTGGCAGTAGAGAGACGCCCCCGGACTCTAGAGAGGACAGACCCCCCTGCATACACCAAATCTATACGTGTAGTAGTTTTATGGGTGACCGAATGGCAGAAATACTTAAAGGGAGGGGTTCCTCCAGCTCCATACAACTGTAAAATTTGACGTTTCCGCCCATGTGGATAATTCAGAGGCCGGGGAAGCCAAAGGGAATAGTCTGCCCAACCCAGGATCCGGGACCATATTAAATCTACAAAAATGTAAATGTTATGTGTAGTTTACACCACCATTTTAGTAAGCAGCTGATAAGGCAATTTTATAGGGAGGTCAATATAAGCCCACCAGCACCACTTCCAAACAATCAAGAACTGCATGTAATAATATAACAACTGTCCGAGTCCAACTCCAGGGCTAGTAAACGAAAAGGAAGGGACTTGAGTATGTAAGGTGGTAATGATGACCAACCCATGTTTTTTTAAGGCTAAGGACTTTACTGCCTATCAAATGGGTCTCTTAAAAAATACAAATTTGGGAATGGTAGGTTTTCAGGAACTGAAACATCAGCAACAGTTTAACCCTAGAATTAAGCCCCCTGGTATTCTAGGACACCATCATACAGCTTGACATACCGGACTACAACAAATATAAAAAGGAGGGGGGAGAATAACCTAAAGTGGGACTCTCACCCTACCAACTCCAACTCCCAACCTCGGCAGATCTCATACCCAACCAAACCAATGGCAAAAACGGCAACTAGGAGGCATAGTGTGCAAAAAGGCATCAATAGCAAATGCAACTAAGGTAAGATCATGCAAACTCAGTCCAGAAGTCCGCAGGTAAATGAGGGTGGTTAAAACAGTCCCAAAAAGTACCAGAGCAAGTACAAGAAACTAAGACGTTACATAGGAACAAAGGTGAAGTCTGAAAAAAACTGTTCCAGGTAGGATAATAGCATGAAAAACACTGAAGCCGAGGCCCAGGGAGCACAACAGAGCAGTGGAAGCTCCCAGATATTAACAGCAACATTCTCCGGGGGGGGGGGGGGGGGATACAGCTCCATTAGCAATAAGCCCAGGGCACCAATGGAACAGAGATACCCAATTTGCAGAAATCAAAGACAGATAACAGGAAGTGTCAGAGGCTTGTATGTAACAAGGGAGCTGTGAGGAAACAGCTCAGGACAAACAGGCAGAGCGACTCAAGAGAGGCACTCGCATATCAATCATCAGCTCATCACTGAAGAATAGTATCCAGCCATGTAGGGGCATCTTCTGGAGACATACAAATGTGGGCTGTTTCACCATCCTCTACCCACAGTTGGTTGGCACTGCCTCTCCACTGAATAATCCAGGAAGATCAGTTGTTCGGCATTTCATAGCGGAGCTTATCCGGGGCTCTGGTTTCTTTCAAGGCCAGGTCACAATCCTTGGAGTGGACAGGTTAAAAGTAAGTCAGAGGTGGTGCTACCAAAGGGCCCCTAGTGGCAGGGATAGTTGTTTAGTTAAGGCTGTAGGATTGGGGCCTTCAGCCCCCTCAGGGAGGCCCAGGATCCAGAAATGATTTCTCCTGTTGCGGTTCTTGGCACTCTCTGCCCTGGCTTCCAGGAAAAGGCAGAACTTTCAACATGTGAAGATCCATTGTGTGATCTCTAAGGATATCTTTGGCATTACAGACCTGCTACTCCACCTCAGTCACACGTCAGAATTAAGTCATTATGGATAAATTCAATTTTGGTCTGCAGCTGCTCGATCTTCTCTGTTAAGGTGGGTTGACAAGTTGTGATAGCTTGCATAACTGCAGCAAGGTCTGGGGAAGCTGCAGGAGACTGTCCTGGCTAGTAATTTTTGTGTGGCAATGTAGGCATAAATGGCGCTGGTGTTCGCTTCCCCTGCCAGATCAGGAGAGAATGCTGAGGTGGCTGTGCGGTGGGTGAGAGGTTGCAATTTCCCCCTAGTCTTGACCCAGGAACTGCGCTGAGGAAGGGGAGGCAAGTCCAGGGTTGTTGAGCTGTACAACAGCACTATACAGGTCCAGTTTCTGGGAACCTCGTTACAAAGCGTCCTCTCCCAGTATCACCTTGAACACATCCCTCCCAATAATCTTTAAACATTGATTTGTCTGTATCTTTCAAGTGTATTTCTTGAAGAAAAACAATATCTTGAATTAGTCCCTTGAGATGTAGCAGAAGGTTTTTTTTTATTTTTTTTTATTTTTTTTTGTGGACTACTGGGACCAGGGTCATTCCAGGAGATGAGTTTTAAAGACCTTTGCTGAGTTTTAGATGTTATAAGAGATGCAGGCTCCTGGGGTGTCATGGTGGCTCAAGAAAGCATTGCAACAAAAAGAATTGGTACTGTACCTTTAAAGTGGGGACAGCTTGTCCCTGCAAGCTGCTGTTTTCCACCAGGTGAAGAAAGTCCTGTTAGTAAGTGTATATTGTAGGGATGAGCCGAACACCCCCGGGTTCGGTTCGCACCAGAACCTTCGAACGGACCGAAAGTGCGCGCAAATTTTCGAACCCTATTGGTTACAATGGACGCGAACGTTCGAAATCAAAATTGCTAATTACAACGGCCAATATGCATGTTAATGTCATAAAACAGGTTTGGGGACCCGGGTCCTGCCCCAGGGGACATATATCAATGCAAAAAGAACTTTTAAAAACTAAAGTTTTTTCGGGAGCAGTCATTTTAATGATGCATAAAGTGAAAAAAAAAAGTGAAATATTCCTTTAAATATGGTACCTGGGGGGTGTCTAAAGTATGCCTGTGAAGTGGCATGTGTTTCCCGTGTTTAGAACTGTCCCTGCACAAAATGGCATTTGTAAAGGAAAAAAAGAAGCCATTTAAAACCACTTGCGGCTTTAATGTCATGTCTTGTCCTGGCCATATGGCTGAAAATCCTTGAGAAAAATGGCATGGCTACCCCATCAACCCCCCCCCCCCCCCCAGCCCCTTTGGGTCTTGTATGGATATTAAGGGGGACCCTGCACCCAAAATAAAACCCTATACCTACAACCCTATATACTCTGAACAGCAGTATATAGGCGGTGCAAACAAGAGAGGGACTGTAGGTTTGTTCTTAAGTAGAATCTGAACAGGTACATTATGAAGTGTAGCTCCATCCCAAAAAAATCTATTTTTAAGCTTTTTGGAGAACATAGGGAGGGGTTCACCCCTGTAACATTTGCTGTCTTTGCACATCTGTTCAGAACATTTCACCTCACTTTCCGTCCCAATGACAAATGTTTTTGGAAAAGTGGGGTTTTAATTGAAACAAGGATTGGTGATAAAGCATCAGTAGAGAGGAGATACCTTTTTCCCAAATTAAATCTAACAGGATCGAATTTCCCTTCCTAGGGGTAGATTTCCTCTCACTTCCTGTTTTCTCCTTCTGTTTGCAAGTAGGAGTCGTTTGTAAGTTGGATGTTTAAAAGTAGGGGCCTGCCGTATATACTCTGCAGAAATTTGCCCCATTAGATGTTGGTGTAGCCACAACACTGTAAGCCCTCACAGTTACTCTTGGTGGGCACAGGAATGGGCCCTGCTGTGAGTTATTAGATCAAGATTTGTAATTGCATGCACCTGTTGAACAGGGCAGAAAAATTGGGCCTTTTGTGGTGGTGGTGGTGGTGAACGGTGTTGCCACAAGACTGTAAGCCCTCACAGTTACTCTTGGTGGGCACAGGAATGGGCCCTGCTGTGAGTTATTAGATCAAGATTTGTAATTGCATGCACCTGTTGAACAGGGCAGAAAAATTGGGCCTTTGGTGGTGGTGGTGGACGGTGTTGCCACAAGACTGTAAGCCCTCACAGTTACTCTTGGTGGGCGCAGGAATGGGCCCTGCTGTGAGTTATTAGATCAAGATTTGTAATTGCATGCACCTGTTGAACAGGGCAGAAAAATTGGGCCTTTGGTGGTGGTGGTGGACGGTGTTGCCACAAGACTGTAAGCCCTCACAGTTACTCTTGGTGGGCGCAGGAATGGGCCCTGCTGTGAGTTATTAGATCAAGATTTGTAATTGCATGTACCTGTTGAACAGGGCAGAAAAATTGGGCCTTTGGTGGTGGTGGTGGATGGTGTTGCCACAAGACTGTAAGCCCTCACAGTTACTCTTGGTAGGTGCAGGAATGGGCCCTGCTGTGAACTATTAGATCAAGATTTGTAATTACACGCCCCTGTTAAACAGGGACTGAAAAATTGGGCCTTAGGCACTGGTGCTGGTGCCACAACACTGCAACCCATCACAGATACTGTACTCTGAGCACAGCAATGAGACCTGTTGCAAAGCATTGCATAAAAAATTGTAATTACACGCCCCTGTTATACAGGGGCTGAAAAATTGTGCCTTAGGCACTGGTGCTGGTGCCACAACACTGCAACCCCTCACAGATACTGTACTTGGAGCACAGCAGTCAGACGTGTTGCGAAGCATTGCTTAAAAAATTGTAATTACACGCCCCTGTTAAACAGGGGCTGAAAAATTGTGCCTTAGGCATTGGTGCTGGTGCCACAACACTGCAACCCCTCATAGATACTGTACTCTGAGCACAGCAATGAGACCTGTTGCAAAGCATTGCCTAAAAATTGTAATTACACGCCCCAACAGGGGCTGAAAAATTGTGCCTTAGGCACTGGTGCTGGTGCCACAACACTGCAACCCCTCACAGATACTGTACTTGGAGCACAGCAGTCAGACCTTTTGCGAAGCATTTTTTTTTAAAAATTGTAATTACACGCCCCTGTTATACAGGGGCTGAAAAATTGTGCCTTAGGCACTGGTGTGGTGGCACCCAGAAACAAAAATGTTCTTCCAAGCTATCAAGGAATAGATCATTGAGGAGGAGGAAGAGGATAGTCAGTGAACATAACAAGACAGTCACTCAGCTTCAGCATAGGCATTCTTGAAGGGATGTGACATTATAAATTATTCAGTTATATCCGCTTCAGGTGCCTGGTAGCTGGTGGTGATCCAAGACTGATTCATTTTTATGAAGGTCAGTCGATCAACCGAGTCGGTGGACAGGCGCACCCTGTGATCGGTGACAAATCCTCCAGCAGCACTGAATGTGCGTTACGAAAGAACGCTGGATGCAGGACAGGCCAGTAGCTCAATTGCATACTGTGCAAGCTCTGGCCAGTGATCCATCCTCAAGACCCAGTAAGCCAGAGGATTTTCGGTGGGAAAGGTGTCCAAGTCTGACCTTGCCCCTAGGTATTCCTGCACCATGTATATCAGACGCTGGCGTTGGTTACTGGACCCGATCATACCTTGGGGCTGCGGACTAAAAAATTGTCTGAACGCATCGGTCAGACGTCCACCTTCCCCACCGCTCCTTTTGCTACTGACCGAAGCCTCAGCAACTCGTCGTCCAGGACCAGGAGTTTGTAACCTCCCAGTTTCTGGGAACGCGTTGCACAGACCTTTCGGCAAGGCCTCCCTGAGATGTCTCATCCTCTGCTCCCTCTGCGACGGCAAGATAAGGTCCGCAACCTTACCCTTGTACCGTGGATCAAGGAGAGTGGCCAGCCAGTAATGGTCCCTCTCCTTGATCCGAAGAATACGAGGATCCTTCCGCAGGCTTTGCAGGATCAGGGAGGCCATGCAACGTAGGTTAGCTGAGGCATTCGGTCCGGAGTCTTCTGGGTCACTGAGGACGACATGATCGCCAGCCACCTCCTCCCAGCCACGTACAAGTCCACTGGTTTGTTGGGACTGTACATCATCCCTAAAAGACTGCTGCTGCTGATGCTGAGTGCCAGGCTCCACCTCCATGCTCACACAATCCTCCTCCTCCTCCTCCTCTTCCTGTGTGATGGGTGGGACAGAAGGAACACTGTCTGGATAAAGGGGGCCTTGAGAGGCAAGTAAGTCCTCCTCTTCCTGCCTCTGTTCTGCCTCAAGTGCCCTGTCCATTATCCCATGCAGCGTATGCTCCAACAGGTGGACAAGAGGTACAGTGTCACTGTCAGGGAAATACCGTGCTTCACCGCCGGGTTCCAGGGTTGCGCACGCGCGGTAGAGCAGCGCAACGAATAGTACCGGTACGCCGGGTAGCGGGTGCGCATGCGCGGGTCCGTGGCACTCGGGTATCTGACACAGCCCAGCCAGTGCGTCTCACCGCTGTGCGCGGCGCTGACAGAAGACGAGTGCGCATGCGCACTCGTCCGGGTATCCCACCTGACCACTCACCTGGCCTATAAAAGGCTTCCCCTGTTTGCTCACAAATTGCTGGTTTGTTGTCTCTTCCTGAGTCCTGGCTCCAGTCCTTGTATCCTGTATCCTGTACCCTGTATCCTGTATCCTGTATCCAGTACCCTGTACCCTGTACCTGCTTGACTACCTGTGCCGACCCGGAATCTGTCTGACCACCTCTGCCGTTACTTACCTGTGTTTGACCCCTGGCTTGCTTCCTGGATACCTCTGCTGCCTGATCACCTGTGCTTGACCCTCGGCCTGCCTACTGGACATTCTCTGAGTTACTTACCTGTGTTTGACCCCTGGCTTGCCTCCTGGATACCTCTGCTGCCTGATCACCTGTGCTTGACCCTCGGCCTGCCTACTGGACATTCTCTGAGTTACTTACCTGTGTTTGACCCCTGGCTTGCTTCCTGGATACCTCTGCTGCCTGATCACCTGTGCTTTACCCTCGGCCTGCCTACTGGACATTCTCTGAGTTACTTACCTGTGTTTGACCCCTGGCTTGCTTCCTGGATACCTCTGCTGCCTGATCACCTGTGCTTGACCCTCGGCCTGCCTACTGGACATTCTCTGAGTCACTTACCTGTGTTTGACCCCTGGCTTGCCTCCTGGATACCTCTGCTGCCTGATCACCTGTGCTTGACCCTCGGCCTGCCTACTGGACATTCTCTGAGTTACTTACCTGTGTTTGACCCCTGGCTTGCTTCCTGGATACCTCTGCTGCCTGATCACCTGTGCTTGACCCCCGGCCTGCTTACTGGACAATCTCTTGGTCCTTGTGCTTGACCCCCTGCTCGGTGTTCCGGACTTTCAGTTCTCTCATGCTCCTGAGGGTCCTCCTCCAGCATATGTTCTGGTACCTCTATAACCTCTGCCTGACCACAGCCCTGCCAGGTGTCTACTTCCAGTGCAGCATCAGCCTCTCCTGGTCAACGTCGCTACTGCACACCACCTGCAACGCTCCTGCTGGCAACCCGTGCATCTTTGTGCCCGGTGACCTCTGTACCCACTCCAGAGGCATCGTGCACCTAGTCGCAAGGGGAGCAGCTCTCAGCATATCGGCCCGGGTGAGTACCTGTGACAGTCACTGATGCATGCACTGTCACTGCTCACCATCCTCGTGGCCTCCCCAAATGGTGAGAGGACAGTGCATGCATCCCTGATCATGCTCCACTGGCGTGGGGAAAAAAAGCCAAGCTCCCCTGACCCTGTCCTGGTGCCGTAGTCGCAAAGGTACTCATTGATGGCCCTCTGCTGCGTGTGCAGTCGCTGCAGCATGGCCAACGTTGAGTTCCACCTGGTGGGCATGTCACATATTAGGCGGTTCTTGGGCAGGTTCAACTCCTTTTGCATCTCAGCCAGCCAAGCACTGGCATTATACGATCGGCGGAAATGCACACAGACTTTCCTGGCCTGCCTCAGGACAACCTGTAAGCCTGGGTACCTGCCCAAGAACCGCTGCACCACCAGGTTGAGGACGTGAGCCATACAGGGCACATGGGTGAGCTGCCCCTGTCGCAGGGCGGAGAGGAGGTTGGTGCCATTGTCAGAAACCACCATTCCTGGCTTAAGCTGGCGTGGCGCCAACCATCTCTCGGCCTGCCCCTGCAGAGCTGCCAGAACCTCTGCCCCAGTGTGGCTCCTGTCCCCCAAACACACCAGCGCAAGCACGGCATGGCATCTTTTTGCCTGCTTACTCGCGTAGCCCCTTGTACGCCTACGGAGCACCGCTGGTTCCGAGGACAGAGCACTCGAAGAGGCCATGGAGGAAGAAGAGGAGGGGGTGGAGGAGAGAGGTGTGACACAACCAGTAGTAGCATTTTGGAGGCGTGGTGGCGGAAAAACCTCCAACACTACTGCACCTTGTCCTGCATCCCTCCCAGCTGCCAATAGAGTGACCCAATGGGCCGTGAAAGACAGATAACGTCCCTGTCCATGCCTGCTGGACCATGAGTCAGCGATAATATGCACCTTACCGCTGACCGCCCTGTCCAGCGAGGCATGGACATTGCCTTCCACATGCCGGTAGAGAGACGGAATCGCCTTCCGTGAGAAAAAGTGGCGTTTGGGAACCTGCCACTGAGGAACCGCACATTGAACAAACTCACGGAAGGGGGCCGAGTCTACCAACTGAAAAGGCAGCAGTTGAAGTGTTAGCAATTTAGCCAAGCTAGCATTCAACCGCTGGGCATGTGGATGGCTGGGAGTATACTTCTTTCGACGGTCCAGCAGCTGGGGCAGGGAAATTTGCCTGCTACAATCGGACGTCGGTGTACTGCAAGTACTTGGTTGTGACACACCTAATTCTACACCTTCAGTCCTCTCAGAGCAGCTTTCAGAGAGGACTGAAGATATAGTGGGGATGGAGATCCCAGCTGATGAGGAGCAAGGAGAGGTCCGCTTTGTTCTTTGGTGTGGGTCTTTAATGTGCGCTTGCCAACGAGCTGCATGGCAGGTCGACATATGTCTGGTCATGCTTGTGCTGCCCAAGCGGCTGATGTTTTGGCCACGCGAGATACGCTTGAGACAAATATTGCAAATAGCAGTGGTGCGATCTGATGCACTCGTCTCAAAAAAGGCCCGAACCAAAGAACTTTTGTGATAACATGCATTGGCAGCGCCCTGCACAGGCGGAGCTCTGCAGTGTGATTCAGTTGGTGTGCTGGCCTCTAGCTGGCCTCCGGAGGGCATCCTGCCTCGTTGGACATGTGCCGCCGCATCCTCCTCCTCCTCCTCCTCTCTCCCTTCAGGCACCCACGTGGAGTCAGTGACCTCATCCCCCCCTCCCTCCTCACCACTAGAGCAAACCTGGCAGTAAGCTGCAGCTGGTGGAACATGACTGCCAGATTGCTGTCCTTCAGCATCCCCTCTCTCTGCGCGCACACTACTGCCTTCCTCAAGCTGGGTATCATCATCCGAGTCTTCAAATCGTTGGGCATCCTCCTGGAGCATGTACCCAACACTGTGCTCAAACAGTTCGGGGGACTCCTCAGGAGGACATGGTGGGTCTAGGGAAGGGGTGCCTGATGATGCCATTGAGTACGCGTTGGCAGCTGCTCTGCCAGTACCCTGAGCCTGGGTGAGAGAGGATGAGGAGGGCTTGGTCATCCATTCTACCAAGCCTTCGGCATGATGCGGCTCATCATGTCCAGCTGACGAAAACAAAGACAAGCGTGTCCCATGGCCACGTGCTGATGACGATGCACGACCACGTCCACGACCAGCACTGTTGTCTCTAGAAACAGAGCCTGCTTGCCCTGTGTTCTTGCCTCGGGACTGTCTGCCTCTCCTTGGCGGTCTTCCAACCATTGTAGTGGGTAGTGTATATTGTGCTGGAGTCACACAGCACACACACTAACTCCTGCAGATGGATGCCTTAGATGACAGCAACAGGGCCCTATGGCAGATAGAGGCTGCCTTAGATGACAAGAACTGGGCTGACACACACACACACTAGCTCCTATGTGTGCTGACACACACACACACTAGCTCCTATGTGTGCTGACACACACACACACACACTAGCTCCTATGTGTGCTGACACAAACACACTATAGCTCCTATGTGTGCTGAGAACACACTATAGCTCCTATGTGTGCTGAAAAAAAAATATAGCTCCTATGTGTGCTGACAACACACTATAGCTCCTATGTGTGCTGACACAAACACACTATAGCTCCTATGTGTGCTGACAACACACTATAGCTCCTATGTGTGCTGACAACACACTATAGCTCCTATGTGTGCTGACACAAACACACTATAGCTCCTTTGTGTGCTGACAACACACTATAGCTCCTATGTGTGCTGACAACACACTATAGCTCCTTTGTGTGCTGACACAAACACACTATAGCTCCTATATGTGCTGACAACACACTGTAGCTCCTATGTGTGCTGACAAAAAAATATAGCTCCTATGTGTGCTTACTCAAACACACTATAGCTCCTTTGTGTGCTGACAACACACTATAGCTCCTATGTGTGCTGACAACACACTATAGCTCCTTTGTGTGCTGACACAAACACACTATAGCTCCTATGTGTGCTGACAACACACTATAGCTCCTATGTGGGCTGACAAAAAAATATAGCTCCTATGTGTGCTTACACAAACACACTATAGCTCCTTTGTGTGCTGACAACACACTATAGCTCCTATGTGTGCTGACAACACACTATAGCTCCTATGTGTGCTGGCAAAAAAATATAGCTCCTATGTGTGCTTACACAAACACACTATAGCTCCTTTGTGTGCTGACAACACACTATAGCTCCTATGTGTGCTAACAACACACTATAGCTCCTTTGTGTGCTGACACAAACACACTATAGCTCCTATGTGTGCTGACAACACACTATAGCTCCTATGTGTGCTGACAAAAAAATATAGCTCCTATGTGTGCTCACAACACAATATAGCTCCTAAGTGTGCTGACACAAACACACTATAGCTCATTTGTGTGCTGACAACACACTATAGCTCCTATGTGTGCTGACAACACACTATAGCTCCTATGTGTGCTGACAAAAAAATATAGCTCCTATGTGTGCTCACAACACACTATAGCTCCTATGTGTGCTAACACAAACACACTATAGCTCCTATGTGTGCTGACAACACACTATAGCTCCTATGTGTGCTGACCAAAAAATATAGCTCCTATGTGTGCTCACAACACACTATAGGTCCTATGTGTGCTGACACAAACACACTATAGCTCCTATGTGTGCTGACACAAACACACTATAACTCCTATGTGTGCTGACAACACAATATAGCTCCTATGTGTGCTGACACAAACACACTATAGCTCTTATGTGTGCTGACACAAACACACTATAGCTCCTATGTGTGCTGACAACACACTATAGCTCCTATGTGTGCTGACAAAAAAATATAGCTCCTATGTGTGCTCACAACACACTATAGGTCCTATGTGTGCTGACACAAACACACTATAGGTCCTATGTGTGCTGATACAAACACACTATAGCTCCTATGTGTGCTGACAAAAAAATATAGCTCCTATGTGTGCTCACAACACACTATAGGTCCTATGTGTGCTGACACAAACACACTATAGCTCCTATGTGTGCTGACAACACACTATATCTCCTATGTGTGCTGACAAAAAAATATAGCTCCTATGTGTGCTGACAACACACACACTAGCTCCTATGTGTGCTGACACAAACACAATATGGCTCCTATAAATCCCTGCCTGGGATGGGACAGAAGGTTGGGACAGAAGGTTGGGACAGAAAGTTGGGGTGCAATGCTGTTCTAACAGCACTGCGATTGGTGCTACTGCAATGCTGTACTAATAGCACGCACACACCAGACTAATCCCCAGCAGCAGATAATGTCACACTCAGCAGTGCAATTAGCAGCAATGATCAGTATTGAATGAATCAGCAATGGTTTAGCAAAGAAGAAATCAATCAGCAGACTGCCTATTCACTCTTCTAAAAGCCGGAACACATGTGCCCTGGGCCGACGGCGTGGCGGCCTTTTATAGAGTGGGGCGTGTACTAAAGCCCCTGAGCTTTAATTGGCTACAGGCGTCCTGCCTGTAGCCAATTATTGCTCTCCTCGATGCCGGCGCTGTGATTGGCCAAGCATGCGGGGTCACAGTGCATGCTTGGCCAATCATCAGCCAGCAATGCACTGCGCCGGACGCAATGCATTGCGGGCCGCTCGCATCACACGAATGTGATGCGAACGGCCCAAATAGTTCTGGGCTCGCTGAGCGGGCGAACGCCCGGTGCTCGATTCGAACGTGGGTTCGAATCGAGCACCGGGCCCATCCCTAGTATATTGGCTGGCTGCCACCTGAGCTGTAGTACACTGTAAATTAAAATAGAAGATATGTTGTAACAGTTACAATATTGTATACAATGTGCCAGTAGTACAGAACAAACAAAAATGTCCTCATTATATATTTAAACAAGTCTCCCGCTGTAACAAAACATGGGAAGAGGGGTACTATGTCTTAGTAAACCGGTTACAGAAAACAATAAAATAGAATAGGAACCATGATAAAAGGCAGTTGAAGAATGCTGTTAAAAGGAAAAGTGAAAAAAGCAGCAGGTCATCACAAGCAGTTGCGTGGCAGTCTCTGGTTGCAGAAATGTCCTAGGCCAGAAGAAAGCATGTCTGCTTATGCATTAAATAAGTCCTCATGATTTCAAGTATCAGGTGGAGGAAGATCTCATAGCTGAAGTTGTTCCATCACAGAATCAGTGTCATCAAATAGTTTGGTATCCATTCCAAATGATTCAAATTTGGCTGGGTATAATAAAGAGAGTGTTTGCAGCTAAGAAATTTTCTCTATCAACCCTAATTTCTTTGGTTCTACAATATGTGCTAAAGCTGGCCATACACTACAAATTTTGGCAAAAAATCACTCAGTAGGTGGCCCTGTTGCCTACCTTTCTGCTGAAATCCCTCAAATGAAAAATCAAAGGAGCTGGGTGGAAAAGGGACTCCAACCATTTAGATGAAGCTGCTGAAGCTCAGATTTGAGGTCTTTTTGACCCCAGATCTCTCAATAAAGAGGACCTGTCATCCTTATTTCTATTATAAGGGATGTTTACTTTAATTGGAATAGGAATAAAATAGCCACGGCCGGGTGCCCACAGTAAAAATGCCCGCCCCGCGAGCGGAGCGGGGAACGAGGGGGGGCTTCGTTCCCCTGCATCGCTGGACCCTGGGACAGGTAAGTGTCCGATTATTAAAAGTCAGCAGCTGCAGTTGTAGCTGCTGACTTTTAAAAAAATGTTTTAGTGGGCACTCCTCTTTAACTCTGTGGCTAAAAAAATTGGTAGCTTGAGAAGTCCATATAGAAGGGAGCACAATCTGGTCCAGTACTCCAAGACATCAGGAACAGAAGCAGATAACATATATGTAAAACAAAACTTAATAGCCAAATGGAATGATATTAAACAAACATAAATTGTGAAAATCGCATTGCAATCACTATGCGATAAAATAATCACGTGATACAAACTACTGGTGCTGCTGCCTGGAAAGGTTAAATGAACCTTAAAGACTTATTCCAGATAACATATATGTCCCCAGGCTGTGGTATTACAACAGGCTGCGTGTTCTGTCAGACCAGACTGAAGCCAGGCAATCACTTTCTTGTCTTCCATGCAGCCTTCACTGCACCCTTCCCTGCAACCTTCCCTGCAGCCTTCCCTGGAGGCTGTGGCTCTGGAGGTGGACTTGTGGCAGGAGGAGGATGGGCGAGCACACATAAGTGGACGTCATCCGTCATTTGGCCAATCAACCCCTTATGGATGGCCTCAAAAAAAGTTTTTCGCATTTTAGATCGATGCCATAGGCCTCTACAGCATCGATGGGGCTTTCAGGGAGCATTTGCCTCCTTAATGAGGGCCAGTGCTGCTTCCTCCGTGTTACTCCCCTTCCTGGGCCTTTTGCTTGGAAGGCCCAGGAAGGGTTTTTTTTGGGTGGAAGGCGGGGGCATACATCTATTACCTAAATGTGTCAACATTTGCTATCTGCCATTAGGGGATATCAATGTACGCGTTTTGTGGCTGCAACCCCTTCCTCGAAACTCAAGTAGGTGAGAGGAAGGGTTGCACCCCCAAAACACATCCATTGATCCCCCATGATGGGAGATAGCACATGTTGACATTAGGCATGGGATTAGGATTTGACTCCCAATTTGTGTGCATCTTCAAAATGTGGCTTTTACAGGGGTGACATCACCCCATCTGATGAAGGCAATATCAACACATTTTGGACACAATTATGTCTGATATTGCCTTCAGTTTTTCAATGTTGAACTTTGTAAGTTCCAGAGTTGTGTATGTTATGTTTTGAAACATGCCTGTTTATGTACCCTAAAAAAATAAAAAAAAATATAAAATTTATGAAACCAAGAATTTGGGTTTTTAACAAAAATATGTTTTACAATGCACATGTGCATGGAATAAATGGTTTTATACTCAACAATCTGTGGCTTCTTTTAATGATCAATACCAGTTTTTGCATTAAGTTGGTGTTTACAGTGACAATGGGTGTTATTTAATAATGGAAAAACAACTTGGCACTACAAGTGCACTAGGAGAACCTAGGAGACATGAAAAATAAACCCAAGCCGTAAATTAAAATCAAGATTTTTTCTGATAAAAGAGAAAATGTATTTAAAATTTGCTGGCAAAGCAATGGCCCCCCTACCCGTAAAATATTCTAGATATTTTTCTCGCACTTCATGAGCGCTTTGGGGGGCAAGCCAGGATGTCCCGCTTACAGGGCCGTCATTGGAATTTCTGAAAGTGTTGTCTAACGGAGGCAACATAACTTGCATTATGTCTTTTTTTTAAATTGTGCAGGATGCAGCAACATAAAATGATATGGTTTAGTTTATATCCCGCCATATTTATGGTTGTTTGAAATAGGCGGAACCAGCTGACCAGGATCCCAAACGCATTCTCTACCACTGTTCTGGCTCAGGCCAGCCGGTAATTAAAAACCCTCTTCTCCGGGGTGAGGGTCATCTGGGGGAATGGCCTCATCACGTGCTCACCCAGACCGAATGCCTCATCTGTGACTAACACAAATGGCAGTCCTTCCACGATCTCCTCCGGAGGTGGCAATCCCAAGCCACCACTCTGGAGACGTCGATAGAACTCGGTCCGGGCAATTACTCCACCAGCAAACATCCGGGCATTCCTCCCCACGTCCACATATAATAACTCATATGTCGCCGACACCACCGCCATCAACACGATACTATTGAACCCCTTGTAATTATAATAGTATGACCCCGAATGGGGTGGTGGGACAATGTGGACAAGCTTCCCATCAATTGCTCCTTCACAGTTGGGAAAGTCCCAAGGGGTGGCAAAGTGGGATGCCACAGTCTGCCATTCCTGTGGCGTTGAAGGAAACTGTGGAGTCAAACAATAATTTTTTTTTTAATTTTGCACATAAACATTGCAAGCAGATTAGACACAAACATTCTTGGCCAACATCAGTATAACATTTATTTTAAGGAGTATTTAAAGGCAAAAATATAAGGTCCACTTATCAGATTCCCCCCCCCCCTCTGATGGTCCCTTGGAAATATATTAGGGGGGTATGTTTTTGACAGGTAACCCTCTCCACTTCATTGAGAGCTGAATGCATAAATAATGTGTGTTACTTTGGCCAGCCCCTCCTTACTTACACTATTGGCAGATAAACTGGACAGGTAAGAAGTGTCATAATACAAAAATATGAATACACACTGTACAAATGGAAGCACATTTTTACATTCTGCAATTACCTATCAAGATAATAATAGGAGAAATAAACTTTAAACAGTAGCATTTGAAAATATTCAGGCAGGCCCTTGGATTACATGCTTTGGGGAATTCATCCATAAATCTGACCACAAAAGAGGTAGGTATAGTCAGTGATGTAAGTAACTGAGTTAAAATAAACGGATTTACTTAACGCAGTTACTTTAGAGGGTAACGAGTAATCTAACTAAATACTTTTCCCCTCATGGTAATGCAGTTTCCATTACCTGGGCGGCGTTACCGCAATTACATCTACCGCCACTAGATGGCAGTAGTGTAATTCCGGTGTCCTGCCGAAAAAGTTCCCCCGCCGGATAAGCACCCCCTGTACTGCGCAGGCGCAGCGCTTGCGCAGTACGAAGGACTACGAAGCTTACGAAAATTGCCGAACCTAAACAGCTTTGAGTGAACTCTACACCGCACAGGCACAGTTAACATGTAATTGTACGAGGCAATGCCACACGCTTCCGATGCTCGTGCTACTCTGCAAGGGGCGTCTATCGTGTAACTAAGGGGCGGGTCTAGTATTACTGTAACCAAGGGGCGCATTTATTATTATTGTTACATATCGAGCTCTGCCCATTCATTCAACATTCGCCCTCTTCTGTAGTCATCCACCCCTTACACGATATAACAATAATAGTCCCGCCCCTTGCTTACACGCTATAACAGATCTGTCCCTTGGTTAGAGTAATAATAGAGCAGCCCCTTGGTTAAACGATATTTAACAATAATAATAAATGCGCCCCCTGCTTACAGTAATACTAGACCCATCCCTTAGTTACACATATAGAATATATAAAAAAAAAGTCACAGTTACTTTGCTGCGTAACTAATTACTTTTCCAATGTAGTTACTAATGCAATTACTTTTTGGAAGAAGTAATTTGTAACTTAACTAATTACTTTTTTAAAGTAAGATGACCAACAGTGGGTATAGTGTGTATGGGTTTGCAAAATCAGCAGATAGAGGATTGGTTTGGTTGACTTAGCGGTTGGGGGGGTTCCAAATGAGTTTGGGCCACCAAAAAAAAAGCCTCTTGCACTCTGCATGAATTTAAGGACACAAATAACATTTCAACACGTTTTAGGGGGTCTTTAGTGTAAAGCAGTACTATGGAGCTGACAATATACATTGTTAAGTGACTAGGCTAGATGTATATGGGCCCAGGATAGCATGCTGGGGAGGTTAGTTAGTGAAGGAAAATATGAATGTAGGCCAAAAAAGCAGCATTAAAAGCTTACAGCATGCATGAGGACAAAGAGGACATTCACAGCATATTACAATCATGGTAATTAGGGAATGATGAAAGAAATAAAATACATTAAATACATAGAATGTGATGTTAAAGGAGACATCTTACCTTAATATAGTCCTTCTGCAGGACCTGAATAAGGGCAGAACAGGTCTCTGGGATAATGATCCCCAGAGCCTGGGGTGAGATGCCTGTTGAGAACTTGAGGTCCTGCAGGCTTCTCCCAGTCGCCAAGTACCGCGACTAGCCTCTGCTCAGGAGTGATGGCTTGCCTCATGCAGGTATCCTGCCTGCTGACATAAGGGGTCAGCAAAGCCAATAGATGGTAAAAAACAGGGTCCGTCATCCTGAGAAAGTTCCTGAAACCATCAGCATTATTCTCCTGGATCTCACGCAGCAAAGGCATATAAGAAAATTGGTCACGCTGAAGCAACCAGTTCTTGGTCCATGAACTCCTCCTCACCCTGTTCATGGACTGGGCTTGGGTCAAAGCTAGAAGCCCAATGCCAAGCCCCTGCACAGCACAAACTCTACCACGAGTACGTACCCGCAACATGGCTTCAAAACTGTCGGCTGGTCAGAATGAACTAACAGAACACTCTGAAGAACAGCAAGGCCTGTGAAGAGCGAGCAGAAAATCAGCAACGAGCAGACAAGAACGCACTGAAAAACAGATACGAACTGGCTGCACGCACTGAAAAACAGATACAAACACACAAGCACAAATGGAACAGCAGTAAAACGATCTGAAAATGCACGAGTCTGAAAAGCTTGAATCGTCTTAAACCAAACTTCTACTAACACAAGATAAACATGAGATTAGCAGAAGGAGCCCAAAGGGTGGCGCACTTGGTATTGAACTTCCCCTTTATAGTCCCGTCGTACATGTTGTATGTCACCGCGTTCTTGGTGGTCGGAATTTGGTGTGACCGTGTGTATGCAAGACAAGCTTCAGCATAATTCCATTGGAAAAACCATCATAGCTTTTCCGACGAGAATTCCGATCGTGTGTACGCGGCATTCTTCTTTACAAATAAGAAACCAGCACCAGCAGGAGACGAGTATTTGCGGATGAATCTTTGAGAAAGTGCATCTGCAACATACTTCTCTATAGCCTTGTCCTCCGAGACCGACAAAGGGTAAACCCGGCCCGAGGGGGTATGGCACCAGCTTGAAGGTCAATTGCACAATCATATGATCTGTGTAGAGGCAAACTACCGGCTTGACCCTTGTCAAAGACATTGCTAAAATTGCGGTACTCCTCTGGCAGGGAGGAGAGTGAAGAGGTGCACAGGACCTTAGCCACCTTCTGAAAACATGTCTTGCTGCATTGTGGCGACCAGGAAAGAACCTCAGCATGAAGCCAATCAAATGAGGAGTTGTGCCTCTGTAACCAAGGATAACCAATAACCACCAGAAACTTAGGTGAGGAAATGACTTGGAATTGGATTATCTCGTGGTGAAGAGCCCCTACGGAAACGGACAACAGAACAGTCTCAAGAGTCACATGGGTAGGCTGCAGAGGTCTTCCGTCAAGAGCCTCAATGGCAAGTGGAGTGGCACAAAGCTGCAGTGGAATTGAGTGCTAAGATACAAAGGCAGCATCAATGAACAGGCCTGAAGCCCCAGAGTCAATTAGAGCCTGTATCTCGACGGACGACTCAGACCAAGAAAGGATAACTGGGACCAGGGGCTTATCCTTCTGGACAAATGGGGACAAAACAATGCCACCTAAGATCTGTCAGCTACAGGACCTCAAGGTTCAGGCATTCCCAGGACGGGTAGGACAAGACTTCAAAAAGTGGCCAGCCTGGCCACAATAAAGGCACAATCTCTCCCTCCTGCTAAATGTTCTCTCATCCGCAGAGAGACGTGTGAAGCCCAAGTGCATGGGTTCACAGTCAACGACCAACTTGGTACCAGGAGGAATGGGAGGTGAGGGAGGCAGGGATGGGACTGCAAGGCTCGGAGACTGTACAGGAGGCTTCCGCAAGCGCTCCTTAAAAGAGAGTCTTTCTCTAAGTATAAAGTCTATGAGGATGGCAAACGTGGTCAACTTCTCCAATGCAGTGGGTATGGGTATCTCGGGCTGCTATCTCATCTTTGATGGTATCCGAGAGACCATGAGAGAAAGCAGCCACAAGAGCCTCATTGTTCCAAGCAACCTCTGCTGCCAGAGTACGGAATTTAATGGCGTAATCGGCAACAGTTCTCGTACTCTGTTTGATGAACATGAGGTACTTGGCAGCTGAAGCAGAGCAAATACCCTTTTAAAGGAATCCACAAACTCTGGGTAACTCAGGACCACGTTTTTTTTGTCTCCCATAGAGGGTTTGCCCAGGACAAGGCTCTCTCAAAAAAGCAAAGATATCACGAAACCTACTTTGCTTCTGTCCGTGGAAAACGCTTGGGGCAGATTCTCAAAGTATATCTCCATCTGGTTGAGAAACCCTCTGTATTGGACTGGATCGCCCCCTAAATTGATGGGGAAGCAGAGCAGAACCAGACATACCTCTTATAGAGGTAATACTTGAGGCGGGTGCCTGCACAGAGAAAGGAACAGCAGCAGGGGTGGCCTGCAAAACAGGTTGTACTGGAGCAGCCACAGTGAGAGATTCCAGGTGAGCCGTGCAATTCAGGAGCTTCTGTAACGCCATGACAAACTGATCCATGCAGTGATCCTGCTAATCCAATCTGGAAAAAATATTACCAACAAGTGGATTGAGTGCAACTTCTGAATTCATGGCCTTCGCCTACTGTCAGAAACCATGAATCAGACTGAGACAGAAGTGCAGTAAAAACCACACTAGTTTAATAATAATAGTAAAAGGTAAACAGAGCCAATGTAGTCAAACATAGCCAGAGTTCGGTAACCGGAACGGATAGTCAGACAAGCCAGGACGTCAGGGAGCCAGGGATCAGCGTACTTCAGGACAAGCCAAGAAATCAGGAAACTGGAGAATCAGCGTAGTGGAACAGCAAGCAGGATCAGAAGGGACCAGAAGGGACGTCAGCCAAGCAAGTCTTTCACAGGTACACAGGAGAGAGTCTCTGATATGTTGACCAGGCTAAGGCAGAGAGGATCTGGACTGAACAGCTTAAGTAGCCAACAGGACTGATGAGCATGATATCATCACCAGGTGAGTCACTGTGGAAAGATTACAGCTGGCAATTAACTGACAGCAGAGTGGCCTGCTCTGAGAAGGAAGGACTGAGCCCAGCCCTGACACCTCCCTGCCTCTAAGCCTGATAACTGAGTGGTCAAAGACTGCTGATCACTCAGTTCTTGGATCCATTGTGAACAGAGGCGTAT
Organism: Lithobates sylvaticus; assembly: GCA_028564925.1. Taxonomy (NCBI): domain Eukaryota; kingdom Metazoa; phylum Chordata; class Amphibia; order Anura; family Ranidae; genus Lithobates; species Lithobates sylvaticus. The sequence continues at coordinate 198,116,236 of CM053031.1, read as the reverse complement.
CTAGTGAAAATGGCACCTATGGCGAGCACTGAAACTGCACCCCTGTCAAAACATTTAAAACCCATCTTTCAGATAACCTTAACAGAAAAGACAGCCAGACAATAAGTATTTCTAGACATGGGTCAGGTCAGCCATGGCAGCCCTGTAACAGCACAGAGCCTTTTACTTTATATGACCAGACACCCCCCCCACCATGTGTGAGCATTTCCCCACCTCCATGGGACTACAAACTCCAGCATAGTAGGCTGTGCTCTTATTTCTGTGCTGCTCCCTAGTGCCCCACACACAGTGTGACTGAGAATGATGACTGCACATACACAGTCACTGCCAGAGTCTGTGCCCCCATTCCCTTCTTATCAGAGACCAGGGCCACTGTTAGATATCATGGGGCCCCCTACAGAATATCTGACCACCCCTGGGCCCATCCCTGACCCTGCCCTAACCTCATAAAATGATTTAGCTGTCTTCAAGTGATATTTATCATCCCTTGTGATACCTTGAGTAGTGACATATCCTATGGAGAAAGCTGGTATCAGCCAGGTAAATGCAAAACTGATACTGGAAGTGATGAAATATTCATAACTTATGGCCTCAGTTGTCACAGAGAAGAGTGAGAAACTGATGTTCCTCCTTCTTTGTGCGCTGCCAATCTGACCAGAAGAATGGGAGAGCCTGTGAGAACGGAGGGAGGGCTGTGGCTGAACGCAGGAGGGATAATTTTTGCTGTGTAAAACGCTTTATGGCCACAGCATATATTATCCACCCTTGGCTGATTTGCAAAATAAGGGGAAGTGGTTGGGTATAGTAAAAAGACACACATGACATTTTTACCACCCTCCCAAACACAAGTGTGAGGGCACATTCACGCAGGGCACAGGCACCCATGTTGTCTCATGCAGAGACTTTTACCGGCACAGTGTTGTGTGCATCCTCATGCCGATGTTCCATTTCTATTAGGACATGCACCCTCAAGACATATTGGGACACAGTCTCTGTGTCCATGCAGCCATGTGTCCCAAAATAAATGAACAGGATACTGACATGAGGATGCACACAACACTGTGCTGGTAAAAGTTGTGCACAGGAGATGGATGTCTGTGCCTTGTGCGAATGAGCCCTAAATGAGTGAAAAGGATGCATTTCACTGTCCCATCATCATTATCATGATAACTACACACACAGTACAGGTCATGTGGCTTAAAGCACCTGTACTGTGTGACTATCATGATAATAATTGAAATATATAGCGGCCAAATGTGATCAACATGATCAATGAAGATGAAAACATTTAGCTTTGTATAATTCAGTCATGGGTAACAAGCCATGGCATGGGTGAACGGGGCTTGAGTCTTGACTGTGACTGTACCTTTTGAGAGAAAAATAATCCTCTGAAGTCTTGATGGTTCCCATTTCAGTTCCCTCACTCTGTGGAAACAGAGTACTGTGCTGTTACTTTCTGTGTGTTCACACAGACACTGCACTGATGATGATGATGATGATGATGATGATGATGATGACAGCCACTACTGCTGATTTTCCCTCAGTCCGAGCCCGCCGTCTTCTCAAACTTATTTGCTGGAGGAGTCAGGCAGTGAAGTGGTATTTTTATATCTATCCGCCCAGCTGGAACTTTATTGCCATTAACTGCATACAAGAGGGGAGGAGCTGATATTCCAGCAAGCCAAATTAGAAAAAAATAATCCCTCCATTCTACAGCCTCCTGGGCCCCTGTGATCAATCTCGTGGGATCCAAAAAAATACGATTTAGACTACACAGGAACCATGGCCTGCAGGGAGAGGGGAAAGCGTGAAAGAATTGCCTGCAGCTTCATCAAGAGGATCATTCTCAGCATAAGGCACTGGCAGTACACCCGTCCCTCAAGCTGGGCATGTGGCTGGGCTCTGCTTTTGTATTGATAGGACCCCGAGTCAGAAACATCTCCTGACTCCACAGTCCATGTGTCCTGTAAAGAAATACACCAGGCCCCGATGCCACCGCTATAGTCCTGGCTATAGCATCCCTGACAGCAGGCGGCTGAGTGATATTCAGCTGTCAGGGCTGCTGTAGCTAGCATTATAGAGCTAGCATCGGAAAATGCGGCCACTTGCCTGCTTACTCCGCGACTAGTGACTGCACAGTCAGGAGTAACACAGCCAAATGAGAAATAGTCCCACTTGCAGCGCTGTCATTAGGGATAGGCCCAGTGTTCGATTCAAACCCATGTTCGAATCGAACATCGGGCGTTCGCCCGTTCGGCGATCCCAGAACTATTTGGGCCGCTCGCATCAAATTCGTGTGATGCGAGCGGCCCGCATTGCATTGCGCCAGTCGCAGTGCAATGCTGGCTGATGATTGGCCAAGCATGCACTGTGACCCCGCATGCTTGGCCAATCACAGCGCCGGCAGCGAGGAGAGCCATAATTGGCTACAGGCAGGATACCTGTAGCCAATTATAGCTCAGGGGCTTTAGTACACGCCCCACGGTATAAGAGGCCGCGGCGGCCTCGCATATTGTGATATTGTGTTTCAGTGTCAGCGTGTCAGTGTGCTGCTGACTGCTGAGAATATGTGCTCTATTTCTGGGGATTTGTGTGTGCGTGCTGTTAGTACAGCATTGCAGTATCACATCTGGGGGGTGTCTATAGGTTGCCTGTGAAGGGGGGCAGGTTTCCTGTGCTTATAACTGTCCCTGCAAAAAGTGTCATTTTTGCAGGGAAAAAAGCTATTTAAAAGCACTCGCGGCTAATGAATTGATGGCTCCCGTAACACAGAGAACTGTCATTCATTAATAAAAAACAAAAAAAAATAGCGTGGGGGTCCCCCCAAATTCAATAACCAGGCCCTTTAGGTCTGGGATGGATATTAACCACTTGACCACTGGGCAGTTAAACCCCCTTCCTAACCAGACCAATTTTCAACTTTCGGTGCTCTCACACTTTGAATGACAATTACTCCGTCATGCAACACTGTACCCAAATGAATTTTGTGTCCTTTTTTTCACACAAACAGAACTTTCTTTTGGTGGTATTTAATCACCGCTGGGTTTTTTATTTTTTGCGCTATAAATCAAAAAATACAGAAAATTCGGTAAAAAAAAAAAAAAAATCTTTGTTTCTATTAAAAATCATTGCAGAGTATTGGCGAGTATTGGCGAGCATTGGCAGAGTATTGGCGAGTATTGGCAGAGTATTGGCGAGTATTGGCAGAGTATTGGCGAGTATTGGCAAGTATTGGCAGAGTATTACAGTGTTGCACAGTATTGGTAGAGTATTGCACAGTGGTTGCAGAGCATTGCAGTGGTGGCAGAGCATTGCACAGTGGTGGCAGAGCATTGCACAGTGGTTGCAGAGTATTGCACAGTGGTTGCAGAGCATTCCACAGTGGTGGCAGAGCATTGCACAGTGGTGACAGAGCATTGCACAGTGGTGGCAGAGCATTGCACAGTGGTTGCAGAGCATTGCACAGTGGTGGCAGAGCATTGCACAGTGGTGGCAGAGTATTGCACAGTGGTGGCAGTGTATTGACCAGCGCTGTGGGCACTACACATACAGCCCACAGCGCTGGTCCCGTCTCTCCCCCTCTCCGCTTCTCCCTTTTCTGTACCGATCGGTACAGAGAGGGGAGGGAGGAACCGGCGTCATGACGTGACGCCGGTTTGTGTACATGTGATCGCTCCGTCATTTGACGGAGCGATCACGTGGTAAACGGCCGCTATCAGCGGCTGTTTACCGTGATGCGCCGGGTCTTTGGGACCCGGCAGTCACGGATGTTCCCGAGTGCGCGCCCCAGGGGGCGCGCGGGAGCAAGTTTCTGGGAGGACGTCCGTAGGACGTCCACTCAGGAAAACCCGACCGCGCTGTAGACGTCTTTCGACTATAGCGCGGTCTGAGACCCCCAAAGCACCTTGCCCCCATGTTGATGAGGACAAGGGCCTCTTCCCCACAACCCTGGCCGCTGGTTGTGGGGGTCTGCGGGCGGGGGGCTTATCGGAATCTGGAAGCCCCCTTTAACAAGGGGACCCCCAGATCCGCCCCCCCCCCCGTGTGAAATGGTAAGGGGGTAAAAGTACCCCTACCATTTCACCAAAAAAGTGTCAAAAATGGTAAAAATTACAGGAGACGGTCTTTGACAATTCCTTTATTAAAATCTTCTTTCTTCTTTCTTCTGGTCTTCCTTTCTTCATCCTTCAGTTTCTTCATCTTCTCCTTCCGGCATCTTCTTCTTCCATCATCTTCTTCCTCCGATCCGCTTCTTCTTGCGCTGGTCTTCTCGTCCTTCTCGTCCGGCATCTTCTTCCATGGCGTCGGCGTCGGTGTCGGTGTCTCCCTCCCGCTCCCGCTGTGTGAGGCTTCGCTGCGTCTGACAGGTCTTTTATAACGGAGGGCACCTGGTGACCCCGCCCTCTCTGACGCACAGGGACGTCATGGGGAATTCCCTATGGCTTTCCCCATGACGTCAGAGGGGGGCGGGGTCACCAGGTGCCCTCCGTTATAAAAGACCTGTCAGACGGATCAAAGCCTCACACAGCGGGAGCCTCCCATTGCGAGGAGCGGCCCGAGAACAGACGCCGACGCCAAAGCCATGGAAGAAGATGCCGGACGAGAAGGACGAGAAGACCAGCGCAAGAAGAAGCGGATCGGAGGAAGAAGAAGATGGAAGAAGAAGATGGAAGAAGATGACGGAAGAAGAAGATGAAGAAACCGAAGGATGAAGAAAGAAGAAAGAAGATTTTAATAAAGGAATTGTCAAAGACCGTCTCCTGTCATTTTTAAAATTTTTGACACTTTTTTGGTGAAATGGTAGGGGTACCCTTACCATTTCACACGGGGGGGCGGGATCTGGGGGTCCCCTTGTTAAAGGGGGCTTCCAGATTCCGATAAGCCCCCCGCCCGCAGACCCCCACAACCACCGGCCAGGGTTGTGGGGAAGAGGCCCTTGTCCTCATCAACATGGGGACAAGGTGCTTTGGGGGTCTCAGACCCCCAAAGCATCCTCCCAATGTTGAGGGCATGTGGCCTGGTACGGTTCAGGCGGGGGGGGGGGGCGCTCTCGTCCCCCTCTCTTTTCCTGCGGCCTGCCAGGTTGCGTGCTCGGATAAGGGTCTGGTATGGATTTTGAGGGGGACCCCACGCCATTTTTTTTGGCTGGGGTTCCCCTTAAAATCCATCCCAGACCTCAAGGGTCTGGTATGGATTTTGAGGGGGACCCTACGCCATTTTTTTTTGGCTGGGGTCCCCCTTAATATCCATCCCAGACCTGAAAGGCCTGGTTATTGAATTTGGGGGGACCCCCACGATTTTTTTAAAATTTTTTTTATTTTTTATCAATGACTTTTTTTTTATAAATGACTTTCAATGAATGACTGTTCTCTGTGTTACGGGAGCTGTCAATTCACATTAGCCGCGAGTAATTTTAAATAGCTTTTTTTCTTGCAAAAATGACACTTTTTGCAGGGACAGTTCTAAGCACAGGAAACATGCGCCCCTTCACAGGCATACTATAGACACCCCCCAGGTACGAAATTTAAAGGAATATTACACTTTTATTGTTTCAATTTAAGCATTATTAAAATCACTGCTCCTGAAAAAACAGTCGTTTTTAAAAAAAAAATTTGCATTGATACATGTCCCCTGGGGCAGGACCCAGGTCCCCAAACACTTTTTATGACAATAACATGCATATTAGCCTTTAAAATTAGCACTTTTGATTTTGAACATTCGCATCCATTATAACTAATAGGGTTCTAAAGCTCGCACGGACTTTAGGTCCGTTCGCGGGTTCTGGTGTGAGCCGAATGGGGGGGTGTTCGGCTCATCCCTAGCTGTCATTGTCCGTTAGCAAAGGTGCTGAAAAAGAGATCCTGCCTATGCTGGGAGCCTGGAGGGAAGCAGAGACCCTCAGACCCTGGTAAGTGCCTTGCTGCCCAGCCACTCACCACCCTAGATACGCCACTGATTGTGAACATAGATTGGTCACTGTTAATTATCGCTCTCTTCTACTCCACCTCTGGACCAAGTGTCCGCTGTGTACTGCGCAAGTGCAGCGCATGCGCAGTACGGAGCAGAAGGATTTTCGGAAAATCTCCGAAGATGAACGGCGCCTGCGCCGTGAGTCGAGGTGTAAGCCCCACCATCCAAGTGGACATAGGGCTACACAAACTTAGAGGGCCCCTCGCGGGCTCGCTTCGCTCGCCACGCTTCGGGCACGGCCTCGCTTCGCTCGCCACGCTTCGGCACGGCCTCGCTGCGCTCGGCTCTTTTATATTCTAACTTGGATGTTGGGGCTTAAAAGTGGCTTAACGGCTCAGGCGCCATTCATCTTCGGCAATTTTCAGAATCTGCTAGTCCTGTGTACTGCGCATGCGCAGTACACAGCGGACACTTTCTGATGGGGCATAGAAAGTGATAGTACACCGGGCTGTGGAGGGGGGGGTGGCTCAGCCTCCTAGCGGTGCCAGCTGCGAGTCAGGAAAATGGGTGGAGCCTGACATTATTGCTGCAAACATGCTGCATTTACATGCAAGTTACGAAGCATGACAGGTTAAGGAAAGAAAAATAAAGTAGCTTGGTTCCTGCAAGGAAAAAAAATAGCACATCAATGTAATGCGATAACCAAACCTCCCAACTTTCTGAGATGAAAAGCAAAAAACCCCTTGGTGGGTGGGACTTTAAAAGTGACCAAAAACAATGAGTATTGTAAAAAAGATTTATTACAAAAATAGTATATTCAATAAAACTTCGGTCATAGAGGATAAGAGTATACAGTAGCATTTATATGGATTACGATACATATACAGACACATATAGGCTTTCTGATGAACCTGACGTTTCCGGCTTGATGCCCTTCTTCAGGGTTTTTTTAACATACAGTGCCAGGTGTCTATTAAAGAAGCATATATATCAGTAAGATATCATAAGAAAAACATTATACAAATAATATATGTACATAAAAAAATGGAAAGAACACAGAATAGGCAGCATAGGTCACATACCAGAGATTATCATTAAAGCGGAAATCCACCCTAAAGTGGAACTTCCGCTTATCGGATTCCTCCCCCCCTCCGGTGCCACAATTGGCACCTTTCAGGGGGGAGGGGGGTGCAGATACCTGTAAAATACAGGTATCTGCACCCACTTCCGGATAGCTGCCCCGCCCCTATCCGGAGCTACCCCGCCCCTATCCGGAGCTGCCCCGTTGTGTCTTGGGAAACACAGTTCCCAGGACACAGCGGGGACCAATAGGGGCACGCAGCGCGACTCGCGCATGCGCAGTAGGGACCGGGCAGTGAAGACGTTGCGTCTTCACTTCCTGATTCCCTGACGGCGGGGCAGCGAGAGACGAGCGGTCTCTCGTCACATTCTGCCTACACCGCTGGAACCAGGAACAGGTAAGTGCCCATTTATTAAAAGTCAGCAGCTGCACTATTTGTAGCTGCTGACTTTTAATATTTTTTGTGCGGGTGCAGCTCCGCTTTAACCCATAAAAATGCCACGTACACATGATCGGAAATTCAGCCAGCAAAAGACCGATGAGAGCTTTTGGTCGGAAAATGCGACCGTGTGTATGCTTCATCAGACTTTTGCTGGCCAAATTTCCGCCAGCAAAAGATTGAGAGCATGTTTTCAATTTTTCCGACGGAAATTCTGTTCGTGTGTATGCAATTCCGACGCGCAAAAAAACATGCATGCTCAGAATCAAATACAGGGGGTCCCCGACTTACGAACACCCGACCTACGAACAACCCCTACTTACGAACGGGGTGCTGCGGGGACCCTCCGCCATTTTTCGGTGGTTTTCGCCATCTTTCGGCCGTTCTGCGCATGCGCGGCCATACGGAGCGCCGGAAAATGACGGAAATGTCCGTAATTTGCCGCGCATGCGCAGAACGGCAACAGACGGAACATCGGAAATGTCCGAAAATCTCCGTATTTGTCGGTCGGCGCATGCGCGCCGACTTACGAACATTTCCGACTTCCGTACACGGGGCCAGTCCCTAACGAGTTCGTAACTCGGGAACCCCCTGTACAAGACGGAGACGCTCAGTCTAGTAAAACGACCATTCGTAATGGAGATGGCACATTCGTCGCGCTGACATTTTTAAAATTGTTTAATGTAGCACATTTTCTTCTTCTTTAGAATGCTAGAAGAATGAAGCTGTTTTGCTGCTCATATTCACACAGAGTTCTCACAAACGTCTTTCTTTATTATTTCTCGTGATCTCCTGAATAATATTAATTTTGTTTTTCGTCAGATCTCCATAATAATTTTCTTTTTTTTTTTTATCAAGATCTGCATTTTTTTTTCTAGTGATCTCCTTAATATTATTTCTCCTTTTGTGTGTCAAGCTAGTACAACACCATTATCTTGATTTTTTTTTACTTTAAGGTGGTTGATTGGTGTCCCTTGTTAATTTAACGGGAAAAAATCATGTCTTCAGCTTTGAACTCTGCCAAAACAGACAACTATACCCCACTTCCAAGCAATGTTTCCTAATCCTATTTCTGGCCTCAAATATCTGTGTGCTAAGTATACCGTTTGTATATCAGAGGACTTTGGGACATCGGGACATCAGAGGATACCAGGGACCCCCCACCTCCTGAAGAATGGGAACAGAGGACAACACAACCTGAGGATGTGGAGGAAGGAGAGGTGAGTGTCTGACACCACAGATTCAGGTAGTAGATGTATGCCTGCATATTTATAATACATGGTGTGGGTTTTTTTTTTAGGTGATGTGCAGGTTGTGGAAGAACAATCACATCATTTCACCAGTGACAGTGCCCAAAGGCTAATCCAGTTTTTATGCATTTTCAAAGCCAAATTTTAAAGATGCACACAGTGGGGTTGATTTACTAAAGGCATATCCACTTTGCACTACAAGTGCACTGGAAGTGCACTTGAAAGTGCAGTCGCTTTAAATCTGAGGGGAAGATCTGAAATGAGGGAAGCTCTAGTGATTTTATCATCCAATCATGAGCAAGCAAAAATGCTGTTTTTTCTTTTCCTTGCATGTCCCCCTCAGATCTACAGCGACATCACTTCCAAGTGCACTTGTAGTGCAAAGTGGATTTGCCTTTAGTAAATAAACCCCAGTGTGTCAACATGTGCTATCTGCCATCAGGGGATATCAATGTACGCGTTTTGTGGCTGCAACCCCTTCCTCGAAACTCAAGTAGGTGAGAGGAAGTGGTTGCACCCCCAAAACATGTCCATGATGGCAGATAGCACATGTTGACATTAGGCATGGGATCAGGAGGGAAATTCCCAGTTTGACTCCCAATTTGTGTGCATCTTCAAAATGTGGCTTTTACAGGGGTGACATCACCCCATCTGATGAAGGCAATATCAACACATTTTGGACACTATTATGTCTGATATTGCCTTCAGTTTTTCAATGTTGAATTTTGTAAGTTCCTGAGTTGTGTATGTTATTGTTAGGTACCTGGTAGTGATGAGCCTGGCTTGATGGTTGGAGACCTCTCTTACAGCTCTGGTTCAGGGCCTGCTGGATTGGGAACAGCGGAGCCGTGAACACAGCGAGTAGGAGTGTCCGTATGGATGCAGGTGACCGATGCTGGGTGGATGCAGGTCTTGGCCGGATGGTTGGACTGCAGATGATGGTTCGGCAGACAACAGGATACAGGAGGAAGACCGGCAGCAGGAACAGCAGCAGACAGCAGCAGCAGCAGAGGACCTGCCCAGGAACACTGGAAGCAGAAATGGTCAGGCAAGCCGGGTCACAACAGGCAAGGTAATCAAGCAGAGACGGCAGGCAGAGGGATGGTCAGGAGGCAAGCCAGAGGTTCAGCAACAACAACACAGTCCAAAGCAGGGTCAAACAAGCTGGGGTCAAGGAACAGAGAAGGCAGCAGAGTCAGACAGGCCGGGTCACAGATAGGATCAGCAGACAGGTTCAGGTTGGGGGTACAGATGGGAGCTGAGACGGACAGCGCCGCCTGCAGTCCCCTTTAAATAGGGCCACTGGCGCCAAAGCGGCGCCGATCGCGCACGTGCACGCGCACGGGGGCGCGCGCGCCCGCTATTCGTGCACGGGAGCGCGCGCGCTGATGCTCACGGGGGCCAGGGTTGCCCAGGTACCTGCGCACCTTCAGGCTAACGTGCCCAGGGCGGCTAGAGCCCTGACATTGCCCCCTCACAAGGGGCAACCTCCGGGTGCCCACTAGGTGTCGTTTTTCTGGGTGGGAAGAAAGGAAGGTGCGGATTAGTCTTTTGGCATGTAGGTTACAGTCTGGTTCCCATGAATTACTCTCGGGCCCATACCCCTTCCATTTGATCAGGAACTGTCTCTCCCCCCTCCGTTTCCTGCAATCAAGGATGGCCTCCATTTCATATTCCTCGTTGCCCTGGACCAGGACAGGTCCGGGCGGGTTTGTTCCCCTATCTGGAAAGGGATCGGGCACAGCGGGTTTTAGCAGGGAGACATGGAAGACCGGGTGGACTCTCATAGAGTCGGGCAGGGACAGCTCGTAAGAGACCTCATTGATCTTCCTCTTCACTGAGAAGGGTCCTAGGAACTTGGGAGCAAGCTTCTTAGAGGGACAGGCAAGTTTAAGGTTAGTTGTAGCTAGCCATACCTGGTCACCCACTTGCAAGTTCAACTCTCCCCTTCTCTTCCGATCGAAGATCTTCTTGCTGTCCTCCTGAGCCTTGGCTATCGCTTCTTGAAGTATCCGGTTGTTGCGGCTGAGGAACGATGCTGTATCCTGGACTGCCGGGACTGGAGATTCTGGGAGAAAGTCGGGGAGAAAAGACAGGTGAAAACGGTAATTGGCAAAAAACGGGGATTGCCCTGTGGCAGAATGGCTGGCATTATTATATGAGAATTCCGCTAAAGGTAATAGGGACACCCAATCGTCCTGCACAAAGGATGTGAAGAACCTTATGTACTGCTCCAAAGTCTGGTTGGTGCGTTCAGTCTGCCCATTAGTTTGGGGGTGGTATGCGGAGGAAAGGGCTAGCTCAATCTTAAGGATCTCGCAAAGGGCTCTCCAAAAACGGGACGTGAACTGAACCCCCCTATCCGAGACTATATTGGCCGGGACCCCGTGCAGCCTGAATATTTCCTTAATAAAAAGGTGAGCTGTCTCTGTAGCAGATGGAGTTCCCCTTAAAGGCAGAAAGTGGGCCATTTTGGACAACCGGTCCACCACCACAAAGATGGCAGAGCACCCCTCGGAGCATGGAAGCTCGACTATAAAGTCCATTGTTATCATTCTCCAAGGTCGGTCAGGTGCAGGGAGAGGTTTCAAAAGTCCCCAAGTTCGGTTCCTTGACGTCTTACTGCGGTTGCAGACAGGGCAGGCGTTAACGTAGGTTTTGCAGAATTCCTTCAGCCCTGGCCACCAAAAGGTGCGTTGCACCAGCTCCACTGTCTTGCGGCCTCCGAAGTGTCCTGCCAGCGGGTGGTCATGTAGTAGGGCCAGGACCTTCACTCTTACTGCTTCGGGGACAAAGACTTGACTCCCCCTCCAGAGAAGCCCATCTCTGGAAGTTAGAGTGACCCCGGGGGGTCCCTGGGAATTGGCGGATGCCTCCCGGATTTGTGACAGCAGATCAGGTTGTAAAAGTAGGAAGTTGCCTGTTAATAGGATGGTATCTGGGGGGGTAGAGTCCTTGGGATTGTCAAACATCCGTGAGAGTGCGTCAGGTTTTACATTCTTGGATCCGGGACGATACGTGATGTGGAAGCAGAACCTTGAGAAAAACAAAGCCCAGCGGGCCTGTCGGGGTTTGAGTCGCTTGGCAGTTCGCAGGTACTCAAGGTTCTTATGATCCGTATAAATAAGCACTGGGTGACTTGCTCCCTCCAAGAGGTACCTCCACTCTTCTAGTGCTGACTTGATAGCCAAGAGTTTACGGTCCCCGACATCATAATTCCGCTCGGCTGGAGAAAGTTTCCGTGAGAAAAACCCCACGGGGTGCATAGCGTCTTTATTGCCCTGTCGTTGTGACACAACTGCCCCAACCGCTACTTCTGATGCATCGACCTCTAGGATGTATGGGAGGGCAGGGTCGGGGTGACTGAGGATGGGAGCGGAGGTAAACAGTCTCTTAAGTTGGTCGAAGGCCCCTTGAGCCTCTGGACCCCAGTGGAAACGTGTGCCCTGCTTGGTCAGCTGGGTGATGGGGGTGATGATGGCAGAGAACCCCTTAATAAACTTCCTGTAGAAGTTTGCGAACCCGACAAACCGTTGGATGCCTTTCTTGTCTACAGGTGTTGGCCAGTCAAGAACAGCAGACACTTTTTGAGGGTCCATTCTGATGCCCGCCGGGGAGATTTCAAGTCCCAAGAACTGGATTTCCTGCTGCTCGAATTTACATTTCTCGGCCTTTGCATACAGGCCGTGCCGTCGGAGTCGAAGAAGTACCTTGCCCACATGCCCTCGATGCTGTTCCAGGGATTGAGAGAAGATCAAGATATCGTCCAGATAGACAATTACAAAAATGTCCAAGAAGTCCCTGAACACATCATTGATGAGATGCTGGAACGTGGCCGGGGCATTACAGAGCCCGAAGGGCATGACCAGGTACTCGTAGTGGCCGAAGCGGGTCCGGAACGCTGTCTTCCACTCATCTCCGGCCCGAATGCGGACCAGGTTGTATGCTCCCCTTAGGTCCAACTTGGTAAAGACTGTTGCTGATCTCAGTTTTTGGAAGAGCTCGGGTATCAAAGGCAGAGGGTACCGGTTCTTGACCGTAATTTTGTTGAGCTCCCGGTAGTCCACGCAGGGCCTCAAGGTCTGATCTTTCTTGGTGACAAAAAATATTCCTGCGCCAGCGGGAGAAGTAGAATGGCGGATGAACCCTTTTTTCAGGTTTTCTGAAATGTAAATTTTCAAAGCTTCTTGCTCCTTTTCAGAGAGAGGGAATATGCGACCAAACGGAATCTCGGCCCCAGGAAGGAGCTCGATGGGGCAGTCATAGGAGCGGTGGGGCGGAAGGGAGTCTGCTCCCCGCTTGCTGAACACATCCAGGAGATCGTGGTAAGGTTGGGGTACAGACTGGCACAGATCCTGGTCAGAGTCTAGGCAAAGCAAGGTAGAAGGTATCCTGGGGCTTGTGGGTAGGCAGTGTTCCTGGCAGTAGTGGGACTGGAACTCAACCTCCCCAGTGGACCAGTGGATCAGCGGGTTATGGGCCTGAAGCCATGGCATGCCCAGGATGACTGGGAACAAGGGAGAGGAGATCACGTCCAAGGTTAGGAGCTCCTGGTGTTGAGGAAAAATAGTAGCGGGTAAGGGCAGAGTCTCTTGAGTCACCTGGCCTGACTTAATGCGGGACCCATCAGCCAGGAACACAGAAAGTCCTTGAATCTTCTTCTGGAGGGGCAGGGCGTGGGTGTTGGCAAAGGTGGCATCCACGAAACAACTGCACGCCCCGGAATCAACGATGGCGTTGGTAAGTATTGTCCTTCCCTGGCACTGCAACGACAGAGGAAGGGTAAGGTGAGTGGTACTGGCTGAACAGGGTGCAGAGGGAGAAGAAACGAATGACAAGCACTTACGTGTCTTGACAGGGCAATTGTTCACGAAATGTCCGGAGCCCCCACAGTAAAGGCACAGGTTCAATTGGCGGCGTCGGGCCCGTTCCTCGGGCGTCAAAGGAGAGCGCAGGAGACCGATCTGCATCGGTTCGGAGCCATCCGGAGCAGGTCCCATCGGGGTTGCAGAGGGAGCAGGTAGGTAACGAGTGGCAGGAACGGGAGGCCTTGCGACCATCCAGGCTGGGCGATTTGGTAATGCAGAGCGTTCAGCTCAGCGTTCCCGAAGGCGGCGGTCTAGCTGAATCGTGAGGGTGATGAGATCCTCGAGGTCCTCTGGGACTCCTACACGGGCCAGTTCATCTTTCAAACCCTCCGAGAGGCCCATGCGGAACTGGTGTCTGAGGGCCGAGTCGTTCCATTGGGTATCCGCGCTCCAGCGGCTGAAGTCCGTGATATAGTCCTCGGCCGTCCTGCGGCCTTGCTGGAGCGCGGATAGGGCGAATTCAGCTGTAGCCGTGCGTTGAGGGTCGTCGTACAGCTGTGCCATCGCCTGGAAGAAGGAGGCTAAAGTCTGGGTCATGATGCTGTTAGCACCCAGAAGACGGTGGGCCCAGGACTGGGGTTCTCCTTGTAGTAGGGACACCACAAATCCCACCTTGGTGGCCTCCAGGGAGAAGGTCCGGGGTTGCAGGGCAAAGTACAGCTGGCAAGCATCCCAGAAGGCCTGGAACTTGGATCGTCGCCTGAGAACCTCTCTGGGACAGGAACTCTTGGCTCGGGGGGGAGCATCACCACTGTAGGTTGAGAGGCAGGTTGCACTGGCGGTGGAGGAGGTGCAGCAGCCATGGGGCTGGCGAGTTGTTGCACTTGACCTCCCAGCTTGGTATATCCCTCCTGCAGGGATTTCACCGCCTGTGTAAGGGCTGCCAGGTGGGAGCAGAACTCCTGCATGGCAGAGGCTCCTTCCGCAGGCTCAGTCATATGGGATGTCCGTACTGTTAGGTACCTGGTAGTGATGAGCCTGGCTTGACGGTTGGAGACCTCTCTTACAGCTCTGGTTCAGGGCCTGCTGGATTGGGAACAGCGGAGCCGTGAACACAGCAGGTAGGAGTGTCCGTATGGATGCAGGTGACCGATGCTGGGTGGATGCAGGTCTTGGCCGGATGGTTGGACTGCAGATGATGGTTCGGCAGACAACAGGATACAGGAGGAAGACCGGCAGCAGGAACAGCAGCAGACAGCAGCAGCAGCAGAGGACCTGTCCAGGAACACTGGAAGCAGGAATGGTCAGGCAAGCCGGGTCACAACAGGCAAGGTAATCAAGCAGAGACGGCAGGCAGAGGGATGGTCAGGAGGCAAGCCAGAGGTTCAGCAACAACAACACAGTCCAAAGCAGGGTCAAACAAGCCGGGGTCAAGGAACGGAGAAGGCAGCAGAGTCAGACAGGCCGGGTCACAGATAGGATCAGCAGACAGGTTCAGGTTGGGGGTACAGATGGGAGCTGAGACGGACAGCGCCGCATGCAGGCAGCTGTCCCCTTTAAATAGGGCCACTGGCGCCAAAGCGGCGCCGATCACGCACGTGCACGCGCACGGGGGCGCGCGCGCCCGCTATTCGTGCATGGGAGCGCGCGCACATGTCCGGCGGGCGCGTGCACGCGCCCGCGGCGCACGCCGACGCGCGCGCTGATGCTCACGGGGGCCAGGGGGCCTTCAGGCTAACATGCCCAGGGCGGCTAGAGCCCTGACAGTTATGTTTTGAAACATGCCTGTTTATGTACTCTAAAAAAACAATTCAAGTTAAAACTTTTATGAAACCAAGAACATGTGCACGGAGTAAAATGTTTTATACTCAACAATGTGTGGCTTCTTCTTTCAATGATCAATACCAGTTTTTGTGTTAAGTTGGTGTTTACAGTGACAATGGGTGTTATTTAAAAATGGAAAAAACACTTGGCACTACAAGTGCACTATGAGAACCTAGGAGACAGCAAAAAGAAACACAAGCAGTAAATGAAAATCAAGATTTTATCTGATAAAATAGAAAATGTATTATAATATAATTTGCTAAAATAGAAATGGCCCCCCTACCTGTAAAATATTCAACATATTCCTGCCGCACTTCCGGGGGGCTTTGGGGGGGCAAGCCAGGATGGCCCGCTTCCAGGGCCGTCAGTGTTTCCTTAAGTCCAGCCTCAGGCCCAAATGAGGCAACGTAACTTGGATTAGTCCTTTTTTTTAAATTGTGCAGTATGCAGCAACATAAAATGATATGGTTTAGTTTGTACTCTGCCATATTAATGGCTGTTTGAAATAGACGGAACTGGCTGGCCAGGATCCCAAACGCATTCTCCACCACTCTTCTGGCTCTGGCCAGCCGGTAATTAAAAACCCTCTTCTCTGGGGGGAGGGTCCTCTGGGGGAATGGCCTCATCACGTGCTCACCCAGACCAAATGCCTCATCTGCCACGAACACAAATGGTAGTCAAAAGAACTCGGTCCGGGCAAAGACTCCACCATTCGACATCCAGCCATTCCTCCCCACGTCCACATATAAAAACTCATATGTCGCCGACACCACCGCCATCAACTATCGATACTATGAAACCCCTTATAGTTATAATAGTATGACCCCAAATGGGGTGGTGGGATGATGTGGACGTGCTTCCCGTCAATTGCCCCTCCACAGTTGGGAAAGTCCTAATGATTGGCAAAGTGGGATGCCACAGTCTGCCATTCCTGTAGCGTTGAAGGAAACTGTGGAGTCAAAAAAACATTCTTGGCCAACATCAGTATAACATTTTATTGAAGGAGTATTTAAAGGCAAAAATATAAGGTCCACTTATCAGAGTCCTCACTCCCTCTGATGGCCCCTTGTAAATAGTTTGGGGGGAGATGTTTTGGACAGGTAACCCTCTCCATCTCATTGAGAGCTGAATGCATAAATAATGTGTGTTACTTTGGCCAGCCCCTCATTACTTACACTATTGGCAGCCCACTGGACAGATGTCCTATACCCAACGAAAAGGGCTGCGGGCTGAGACTACCCAGCCCGATGAACAGGTTGAAACTATCCCGCCGACCCGTCACCTGATAAATACTTTCTCTATAACCTAAGCCGTACCAAGTGAAAAACAAAACAGGAATGATTGGAGTATTTACGTATTACCATTACCTATGGCAAATGTTTACCTTTTTTATTCTTTCTCATATACATTGCAATGTAATACCCTGTCTTCCATAAATAAAGATTATTTTAAAAAAAAAGGTAGGTATAGGGTGTATGGGTTTGGCAAAGTCAGCAGATAGAGGATTGGTATTGGTTGAATTAGCGGTTGGAGGGAGGGAGGGTTCCAAATGAGTTTGGGTCCCAAAAAAAGCCTCTTGCACTATGCATGAATTTAAGGACACAAATAACATTTGTACACATTTTAGGGGGTGTTTAGGGTAAAGTACTACAATGGAGCTGACAAAATACATTGTTAAGTGACTAGGCTATAGGTGTCTATAGGCCCAGGATAGCATGCTGGGGAGGTTAGTGAAGGCAAATATGCATGAAGGACAAAAAAGGAACTTTTAAAAATTACAGCATGCATGGGGGCGAAGAGGACATTCACAGCATATTACAATCATGGTAATTAGGGAATGATTAAAGAAATAAAATACTTTAGCAAACATTAAATACATAGAATGTGATGTTAAAGGAGAAAACTTACCTTAACTGCTTCCCGACCGCCTCCTGCACATATACGTCGGCAGCGGGACCAGCGGACCTGATCGCCGCTGGTGTCCCACGATCGGGTCACAGAGCTGAAGAACGGGGAGAGGTATGTGTAAACAAACCTTTCACCGCGCTTCCTACTCTGCCTGTCATTGATCGGCTGTTCCCTGTCATCGGGAAGGCCGATCAATGACGTCAGACATCAGCCCCGCCCCCTAATGTTAAAAAAAAAAACACACACGTCACAGCCCATAACCCCTCCCCTCCCCCTAGTGGTTAACTCTTTCACTGCATGTGTCATTTTTACAGGAATCAATGCATTAAAATAGCATTGATTGCTGTATAAATGACAATGGTCCCAAAAATGTGTCAAAAATGTCTGATGTGTCCGCCATAATGTCGCAGTCACAATAAAAAAATCGCTGATCGCCGCTATTACTAGTAAAAAAAAATATTAATAAAAATGCTATAAAACTATCCCCTATTTTGTAAACGCTATAACTTTTGCGCAAACCAATCAATAATCGCTAATTGCGATTTTTGTTACCAAAAATATGTAGAAGATACGTATCGGCCTAAACTGAGGAAAAAAAATGTTTTTTTTATATATTTTTTGGGGATATTTATTATAGCAAAAAGCAAAAAATATTGCATTTTTTTCAAAATTGTCGCTCTATTTTTGTTTATAGCGCAAAAAATAAAAACCGCAGGGGCGGTCAAATACCACCAAAAGAAAGCTCTATTTGTGGGAAAAAAAGGACGCCAATTTTGTTTGGGAGCCACATCGCACGACCGCGCAATTGTCAGTTTAAGCGACGCAGTGCCGAATCGCAAAAAGGGGCCTGGTCCTTTGGCTGCCAATTGGTCCGGGGCTGAAGTGGTTAATATAGTCGTTCTGCAGGACCTGAATGATGGCAGAACAGGTCTCTGGAATAATGATCCCCAGGGCCTGGGGGGGGGAGATGCCTGTTGAGAACTTGATGTCCTGCAGACTTGTCAAGAAAGGCGTCCCGGGTACCTGACTGCCAACAGGAGAGTTGGCTACAGTGTCCCCATTGGAAGAGCCGCTCAGCGCGCGCGCGGGCGCGCTGTGTGACGCTGTTTGGCGCCAGGAACGCTATTTAAAGGAGATCTCGCCCATGCCATCTTGCTGTCCGGTCTACAGCGTTCCAGTGACCCCCAGCTACCAGCTATCCCTGTGCAACCTGATTTCCGTTACCTGATTCCAGTACCCGGCTTGTCTCTGACCTTCCTTGCCTGCTGCCTGTCTCCGACCCCGGCTTGTCCTGACATCTCTTCTGCCTGATCCTTGGTTCCTCGCTGCCCGCCTGTTACCGACCCGGCCTGCTTCACGACTACGCCTTGCCTGCTGATTCTGTACCGCACCTGCCCGCCTGTGTTTGACCCGGCCTGCCTGTGACCTGCTACTGTTCTGGACCCCAGTCTCTTCCTGCTACCTGCAGTCCCCATCTGCCAGCCTGCACCTCCAGGGTTCCTGCCCTAGTCCGCTACTGGTCGTCCTACAGCACTCCAGACGTCCGGACCGGCCCTGCATCTGTAACCTGCCAGGCACTTGTGCCCCTTTGTGCTCCCGAGCCCCTGTCTGCTCTATCAGGGGTTCCCGAGCCAGAGGTATACGAGACGCCGCTCCCTGCACTAGTGGGCTCAGCCATCAGGTACGTGACAAGACTTCTCCCTGTCGCCAAGTACCGCAACGTGGCGACTAGCCTCTGCTCGGGAGTGATGGCTTGCCTCATGCAGGTATCCTTCCTGCTCATATAAGGGGACAGCAAAGCCAACAAACGGTGAAAATTGGGATCCGTCATCTGGAGATAATTCCTGAAATCATCAGGGTTATTCTCACGGATCTCCTGCAGCAAAGGCATGTGAGAGAATTGGTCACACTGGAGCAACCAATTCTTGGTCCATGAAATCCTCATCGCCCTGTTAATGGACTGGGCTTGTGTCAAAGCAAGAAGCCCAACACCAAGCCCCCACACTGCACAAACTCTACAATGAGTACGTACCCGCAACATGGCTTCAAAATGGTCGGCTGGTCAGAACGAACTAAACAGAATGCACTGAAGAACAGCAAGGCCTGTGAAGAACGAGCTGAAAATCAGTAACGAGCAGACAATAACACACTGTAAAACAGATATGAACTGACTACACGCACTGAAAAACAGATGCAAACCCACAAGCACAAACTGAACAGCAGTAAAACGATATGAAAAAGCACGAGTCTGAAAAGCGCAAATCGTCTCTCACCAAACTTCTACTAACATGAGATAAACACAAGATTAGCAGAAGGAGCACAAAGGGTGGCGCACTTGGTATTGAACTTCCCTTTTATAGTCCCGTCGTATGTGTTGTACGTCACCGCATTCTTGGCGGTCGGACTTTGGTGTGACTGTGTGTTGCAAGCTTGAGCGGAATTCCGTCAGAAAAACCATCCAAGACTTTTCCGATGAGAATTCCAATAGTGTGTACGCGGCATAAGAGTTAGGAAGGTCTCATAAAACACAGAAGTTTAATAACAACTGCTACCATATAGTCCCGACAGTCTATGCGGGTATCCCAACGAAGGTCCAAAAAAGGCCCCCAGCAAAAAAATCTAATAGGATGATCTGAAATGAAAAAACAGGGTGTGGTATTATATTATCAATAGGATTGTATTAAGATTTTGGGTATGTGAGGCACACTCAGCGTATATACCTGAATGGAAAGCATACAACAAAAAAAGAGATGACATCCAGAACAGGAAAAGCACATCCTATATTAGCAAGTCCCAGGACTTGGCTGGAGATTTCCTATGGATATCCAGCCCAGGGAGTATACCTGTGGGGGTGCATACGGATGGTGATGTAAGGGGTGAAAAAAAGTTAAATAAGACACTGAGAATTCTCAAGTGTTGCAGCTTACCTTTATTCGGCTGCATGACAGTAGTCAGAGCCGTTGCAGCTGTGTTTGCACGCCGCAGACGGTTCTGATAAATACCCCGATGGCATCACTAGCATGGCGACGTCCTGGCGCACGCCAAGTGGCCGTAAAGGTCACTGCAGGTGCGCATCATGCTGGCGGCCCGGACCAACTGTTCTCCTAGCACAGGACAGAACTCCTACCAAAAAGGAACGTGACAGCGCCTTGCACTTATGCCCCGTACACACGATCGGACTATCCCGCGGATTTTTTCCCCCAAAAGTCTGGCGGACTTAGAAAGAAGTTTTGACTCAAAATTGTCCACCGGACTCTGCAGTCCGGCGGACAATCCAGCCGTCTGTGTGCTAGTCCACGGGACTTTTGAAATTAACGGACTTGCCGACACACAGAGTAAAGTCCGTTCATTTATAACATGACTCCAGGTAGCCGGGACTAGCGAAGGAAGTCAATGCCACCACCTCAATCGGCGAGATTGGCACCTTGCTAGCCCCGTCACCTTGTATGGATTTAAAGGGGAATCCCTACGCCCAAAAAACTGCGTGGGTGAACCCCTAAATCCATA
This sequence comes from Lithobates sylvaticus, assembly GCA_028564925.1. Classification (NCBI taxonomy): domain Eukaryota; kingdom Metazoa; phylum Chordata; class Amphibia; order Anura; family Ranidae; genus Lithobates; species Lithobates sylvaticus. The sequence goes on along the minus strand of CM053031.1, from coordinate 198,095,509 downwards.
TCAGACCCTTATCCGAGCACGCAGCCCGGCCAGTCAGGAAAGGGGGTGGGGATGAGCGAGCCCCCCCCCCCCTCCTAAGCCGTACCAGGCCGCGTGCCCTCAACATGAGGGGGTGCCTTGGGGAAAGGTCTACCGGATTCTGATAAGCCCCCCGCCCGCAGACCCTGACAACCAACGACCAGGGTTGTCGGGAAGAGGCCCTTGTCCTCATCAACATGGGGACAAGGTGCTTTGGGGTGGGGGGCTGCAGGGCCCCCCTTCTCCAAAGCACCCCCCATGTTGAGGGCATGTGGCCTAGTACGGTTTAGGAGGGGGGGTCGCTCGCTCGTCCCCACCCTCTTTCCTGACCGGCCGGGCTGTGTGCTCAGATAAGGGTCTGATATGGATTTAGGGGTTCACCCACAAAGTTTTTTGGGCGTAGGGATTCCCCTTTAAATCCATACAAGGTGACGGGGCTAGCAAGGTGCCAATCTTGCCGATTGAGGTGGTGGCATTGACTTCCTTCGCTAGTCCCGGCTACCTGGAGTCATGTTATAAATGAACGGACTTTACTCCGTGTAAAAGTCCGGCGGACCTTCGCCAAAACTCCGGCGGATTGTCCGGGCGTGTGTGGGCAAGTCCGCACGTTCGGAAAGTCCGAAAAACTTCAGATTTCGTGGGTGGGTCTGTTTTCCAGGGCTCAGTGGGTGGAGTCGTGATGTCAGTAGACTCCCCGCCCACCTCTACACTCCCCTTATCAACATGCATTTTTCTCCTGTGTATTTCTTACACTGAACTTCTGCTATGATCACTAACATCCAGTCAAAACCCAGAAAAGTCCCCACATGACTTCAGCATGCCAAATCATGCTGAGGTGTGGAACAGCCAATCCTTGCAGAGCTGCTGATGAAAGGAGTGGGGGTAGGAATTAAAAAATAATGCATGTCTTAGGCTAGTGCACGAGATATGTAAATCACCTGTCAATCACAGCAAGGGGGAAGAACGGACAAAGTTTTCACAGTTTGTCTGTTTTATTTCACTGAAAAAATATATGAGGATTGCTCAGAGCTGGATTACCTCTTTGTGGCAAGACTGGGCACAGCTGATCTGAAATCCCATACTCTATATTGTGCCAGACAAAAAAAAAAAAACTTCGGGTTTACATCCACTTTAACTTTCTGAGATGGGAATGAGGGACACCTATTAGCATATGTATGTAGGCATAGGACACACCCCCCCTGCCACTCACCCTTAAAGGAGAATTGTACAAAAAAATGATTGGTTAAACCCACAAGTGATTTTTCTACCACTACTATTGCTTAATATTAAATAAAAACACAAAAGATGCAGCGTTAAATAGACATGTGAATTTAACACCTAAAATTGAAAACAAGGTGAAATTATGGAAAACTAAGGCAGAGTCTCATTGAGAAACCAGCATAGTGATAAATATTCATGTGAAAAAAAATCATGTGAACAATACTAAACAACTGAACAAGGTTAAACAAGTACAGTATATTTTGTGAAAAATATAAAAAAAATATTAAGCAAGTAAAGTATAGAAAATCCCTTTAGATTTCAGTCCATGAATAAGCAAAAAGAATGACACCCTTCCGTGAAAGTGCAGGAAAAAAGGATAATCCTTCATGTGACTTCAGACCCAAAAGTGAGTAAGGTAGTCTGCTTACCAGATGGCGATGACTGCTATTACAGCAGTCTCGCCCAGCGCAGGGAAATTGCGCTGGGCTACCCAAAACCCAAGACACAGTACCGGAACAGCAACTATAAGCAGGTATTTCCCGGAAACATAAAACAAAAAACGTCCATAGTGCAGTATGTAGATAAAGGTAATTTATTAAGAACCAAGAAAGAATCGCACTTACAATGTTGTAGTCAATCATAAGCGGTAAGGTATAAAAAACAGGTCGTGGTGTCTCCATCAGCCATGGACTGAAATCTATAGGGATTTTCTATAATTTACCTGCTTAATATTTTTTAAATATTTTTCACAAAATATACTGTACTTGTTTAACCTTGTTCAGTTGTTTAGTATTGTTCACATGATTTTTTTCACATGATTTTATTTATTTTTTAATTCTTATTATTCATTTTTCACACAGTTAAACATACATACACCGGTAGGTAACGTGCCTTACTGGGAAAGGCCACGCAGGGCTGTAACAGAACTAACATAGTTCAACCTAACTCCGACCTTCCCTCCCCCCAACCACCGCTCCCAACCATTGCCATAATTTTACAGTTATAACCGTGTGCATCTTATAAGTAAATACATATGTGTCATGACCCTCAGGTATCTGATGTTCTTATTCTTATGCAATAATGGTATGATTGTATGATAGTCGTCTGGGACTTCATCTATTTATTAATTTGTCAAAAGAAATTAGCAGTTTCACATTCTATTAACCTTCTATACACATATTCATCCTTCTATTTAGCCCACTGTAGCCGTAGAGTCTAGCCAGGCCTGCCATACCTTTTTAAACTTATTTTCACAGCATCTGGACCTGTAAGTAGCTTTGTATAAATGTATGACTGAGTTAACCAGCTTTTTCCAGTATGACAGAGTGGGGGCAGCTGTTTTTTTCCCAATTTAATAGTATAGCTTTTTTGCCATAGAATAACCCAATGTTTAGTAGAGTGCGGTGAGCTCGAGATGGAACTACCTCCTCCACTAGTCCTATTAAGCATACCCTAGGTGTCGTGGGAACCGGGATGCTAAGTACATCCGCCAGACATTCTATAATACCAGACCAGAAAAGTTGGATCTGTGTGCAGCTCCAAAAGATATGCTCTGAGTCAGCCGGGGTGTGAGAGCATCTCCAACATTGGCTACTTACTGTTGGGTATACACGTGATAACCTGGCAGGTATAAAATATATGCGGAGGGGGAAAGTTAAAATGGATTAGGCGATCCCTTGCTGAGACTAGATATTTAAAGGGGTGATCCCACATGTCCTCCCAATCCTCTCCTTGAATATCCGTAATCTCTCTCTCCCACCGCTCTCTACATTTGGAGATTCCCAAGGGTGTTTTTTTGAAGAGAGATTTGTACACTGACGACAGAGGCTTGACCAAGTCCTCTTCGGTCAAAAGAGTTTCCAGCGCTGATGGCAGATATTCAATTCTTTGCCCACTGAACTGCACCTGAAAAGTATGGCGCAATTGCAGATAGCAAAAGAAGAAGGTATTTGGTAAATCATGTCTGGCCTTCATCTGGTTGAATGTACAAAGCTCTCCCTCTCTGGTTATATCATTTAACACTTTAACACCCTTCCACGCCCATATCATGGGGTCTGGAAAAGAGAAGAGATGTGGGAGATTCGGGTTCATCCATAATGGGGCTGAAGGTGTAACTCCCGTATAGCTAGGGGACATCAGAGTAGTGGTAATCTCCCATGCCTTAATTGTTGCTTTTATCGAATCCGTCAGAGGCAGGCAAGAATTCTGACCCCTGTATAAGGCCATCTTTAAACTTTCATATGACCCCAAGTGTGCTGCTTCCACAACTGTAGCAGCATCTCCTTCATCCGCTGTCAGCCATCTTCTGGCGAACACCATCTGCCCTGCCAGATAATATTTCTGCCAGTCAGGTAGTGCTTGTCCCCCCTGACCCCACGGCTCTTGTAGGGTTTTGATGCTTATGCGCTGCGATTGCGGTGACCATATGAAGGACCCTATTATGCTATTTAGTGATTTAAAAAAGGTCTTTGTGATCCAAAATGGGAGTGGCGCAGGAAATATAAAATTACTGAGAGAAATTTCATTTTAATGAGACTAACCCATCCCATCAGAGAGAGGGGTAGATTCTTCCATGCTGTTGTCTTTTGTTTAAGTGGGAAGAGATTTAGCGACATATAATCCTGAACATTGGCTGTTATTTTAACCCCCAGGTATGTAATTGTGGAGACCCATTGAAGTGGTAGTGAGTCATCTAGTAGTTTCTTAGCTTCTGTTTCTAGTGGTAGTATTGATGACTTGTTCCAGTTTGCCCGTAGGCCCGAGAAGGTGGCAAATTTGTCTAGAATCAATAGGGCAGCTCTGAGGGAAGGCCCTGGATCCCGTAGGAACAAGAGCAAGTCATATGTGTATAACGCTATGCATTCTTTTATGTTCCCCACCCGGATTGCTCCTACATCCTCAGACTGTCTAAGTGCCCTGGCAATAGGTTCCATCATCAGGACGAAAAGAAAGGGGGAAAGTGGACACCCCTGTCTAGTGCCTCTTCCTATTGGGAAGAACTTAGAGACCATGGTACCAAGCCTGATAGCAGTCTTTGTGGGTGCTGTAAAGCAGCACGACCCAACAACGGAAACCAGGACCGAACCCCATGGCCTCCAATACCTTGTGCATGTATTGCCAATGTACAGAGTCAAAGGCTTTTTCAATGTCTATAGAGACAATGATTTTGGCTCTGTGTTATTCATCTGCACATGTGCGAACAATCTACGTAAGTTCGTATCTGTTGACATGCCGGGCATAAACCCTGTCTGGTCAATATCAACCAGGGTCGTGATAACCCTGACCAATCTTGATGTCAGCACTTTGGCAAGTATCTTGAGGTCTGTGTTGAGTAATGCTATCGGGCGATATGAGGAGCATTTCTGCGTATCTTTGCCAGGCTTCAGGAGAAGCACCATATATGCTTCCATCATTGAGGCCGGCAGAGCTCCGTGCTCCCAGCAGTGGGCGTACAGTAAGTTTAATCTGTGGGCCATCTGTAACAGGTATTGTTTATAAAAATCGCCGGGGAAGCCACCTGAGCCAGGAGCCTTCTGGGGGGGAAAGGCTGCCTCAATTTCTAACACTGAGATACTTTCATTCAAAGGAGCAGCATCGGTGTCCGCCAATTTTGGCATGGAAAGACTCTGTAGAAGTACTTCCAGCTCTGTCGAGTTGTAGGATGGGATAGGTGAGTATAAATACTTGTAGAAGCTTATAAATTCATCCATACTTCCCACTGGGTCCGAGATTAGATTCCCTGTCCCACTTCTTATTACCGGAATTCTAACTGGTATCCTTTGATCGGCTGCTAGGTTAGCTAGTAGCTTGCCATTTTTATCACCCTCGGCAAGGATATTCTCTGCCCTCTGTCTCACCTCGGTATGAGCAAGGTTTGTGAAGTGTAATGCCACAGATCTTCTACTATCTAGTAGGGACACATAATTGGCGCGCATCGGGGAAGTTCTGTGCTGGCCGTGTCCCTTGGACACAGCCAGTCACAGATCGCTGTAAACGACTAATCACAGCGGCCATTTACAGCGCGATCGGCATGTCCAATGAGAGAGGATCTCATATGTAAACATATGAGATCATCTCTCAGCGCCGCTCTCCCTCCTCACACAGAGACAGCGTGTGAGGAGGGAGAGATGAACGGCTGCAGCGGCCGTAAGTAAAAAAAAAAAGTGCCATCTATCCCTGCTGCCATCTGTCCCCACTGCCACCTGTCCCCACTGCCATCTGTCCCCAGTGCCATCTGTCAGTGCCATCTGTCCCCAGTGCCATCTGTCCCCAGTGCCACCTGTCAGTGCCACCTGTCCCCAGTGCCATTTGTCCCCAGTGCCACCTGTCCCCAGTGCCATGTATAAGTGCCATCTGTCGTCAGTGCCACGTCAGTACCATGTGTCATCAGTGCCACATAGTGCCATCTGTCATCAGTGCCATATCAGTGTCACGTGTCATCAGTGCCACGTATCAGTGCCATCTGTCATCAGTGCCACCTGTCAGTGTCACGTGCCATCTGTTATCAGTGTCATGTGTCATCAGTGCCACGTATTAGTGCCATCTGTCATCAGTGCCACGTATTAGTGCCATCTCTCATCAGTGCCACGTATTAGTGCCACATGATATCAGTGCCACGTATAAGGGCCATCTGTCATCAGTGCCACATATTAGTGCTATCTGTCATCAGTGCCCCGTATTAGTGACATCTGTCATCAGTGCCACATCAGTGTCACGTGTCATCAGTGCCATGTATCAGTGCCATCTGTCATTAGTGCCACGTCAGTGTCACGTGTCATTGTCCTGGTGCTCCAGGGCCTTCAAAAGTGTAATAGGTAGTCAACAAGTTAGATGTGTAATTTATGCTCCTAGAACACGTGATGGCGCTCCCTGCATGTTGGGCCTCTCTAAGTGGCCAGGCTGTGAAAAAGTCCCACACATGTGGTATCGTAATACTCAGAAGGAGTAGCAGAATTTATTTTGGCATGTCATTTGTGGTATACACATGCCATGTGAGAGAAATAACCTATTACAATGACAATTTTGTGGGAAAAAAAAATCATTTTGCAAAGAATTGTGGGAAAAAATGACAACATCAAAACCCTCACCATGCCTCTTACTAAATACCTTGGAATGTCTACTTTCAAAAAAGGGGTCATTTGGGGTGGTATTTGTTCTTTCCTGGCTTGTTCGGGTCACAAGAAATGAGATAGGTCACCAGTACATCAGGTGTAATCAATTTTGTATGATTTGCACCACAGTTTGTAGACTCTATAACTTTCACAAACACCAAATAATATCCACTAATTTGGGTTATTTTTTACCAAAGATATGTAGCAGTATAAATTGTGGCCAAAATGTATGAAGAAAAATTAATCATTTGCTAAATTTGATCACAGAAACAAAGAATGTTCGGTCTTTTTTCATTTATAGCGCAAAAAATGAAAAACCCAGAGGTGATCAAATACCACCAAAAGAAAGCTCTATTTGTGGGGAAAAAAGGACAAAAATGTATTTGGGTACAGTGTTGCATGACTGAGTAATTGTCATTCAAAGTGTGAGAGCACCAAAAGCTGAAAATTGGTCTGGGCAGGAAGGGGGTTTAAGTGCCCAGTAAGCAAGTGGTTAATATTAGCTTTTGGAATTTACAAACGTAGCCATTTAGAAATTGGATGTAAGGTTTAGCACTCTGAAACCCTTTTTGATAAATAAGTAGTGAATTGAATACACAGCTATATAGATCAGACCAAAATGAGGGATATATGAAGAGGGAAGAGTGACATTGTTCTGAATGAGGGACAGTCCCTCTAAATCAGGGACAGTTGGGAGCTATGCAATAAAACATGTACATCTAGGCAACTCTATGTGTTAACAAATGGATGTCAGCGCATATCAACTCAAAGGCAGTTAATGCACATCAATGCAAGCTGAATGTAACAGAAGTACTGATAACCCAGCCTCAAAGTAGACAATTAAAGTGTAAATAACCAGCATTGATGAGAATGGCAAGATACTGAATGTATGCAGGACACCAGGTGGCAGTCTATTAGAACAATACTTGCGTGGCCACACTGCACCAGCAGATGGCAGCAGCGAACAATTATGGAGCGCACATTAGATTAGAGGAAGGGGCGGGTCCCGCTCTGTCAGCTAATCACTGAGAGAGAAGCCGTCATGGAGGCGGGGTTTTTCTTTAGCCAGTTAGAGAACGCCAATTAGTTCTGGGGGCGGGGATCCGCCATCAGCCTCGGAGAGAGCAACTCACACAACGGTGTGGAGTCGTCCCCTCCTCCTTCTCCTCTTCAGGAAGCAGGAACCGAAAGCAGTGCTCCCGCCTCGGCTTCCTCCCCGCGCTCCCCGGAGTGGCCCTGTCTTCCGCTGCTGGCCATGCCGGCCAGGGGAAGGTAATGAGCCGCAGAGCCCCGGGGTCTCGGCTGAGCAGCAGCAAGCAGTACCAGCGGAGCTGGAATGACTGGCAACCCAGGTCAGTTGGCGGCCTAGGCCTCGCTTTCCCAGTGAGGGGTCAGAATAGAGCAGGCTGAGTACTAGAGGGCCGGATCTCATGTATGACACATACCGGGCCATGGGGCCGGACACGGAGGCCTGAGGAGAGACACAGCATGTGTTCAGCTTCTCTGCCGCCAGAATATACCGGCTATGGATCCTCAGAAAGGGGGCCCCATCCCAGAGCCTCACTAGGAGCCCTTCTCCAATACCAGGGACCCCTCTCCCCACAGCAGGGTTAATAGTGCCCTTTCTGTACCCCAAACATTGATAGTGCTGCCCAGAGTACTACCAGTGCTGCCCTTTCTGCTGCCCAGAGTACTACCAGTGCTGCCCTTTCTGCTGCCCAGAGTACTACCAGTGCTGCCCTTTCTGCTGCCCAGAGTACTACCAGCGCTGCCCCTTCTGCTGCCCAGAGTACTACCAGCGCTGCCCCTTCTGCTGCCCAGAGTACTACCAGCGCTGCCCCTTCTGCTGCCCAGAGTACTACCAGCGCTGCCCCTTCTGCTGCCCAGAGTACTACCAGCGCTGCCCCTTCTGCTGCCCAGAGTACTGCCAGCGCTGCCCCTTCTGCTGCCCAGAGTACTACCAGCGCTGCCCCTTCTGCTGCCCAGAGTAATACTAAGGGTGCCCCTCTTGCTGCCACAAGTAATACCAGTGCTGCCTCTTCTACTGCCCATAATAATTCTAAGGGTGCCCCTTCTACTGCCCAGAGTACTACTAGTGGTGCCCCATCTACTGCTTATAATATTACCAAGGGTGTCGCTTCTCCTGCCCAGCGTACTACCAGTGCTGCCTCTTCTCCTGCCCAGCGTACTACCAGTGCTGCCCCTTCTCCTGCCCATAATAATACTAAGGACGCCCCTTCTACTGTCCATAGTAGTACTAAGGTTCCCATTTATGCTGCCCATAATACTAATGGTGCCCCTTCTACTGCCCAAAGTAATACCAGTGCTGCCCATTTTACTGCTCATAATAATGGTGCCCCTTCTGCCCATAATATCATGGGGCCCCTCTACTACCGTCAATACTAGTGGTGCCCCTTTCCACTGCCCTTAATAATGCAAGTGTTGGCACTTCCCCTAGCCTGAGTAATGCTCCTGGTGCCCCTTCCATTACTCTGAGTAATACTAGTTGTGCCCCTTCTACTTCCTCAAACAATACTAGTGAGGCCACTTCCATTGTCCTGACTGATGCCAGTGGCACACAGCCTCAGAGTTTAGTAGTGGTACTCCTTCAACTGCCCTCAGTAATACTAGTGAATTCATTCTACTTGGTTCTTTTTTGTCTTTTGGCCCATCTTATATGTTCTTTGAAGATTTGCAGTAGAATGAAAAGCAAAACCCTTTTGTTTTGTTTTTGTAGTGAAATGGTGGCCTATAACCCCTGTCAGTTTTATTTTTTTGGCCATCTGTGACCCATAGGGGAGGTTTCCCTTCACTCTGTCTCATAGCCAAAACAGAAGGTGAGGAAATCTCTTCAAAGTGGGGGAATCGTGGGGTGTCACCAGAACTAGTGTCCCCATTGGAAGATTCCCCCTCTGATACAATTCTGTTGTCAAGCCACAAATTGGGATTTTCCTGTACTTTCGATAATGGTAAAGAGGACAAATGGTGTGGATCTCCCTAATGGGGCACAGACAGCAATACAAACCTGACAGGTGTTCTAATCCCTCTCCACTCTGTCAAAAACAAAAAAAAAGTTTTGCCTATAGTTACACTTGAATGCATATCTAAATCCAAAAGCAAAAATGTAATATTGCAACTTGCCAGTCTGGATGCAGTGGTTGTGTTCCTTTTCACTTTTCAGGCAAGTACAGAAAATACCTGCTGATCTTGCCAGAAAGGCAGTGTCCTCGTCTCTTCCTGTTAGCTAGAAGGAAAGCAAAAAACGTTTTCCTCGTTCTTCTGTAAACTACTAATCCCATCAATCCACCATGCAATGGGGATGAAGAAAGGGTTTTTGTGGGGGGGGGGGGGGGGGGGAAAGCAGACATGTATAAAGCCCAGCCTGTGTGACAACCATAGCTGCTTACACATATACAGTGGAGAAATGAGCATAAGTGCAAAGGGACAGGAAGTGCTTTTTGGGAGCCATAACACACGTGCAGACCGGTCGGTTCCGCTTGTCAGTTTTTCAGGCGGACTCGAGCTTACCCTCCAGTCTCCTGAGTGGTGGCTGTGTCTGTTTAAAACTGCAGACATCGGATCTGATCCTGTCTGCTAAAAACAGATTGAGATCTGTTGGATTGGATCAGATGGCAGTGGGGTGTTGCTGCCAACCACCCATAGAGAAGAGCGGGCTTATGCAGAGCAGACAGGGACCAGCCATCTGCCCACTCAGCTGGGGGCCAGTGGACAGATCCCCTGCTGATCAGGCAGACTCAAGGGATCCCTCATGTGTAAGGGGCTTTAAAAAAAAACAAAGCAGTCAACATAATCAAGACTGGTAAGCTGCAGTATTTAAAATTTGGGTTTAGATTAGGGCTGCTACTGATTACAATTTTCGTGTTCGATTAATCGATTTTTTTTTTTTTCGATTAATTATAACTAGAGCTACACAATCGTTAAAAAAAAATGTGATCGCGATTCACCCCCTCTGACGATCTCTCCTGCTGAGTTTGCTGATTCTTTCATATAAAAAAGTGGAGAGATTATCTGTCAAAAGAAAGCATCTGGGCAGTCTGCCAAGTTTAAAACTTGAAACATTGTAACTAATGCTTCCTTCTTAGATCAAAGGGATAGAACTTCTGTGTAAACAAATAATCCAGGCAATCTGCCAAGTTTTCAACAAGGTGTAAATGCAGGAAGTCTAACCACTTAAACTCAAAATCTTTTTCTGACGCTTCTTTCTTAAGTTAAAATCAATATTTTTTGCTAGAAAATTATTTGGAAATATATATATATATATATATATATATATATATATATATATATATATATATATATATATATATATATATATATATATATATATATATAATCTCTCTCTCTATTAGAGACCCTAGGGAATTAAATGGCAACTGCTGCAATATTTTATGTTGCACTGTATTTCCCCAGAGGTCTTTCAAATGCAATTTTTTTTGGGAAAAAATACACTTAAATAAAAAAAATAAAATAAATGAAACCGCAAAGTTAGCATAGTTTTTATATATATATATATATATATATATATATATTTTGGATTAATGTAAAAAGATGTTACGCCACGAGAATCGTGATCTATCCTCTAAGCAAAAAAATTGTGATTCTCATTTTAGCCAGAATCGTGCAGTTCTAATTATAACGCACATACAGATCCAGCTACTTTTAGCTGAACTCCTTGCATTGCAACTCCTGCATTAGTCAGTGGTAAATGTGGTATACAGTCACCCGACACTAGTTAGTTTCCACAATCCATGACTTAACTTCACACAAATACTGACGGAAGTAAATTTTTTTTTTATTTATTTTTTTCCACAGTAGTGTGATAATCCCTCCCTCCGGTCTAACTAATCGCTCACCTTATGGCATGGACCCCTGTGCAAACAGGTGAACATGCAAGCGGGTATCAAAAGGGTTAACACGGACCATAAACTTCTCTCACGTCTCCTTAGATCTCAGCAAGGATGCCTGGTCATGGGTAGAAAGAAAAGATCTAAGTGCTCACCGCTTAAGTATAAGATTACATTTTTGTGCTCAAACTACTAGCATAAAGATGATAAAAACACAGCATGTAAAGTCGACAATCCTGTTTAGTTCCGTAGGGCAGCAGCGGGTGACGTCATATGTAGCTCCACCCCCCGTACACGTTACATTCAATCAGAACTTCGATGTCACCGGACTCCTCCCCCCTTCCCTTTGTTAGCAGACAGAGGCACTTGGGGAAGGGGGAGGAGTCCTGTGATGTTGATGTCTGTGACGTCACCGGATCTCCGGAACTCCCTGAAGCCGGCGGAGAGGTGAGTACCGATCATAGGAATTTTGATCGATCAAAAAAATGAACGATTAATCGAGGAATTGAACTTTAATTGCCACAGCCCTAGTTTAGATACACCTTTAAAGTGGGGTTGCGGTCAAAAAAAAAAGGGGGCTTAAAAATCATAAAAAAAAATTGGGAAAAAAATTAATTTTTTACTTACCTCTAAATGCCTGTTGCTAGGGGGTCCCTCGTAGTCTTCCACCTTCAGTGCCCGGGCTAAACGTCACTTCCCCCCTCGGCGCCGCACAGTCATGTGGGACCTGTCACGTGTCCCAGATGACTGAGCGTCAAATCACGGCTCGGGGAACGAGGGGGGGGCTCTTTCCCCTGCATCGCTGGGACAGGTAAGTGTCGGTTTTTTTTTTTTTTTTTTTAAAAGTCAGCAGCTGCAGTATTTGTAGCTGCTGACTCCAGGACGGAGCTCCGCTTTAAGGTTGCATTCACACAAGCCTATTGTGTTTTGGTTTTTTTAAATGCAGGAGAAATTATCTGGAAAGTATAAACGTTGTGATTCTCAGATCAGGTTCTCCAGTGTATAAATGTACTTGTGTTTTGTATACTTTCAGCATACCTAATCTGCCCCTGGACGCATGGAATTCTATTTTCTAGGGCTGCAACTAACGATTATTTTCATAGTCGTTTAGTTGGCCGATTATTGTTTCGATTAATCGGATAAAAACCTCAAAAGTAACAGTTATGTCTAGTTAAAAGAAAAGATTTATTCTTTAAATATCTATATGCCATGGGAAATGTAAATAACCAGCTATATGGTTAGGGAACAAAATATCGGTCACTGCCGGCCACGCGGGATTGCGTTCACGAGTGCCAGCATGGGGATTTATGTATGGTTAACACACACAAATCCCTGTGCTGTGAGAGGAGACATGTCTTTTCTTCCTAGTAAGCAGGAACAGCTTATGTCTCCTCTCCTACTCCTATCCCCATACAGTTAGAACACACTGAGGGAACACACATTTAACCACTTGATTGTTCCCTAGTGTTAACCCTTTCCCTATCGGTGTAATTTACACAGTAATCCGTGCATTTTTATAGCACTGATCGCTGTATTAAATGTCAATGGTCCCAAAAATATCAAGTGTCTGATCTGTCCATTGCAATACTGCTAAAAATCACTGCCATTACTAGTAATAAAAATGCCATAAATCTTTCCCATGGTTTGTAGACGCTCTAACTTTTGTGCAAACCAATCAATATATGCGATTTATCAAAAATATGTAGAAGAATATATATTGTCCTAAACTGATGAAGAAATTTTTGTGTTTTTAAAAACGTTTTTGGGGATATTATAGCAAAAAGTAAAAAATATTGTTTTTTTTTTTTTCTTTTCAAAATTATAGCACCCCCTTTTGTGTATCGCGCAAAAAATAAAAACCTCCAGAGGTGATCAAATGGCACCAAAAGAAAGCTCTATTTGGGGGGGGGGGGGGGGGGAAAGGACACAAATTTCGTTTGGGTACACCATTTTATGACCGCGCAATTACCACTTAAAACGACGCAGTGCCAAATTGTAAAAAGTGCTCTGGTCAGAAGGGGGTAAAACCTTCCAGGGCAAGTGGTTAAAGAAAAATAAACAACCCCCCCCAAAACACTGTTCTTCAGATTTTCAGACAGGAGTGTAATATAATATTTAGGGCTGCAACTAACGATTATTTTCATATTTCATTAGTTGGCCGATTTTATTGTTTCGATTAATCAGATAAAAACCTAACAAAAAAAAGTTTGGTGTTTTATTTAACCGCTTCCCGACCGGCGCACGACGATATACGTCGACAGAATGGCACGGACAGGCATAAGGGCGTCGCCGTGCCTCGCGCCGGTCCAGACCCCTGTGAGGCCGGTTGTGGGTCCCGCGCACTCGATCGCCGTGGGGACACCCGCGATCGTCTCACGGGAAGGCTGAACGGGGAGATGCGGAAATAAACAGCATCTCCCCATTCTGCCTAGCAACTAGTGACGCCGATCTCTGCTCCCTGTGATTGGAGCAGAGATCAGCATTCACTAGCTGACAGCCACGCCCCCCCACAGTAAGAAACACACCTCTAGGCATACTTAACCCCTACACTGCCATCTAGTGGTTAACCCCTTCACTGCCAGTGTCATTTACACAGGAATCAATGCATTTAACCGCTTCCCGACTGCCTCCTGTAGATATACGTCAACAGAATGGCACGGGCAGGCAAAAGCACGTACCTGTACGTCCCCTTTAATTTGCCTGCCCGGGGGGGACCCGGTCGGGAGCTCCGTGACCACGGCCGCGGGACCAGCGGACCAGATAGCTGCTGGTATCCCGCGATCGGGTTACGGAGCTGAAGAAGGGGGAGAGGTCTATGTAAACAAACCTCTCCCCGCGCTTCCTACACTGACTGTCGGTGATCGGCGGTTCCCTGTCATCGGGAACGCCGATCAATGACGTCAGACGTACAGCCACGCCCCCCTACTGTAAAAAAAAACACAACACGTCACACTGACTCCTCCCCGCCCCCTAGTGGTTAACCCCCTAACTACAACTGTCATTTACATAGGAATCAGTGCTATTTAAATAGCAGTGATTGCTGTATAAATGACAAATGTCCCAAAAATGTGTCAAAAATGTCCGATGTGTCCGCCAAAATGTCGCAGTCACAATAAAAATCGCTGATCGCCGCCATTACTAATAAAAAAAAAAAATATTAATAAAAATGCTATAAAACTATTCCCTATTTTGTAAACGCTATAACTTTTGCGCAAACTAATCAATAATCGCTAATTGCGTTTTTTTTTTTTTTTACCAAAAATATGTAGAAGAATACGTATCGGCCTAAACTGGGGAAAAAAAAATGTTTTTTTATATATTTTTTTGGGGATATTTATTATAGCAAAAAGTAAAAAATATTGCATTTTTTTCAAAATTGTCGCTCTATTTTTGTTTATAGCGCAAAAAATAAAAACCGCAGGGGCGATCAAATACCACCAAAAGAAAGCTCTATTTGTGGGAAAAAAAGGACGCCAATTTTGTTTTGGAGCCACGTCGCATGACCGCGCAAATTGTTAGTTAAAGCGACGCAGTGCCGAATTGCAAAAAGGGGCCTGGTCCTTTGGCTGCCAATTGGTCCGGGGCTGAAGTGGTTAAATAGCACTGATTGCTGTATAAATGACAATGGTCCCAAAAATGTCCGATGTGTCTGCCATAATGTCGCAGTCACAATAAAAATCGCTGATCGCCGCCATTACTAATAAAAAACAAAAATTATTAATAAAAATGCTATAAAACTATCCTCTATCTTGTAAACGATATAACTTCTGCGCAAACCAATCAATAATCGCTTATTGCGATTTTTTTTTTTTTTTTTTTTTTTTTTTTTTTTTTTTTACCAAAAATATGTAGAAGAATACGTATCGGCCTAAACTGAGGGAAAAAAATGTGTTTTTTTTTATATATTTTTGGGGGATATTTATTATAGCAAAAAATAAAAAAAAATGCGTTTTTTTTTTTTTTTCAAAATTGTCGCTCTTTTTTTGTTTATAGCACAACAAAAAAAAAACGCAGGGGCGATCAAATGCCACCAAAAGAAAGCTCTACTTGTGGGAAAAAGACGTCAATTTTGTTTGGGAGCCACGTCGCACGACCGCGCAATTGTCAGTTAAAGTGACGCAGTGCCGAATCGCAAAAAGGGGCCTGGTCCTTTGGCTGCAAATTGGTCCGGTCTGAAAGTGGTTAATATGTAAAGTTAAAAAAAAAAAAAATGATTATCCTTTGAATATTTATTGTATATGCAGTGGTAAATCTAAATAACCAGCTATATAGTTGGGGAACAAAATATCTTATCCACTCTGAGCATAACAGACAGCAGAAATACAGTGTGTGTGGGGAAAAAAAATATCTCTCATCCGACTCAGATCAACATTTTTATTTAAAAGAAAACCAAATTTAAAAGACCTAAAACTGTTTTTTTTTTTTTTTGACAGGATTGTAATATAATAGTATGCATGACAGAGTCCCTTGTCATAGCCAGGTAGATTGATGCAAGCCACCTGGGCCTTCTTTCACTAATGCTGGCCATACACTAACACATTTTTCCGTCAATTTTTTATTTTTGGAACGTTTGGTCATTTTTCAAATCGTTAGTGGGGGTCAAATTGACGTTCGTTTTTAACCACAGTGACAGGAAAATTCAAAGGAG
The DNA here is from genome assembly GCA_028564925.1 of Lithobates sylvaticus. Lineage (NCBI taxonomy): Eukaryota > Metazoa > Chordata > Amphibia > Anura > Ranidae > Lithobates > Lithobates sylvaticus. The sequence goes on along the minus strand of CM053031.1, from coordinate 198,079,646 downwards.
CAGAATAAAATTTTTGTTTTTCGATCAAACTAATTTTTGGACAGTGTATGTAGTTTTCGTTCAGGAATTGCATTAATTTTAAAATTGAATGTTAAAAGCATGAGAAATGTTCTAACAACATTTGTCCATTCATCGAATGTACAAAGATTTTTCGTTCGAATCTTCAAACAAATATTCTCGTCCAAAAATCGATGTAGCCCTTTTTATAATACAAAAACAGCAGATAATCACTACTATGAGGGGTTAACCCAGTTCCACAGCCACCAGGGTTGTGTGTAAATCTGACAAGCAGACTCCAGCCCGTCGGATGGAAGCATTTATTTTCAGTGTCTTGAGTGAGCTGCGGGCTGGAGAGAACATACAATCGGGCCAGGCGGTAGGTGGAGACCCCTGGTATAGAGTGGCCCTATGGCAAGGAATAAAAAACTTCTACCTTTTTTTTTTTTTTTTTTTAATCACTCGCTTCCTTCTCCTGCCCAGGACTACATGTCCCATGAGACATTGCTCTTCACACATTCTCAGGCACTTACCGACGTATAAAAGGAGTACCGAGCTGTATAAACTGACATGTATGGACAGTGTACTGAGCTGTACATGTTTCACTGTATTTTCTGATATGTAAACAACTATTTTCATCAATTTATGTCGATTAGTTGTTTCAGCTCTAATATGCATGACAGACTCTCTTGTCATAGGCAGGTAGCAAGCTACCAGCGCCTGCTGTCACTTATGCTGGCCATGCACAAACAAACTTTTCCTTCAATAATTTTTGTTTAATAAAGTTTATTCGACTTTCTAATCATTAGTGGGGTCAAATGCATGTTCGTTTTTGACCACAGTAACAGGAAAATTTCAAATGAGCAGAAAAAAATTTAAAATCCTTCTGGTGGTTAACAGTGAGAGATAGAATAACCAAAAAAATACAGAAAAAACGCATTTAAAAAATATTATAAGTTGATTTGCATTTTAATGAGTGAAATAAGTATTTGATTCCTTCGCAAAACATGACTGGCAATCGGAGGTCAGACGTTTCTTGTAGTTGGCCACCAGGTTTGCACACATCTCAGAAGGGATTTTGTCCCAGTCCTCTTTACAGATCCTCTCCAAGTCATTAAGACTGACGTTTGTTAACCTCGAACCTTCAGCTCCCTCCACTCATTTTTTATGGGATTAAGGTCTGGGGACTGGCTAGGCCAATGTGCTTCTTCTTTAGCCACTTCTTTGTTGCCATGGCCGTGTGTTTTGGGTCATTGTCAAGGAGGTTATCGCCCAAGATTTGACGGTACGTGGCTCTGGCCATTGTCCCTTTGATGCAGTGAAGTTGTCCTTTCCCCTTAGCAGAAAAACACCCCCAAAGTATGTTTCCACCTCCATGTTTGATGGTGGGGCTGGTGTTCTTGGGGTCATAGGCAGCATTTCTTCTCCTCCAAACATGTTGAGTTGATGCCAAAGAGCTTGATTTTGGTCTCCTCTGACCACGACACATTCACCCATTTTTCTGAATCATTCAGATGTTCATTAGCAAGCTTCAGATGGGCCTGTACGTGTGCTTTCTTAAGCAGGGGGGCCTTGCAGGCGCTCCTGGATTTCAGTCCATTGAGGCGTAGTGTGTTATCAATTGTTTTCTCAGTGACTATGGTCCCAGCTGCCTTGTGATCATTGACAAAATTCTCCCGTGTAGTTCTGAGCTGATTCCTAACCGTTCTCATGATCATTGAAACTCCACGAGGTGAGATCTTGCATGAAGCCCCAGACAGAGGGATATTGACAATTATTTTGTTTCTCCCATTTTGCCAATAATCGCACTGTTTTCACGCTCTTGCCAAGCTACTTGACAATGGTCTTGTAGCCCATTCCAGCCTTGTGTAGGTCTGCAATCTTGTCCCTGACATCCTTGGGCAGCTCTTTTTGGTCTTGGCCATGGTGGAGAGATTGCTTCTGTGGACAGGTGTCTTTTTTTTTTTTTTTTTATACAGTTAACAAGCTGAGATTAGGAGCACTCCCTTTAAGAGAGTGCTCCTAATCTCAGCTTGTTACCTCTATAGAAGACACCTGGGAGCCAGAAATCCTGCTGATTGATAGGGGATCAAATTAGGGCTGCAACTAACGATTATTTTCATAATCGGTTAGTTGGCCGATTATTGTTTTTCGATAAAAAAAAAAAAACACAAATTGCTGCAAAAACGCATTACATGCTCTTCTGCAGCTTCTCCATTGAAGTATATTGAATCAAAAAAAAGTTTTGCGTTTAAAAAAAAAAAGTCCCTGACCCTTTCCAAATATTCAGCAGCTGAAAAAAAGCATAGATGTGAATGTGTCCCATAGGAAACCATGTAATGAACTGTAGTACGTTTCTGCAAAAAACGCATAGATGTGAACCAGGTCTAAGACGTTTAGTAACATAATGGCGTTAAAAAATAACTAAAACGAGCCCTTTATAGTACAAAAAAAGCATATAATCACTACTGTAAGTGTTTAATTTTTTTTTACTGTAGAACTGTGAAAGTAATATTTACAGTAGTGATTATTTGCTCTTTTTGTACCTATAAAGGGCTAATTTTTTTTTTTTTTTTTTTTTTTTTACCCCCATTATATTACTGGCCGAGTAATCGATTAATTTCATCGATTAGTTGTCGATTAATCAATTAGTTTCAGCCCTAGATCAAATACTTATTTCACTAATTTAACCACTTCAATACCGCCCATAGTCATATGACGCCCACAAGGTGGATCTCCCATCCTGGGTGGGCGTCATATGACGTCCTCGGATTCCCGGCCGCCTGGGGGGCGCGCGCGCGCCCGCGGCATCGCTCGGGACCCGGTGCGAGTGCCCGGTGGGCGCGATGTCCGCCGGGCACCCGCGATTGTCCGTTAAAACAACGGGACCGTGGAGCTGTGTGTGTAAACACACAGCTCCACGTCCTGTCAGCGGAGAGGAGACCGATCATGTGATCCCAGTACGGAGGAACACATGATCCGTCTTCTCCCCTTGAGTCCCCTCCCCCCCACAGTTAGAATCACTCCTATAGGGACACACATTAACCCCTCCAGCGCCCCCTAGTGTTAACCCCTTCCCTGCCAGTCACATTTGCACAGTAATCAATGCAATTTTATAGCAACGATCGCTGTGTAAATGTGAATGGTTCCAAAAATGTGTCAAAAGTGTCCGCCGCAATGTCGCAGTCACGAAAAAAAATCGCAGATCGCCGCCATTACTAGTAAAAAAAAAAAAATTCAATAAATCTATCCCCTATTTTGTAGACGCTATAACTTTTGCGCAAACCGATCAATATACGCTTATTGCGATTTTTTTATTTATTTTTTAACCAAAAATATGTAGAAGAATACGTATCGGCCTAAACTGAGGAAAAAATTTTTTTTTTTTAAAAAATGGGATATTTATTATAGCAAAAAGTAAAAAATATTGTTTTTTTTCAAAATTGTCGCTCTTCTTTTGTTTATAGCGCAAAAAATAAAAACTGCAGAGGTGATCAAATACCACCAAAAGAAAGCTCTATTTGTGGGAAAAAAAGGACGTCAATTTTGTTTGGGTGTAACGTCGCACGACCGCAATTGTTAGTTAAAGCGACGCAGTGCCGAATCGCAAAAAGTGCTCTGGTAAGGAAGGGTAAAAAATGGCCCGGTGCTGAAGCGGTTAAAATGCAAATCAATTTTTATAACTTTTTTATTTATTTTTTTTTTATTTTTTTTTGAAATGTGGTGTTCTGGATTTTTTTTTTTTTTTTTTTTAGTTCTGTCTCTCACTGTTAAAATAAACCTACCATTTAAAATTGTAGAGTGATCATTTTGTTTCAGTGAACAAACATACAAAATCAGGGGATCAAATACTTTTTTCCATCACTGTACATCTTTTATATTACTCACTTCAGCCCCTGAAGGATTTACCCCCCTTAACCACCTGAGACCCAGGCCAATTCTGACATTTTTCTCCCGCATGTAAAATTCCAAATTTTTTTGCTAGAAAATTACATAGAACCCCCAAACATTATATATGTTTTTTTAGCAAAGACCCTAAAGAATACAATGGCGGTCGTTGCAAAAAAAGAAAAAAAATGTTTCCTGCTTTAAAAAAACAACAAAACAGTAAAGTTAGCCCAATTTTTTTGCATAATGTGAAAGATGAAGATACGCCGAGTAAATAGATACCCAACATGTCACGCTTCAAAATTGCACGCGCTTGTGGAATGGCGCCAAACTTTGGTATTTAAAAATCCCCATAGTCGACGCTTTAACATTTTTTACTGGTTACATATTTTGAGTTACAGAGGAGGTCTAGGGCTAGAATTATTGCTCTCGCTCTAACGTTCGCGGCGATACCTCACATGTGTGGTTTGAACACCGTTTTCATATGTGGGCGGGACTTACGTATGCGTTCGCTTCTGCGTACGAGCTCACGGGGACAGGGCGCTTTAAAAAAAAAAAAATTTTTTTTTCTTTTTATTGTTCATTTTACTTTATTTTTTTAGTTCAGCAACTTTAAAAAAAAAAAATATATATATATTTGATTACTTTTATTCCTATTACAAGGAATGTAAACATCCCTTGTAATAGGAATATGGCATGATCGGACCTATTTACAGTGAGATATGGGGTCAATAAGAAGCCTAAAATCAAAAAAAAAAAAAAAAAAAAAAAAAAAAACGATCACCGCTTCCCAGCCGCGGTGCCGCCGTTTTTGGAATGCAGAGGCCGGGCGTGACGTCATAACATCGCGCCCGGCCTCCGAACGATCATAGAGACTCCGGCGACCATCTGGTCCGCCGGAAATCTCTATGATCGTCATCCGGGGGCCGGCGGATCCCGAGTCCGACTCACCGATGGAAGCGGTGAGTCGGTAGAAGCACCGGAGGGCGGCGGGAGGGGGGGGGGCGTCCCCTCCCGCCGCCCGTAAGAACGATCAAGCGGCGGAACAGCCGATATGATCGTTCTTATGGTGCAGGGAATCGCCGGCTCAAACCGGCAATATCTGAATGATGTCTGTAGCTACAGGCATCATTCAGATATACCCCTGAGACCAAAAAGACGTCATATGACGTATACTGGGTCTCAGGTGGTTAATGACCGGGCTATTTTTTTATGCTGCGGCACTGCGTTTCTTTAACTGACAATTGGGTGGTCGTGCGACGCTGTACAAAACAAAATTGTCCGTTTTTTTTTTTTTTTTTTTTTTTCACACAAATAGAACTTTTGTTTGGTGTATTTGATCAGCTCTGCGTTTTTTTTTTTTTTTTATTTATTTTTTTCACTATAAACAGAAGGGCAACAATTTTGAAGAAAAAATGATATTTTTTACTTTCTACTATAAAACCTATCCCAATAAAAATATGTAAAAGAAAATGTCTTCATCAATTTAGGCCAATTTGTATTATGCTATATATTTTTGGTAAAAAAAATCCCAATTGGCGTATATTGATTTGCGCAAAAGTTATTGCGTCTACAGATTTAGGGAATTTTTTATTTTATTTTTTTACTAGTAATGGTGATTAGCAATTTTTAGCGGGACTGTGACACTTCTTGGGGGGGACCAGTGACACCAATACAGTGCTAAAAAAATGCACTGACAGGGAAGGGGTTAACATCTGGGGAAATCAAAGGGTTAAATGTGTGCTTTCTAACTGTGGGGGATGCTGTAACTAGACAAAGGGAGAGATCGAAGTTCCTGATTAGTGGTAATCGCAGATCTCTCTTCCTCCTGAATGAACAACGGTCTGCCTATGTAAACAAGGCAGACCGTTGTTATGTCATTCCCCGAGCGATCGCAGGTGGCTGGCGTCCACCGGGCCCGCTTATTGGCTCCAGCTGTGTCCAATCGCAGTGGGAGCGGACTGCTGGCGGCGTGCGCGCACCCCAGACCAGGAAGTGCAAACAACTTACAGGTACGTTGTTTTCCGCAGCCGGGCCGCCCTGCCGCAGTATATGTACAATGGCCGATCCGGAAGTAGTACAAAAATCTAAATCTTTTTTGCATGGATAGAATCATTTAAATATAATGCACATTACTGGTAAACTTTTACTTTAAATGTAATTGAAATGCCTTATACTACCTCCAGTCTATTAGCCTCCAGCTTCTCTGTATTTAGATGCTGATCTTCCCTGCACAGAGCCTTTGATGTGATTGTAAACATGTTTGTTTGTTTGTTTGTTTGTTTTTTCTTTTAACTACTTAAGCCCTGAAAGATTTGTCCCCTTAATGGCTGGGCCGTTTTTTGTGATACGGCACTGCGTCACTTTAACTGAGAATTGCGTGGTCATGCAACGGTGTACAAAATTGCTGTCCTCTTTGCCCCACAAATAGAGCTTTCTTTTGGTGGTATTTGATCACTCCCTGCGATTTTAATTTTCTCATTATAAATCTGTCTATTTACTTTGACAGACATCCGTTCCGTCTCTGTGTGGAGCGATCACATGCGCCCCCTAGTGGTCTTAAAGTGACCGACGTACAGCTATGACGACTCTCCCATGGGAGCCATCCTGCCGCAGTATAACTGTGGCGGCTGGTTGGGAAGCAGTTAAACAACTGTGTCATACTTGCCTGTTTCGTGTAATGGTTTTGCACAGATCATCCCTTATTCTCCTTTTTGGTGTCCCCTGCCGATACTACCTTTAGAGTGCCCCTATAGCAAGGTAAAAAAACATCTGCCTTTACAATCATTCACTTCCCTTTCCTGCCCAGGACTACATGTCCCACAAGGTATTGCTCTTCACACATTAACATTCATAAGTTCTCAGGCACTTACTGCTATGTATGGACTATGTACTGAGTTGTATGTGTGCTGCACTGTGTATACTGACATGTATGGACGGTGTATTGAGCTGTATAGGGTGCTGCACTGTAGTTTCTGATATGTAAACAAATTATGCATTCTGTATGCAGGCCGACTAATTGGCTGACCAACTAATCGATTATGAAAATGGTTGACAACTGTTTTCATAATTGATAATGCCAATTAGTTTTTTTCAGCCCTACTATTTTCTCTAAATTCAGATAAGGTGCAGAGTGTGAAATATACCACTTAAAATCATTACATGCATTTGAATGCGTTTAGAAATGCATGTATGTTATTGCCATTTTTATAATTGAGCCCTTAATCCACCATGAACTAAATTTTACTGTTCTCAAGTAAAATGGTGCAAGTTAATAAGACCCCTTTCACAATGAGCCGCCCTGGGCGTCAGCGCTATCTTTAACGCCGCTTTACCGTCGTCTTAGCAGAGCTATTCGGCCAATAGCAGGGCAGTTTTTAACCCAAAAAGGGGTTAAATATATCCGCAAGACGCCGCTATGCTGGTGGTATGGTGGCGCTGCCCCATTGTTTTCAATGGGCAGGAGCGCTGTAGTCACCGCTGCAAAAAAGCTGCTGGCAGGACTTTTTGTGTGACGCCCTGCCAGCAGTGTGGGTTTGCAGCTGAGGCTTTTTTCAGGCGCTATTTTTAGTGCTGTAGTGCCTGGAAAAACGCCTCCAGTGTGAAAGGGGTCTGAGTGGAGCAAATATTTTAACACTGTTCAGTCATAATTCATCATATTAGAGAGTACCAAATGGCAGAGAATTTAGCAGTTTATAATTTTTCGATTTTTGGGTTTGCATATCCCTATAGATTAGGCAAACTGACCTGCACCTTTTTTTTTTTTTTTTTTTTGTCTACCCCGTGACTGGCTTCTGTTCAGCAGACAGGGACATGTACCGAAAATAGACTGGTTCCTGCTGAAGTGGTTGAATTTCAATACTTTTTTGAACTAAACTCCAATTTTTAATAAACTTTATGTAGTTTCTTTGGGTCAAGCTGGTCCAAGATAACTATGTCCCTCACTGAGGCTGCATTCACACCTGAGCATTTTCAGCTCCTAAAAAGCCTGAAAAACGCCTAACAAGCAAAATCCCATTAATTTCAATGGCACCTGTTCACATCAAAAACAATTTTATTTATATAAAATATAAAATAAGTTCCACTTACATTAAAAAAAACAAAACAAAAAAAAAACAAGCCTTGGTGTATGTATCCACAAGTGCAGGGACAAGGTAACGCCGCACAGCCGGATCTACAGCCCCGGTTATCAGCATCCCCCCCCGTCTACTAGTTTCATCACTCCACGTGACTTCCGAGGGGGGATATCTCCCTGAGGAAGTCATGAGGAGTGGCAAAACTAGTAGGAGGGGCTTGGGAGGCACCCGGAGGCAATGGAAGGAAAACAGCCAGTGTAAAATAATGAGGGGGGCACGCTGATAACCGGGGCTGCAGATCCGGATGTGGGGTGATGCCTTGTCCCACTTGTGGATATATGTACCAAGGCTTGGGTTTTTTTTTTTTATTTGAAAAATGTGAGTGGAACTTATTTTATGCTTTTTATATAATTAATTATTTTTAAAACGGTAAAGCACTATTGTAAGCTTTGTACCTTACATGTGGGCGATGTGAGTGGAGGCCAATGGTTAACAATAAGGAAGCGGTACACCTTGTGATGTGAGCTATATGAAGGAGGAAAATCTAAGGAGGCCAATCAGAGGAGTGATTGTGACCTAAGGCGTTATTAATAAGCCTATAAGATGAGGGCACAACCGGCGGCGATGACACAAGGATAATTGTAGAAGCACAGAGGTGGATAAATGTGAAGATTTTATCTCCATGTATAGTGATATCACAAATCAACAAAAGGACTGTTTTTTTTTTTTTTTTTTTTTTGCACTATCTATTGGAATTTATAAGGATACTGAGTGGAATATAAAGTACATTGCACTTTATTGTTAAAATGATAATTTTTTTTTTTTTTGATTGCACTTTACGTATATATTTTTATGCACTTTTTAATATTTGTAATAGCGCTACACTTTAAATATTCTGTATTATCACATATTTGGAATTGTGGGAAGTGCCGGTGGCTTCTGGGTATTATATAGCAGCTCACAGGGTTTCATTCAAAAATATGCCTATACCAATGTGTCATGGTTTTGTTACTATTATATGTGCATGGATTCTTGAGTCTGGTGGTTTTATTATTGTGTAAATATCATTAATTTACATGGTATTATGCTATCATCATCGTGTGTGTGATTTTTTTTTTTTTTTTTTTTTTTTTTTTTAAACGTTGCCTATGGAGATTTTAAATGGTAAGTTTGTCACCATTCCACGAGCCAACGCAATTTTGTAGCGTGACATGTTGGGTATCAATTTACTCTACGTAACATCATCTTTCACAATATAAAAAAAAAAAATTGGGCTAACTTTACTGTTTATTTTTTCCCAAAAAGTGCGCTTGTAAGTCCGCTGCGCAAATACGGTGTGACAGACTGTATTGCAACTACCGCCATTTTATTCTCTAGGGTGTTAGAATAAAAAAGATATATAATGTTTGGGGGTTCTAAGTAAAGGGAATGAGTTTGGCAGGCAGTGAAAACAGCCATTGGAAGCTCCATTAGCATTGCTGGCTGTCATACCAAAGGCCACCACAAGAGGGCGCCAGATTCCAGAAGGAAGCATAAGTCTGCAGAGAAGGCCTCAAAGCCGCGGCCTCAATTACCGGCCAGCGCGGCACATCGCGATCACGCCGGAGGGGGTGCGCACTGACAGGCTACCCCCAGCTGTGCCGCCCCAGGTCGCTAATTCTAGTCGCAAATGCGACCTGGGTTTGTCGAGCCGTGTGTGTGTGTGTGTGTGTGTGTATGTGTGTGTATATATATATATATATATATATATATATATATATATATATATATATATATATATATATATATATATATATATATATATATATATATATATATATATATATATATATATATATATTATTTTCATAATCGATTAGTTGGCCGATTTTTATTGTTTTGATCGGTTAATAACCTTACAAGTCTGGTGTAAAGTTTAAAAAAAAAAAAAAAAAAGGCAATTTATTCTTAAATAACCAACTACAGGGGGTCCCCGACTTACGAACGCCCGACCTACGAACCTCTCCTACTTACGAACCGGGCGCTGCAGGAACCCTCTGCCATTTTCCGCGGACTCTCGGCCGTTCTGCGCGGCCCGACGGAGCCTCGGAAAATGACGGCAAACATCGGAAATGTCCGTAATTGTCGTCCTGTGCATGCGCGGCCGACTTACGAACATTTCCGATTTACAAACAGGACAGTCCCTAATGGGTTCGTAACCTGGGGACCCCCTGTATGTGGGTAGCGAGCAAAATCTCTAATCCACTTTGAGAGTAACAGACAGAAGAGAGATACTGTGTATATATACTATTAGCAGTTGAATGTGGTAAATATCAGATTCAGAGATTCTTCTTCTTCTTCTTCTTCTTCTTCTTCTTCTTCTTCTTTCTTCTTCTTCTTCTTCTTCTTCTTCTTCTTCTTCTTCTTCTTCTTCTTCTTCTTCTTCTTCTTCTTCTTCTTCTTCTTCTTCTTCTTCTTCTTCTTCTTCTTCTTCTTCTTCTTCTTCTTCTTCTTCTTCTTCTTCTTCTTCTTCTTCTTCTTCTTCTTCTTCTTCTTCTTCTTCTTCTTCTTCTTCTTCTTCTTCTTCTTCTTCTTCTTCTTCTTCTTTCTTCTTCTTCTTCTTCTTCTTCTTCTTCTTCTTCTTCTTCTTCTTCTTCTTCTTCTTCTTCTTCAAAAAAAAGTAATTTTAAAGAACGTTCATTTGATTTTAGAACTGTTAGTTTTCAACCACAGTGACGGGAAAATTTAGAAATAGAAAACTGCTTGGTCAAAGGAATTTTCAGACAGTGTATGTGGTTTTCGTTGAGAAATTACACGGTTAAAAGCTAGTGAAAATATCAAACATTTCTTTCAGCGAATGTACAAAGATTTTTCATATGAATATTCTCGTCCTGAAAATTGATCCATGTGGCCAGCATAAGGCTTGGTACACACCTATGCAGTTTGCTTTGTATCTGTTTCTACACTGCTTTTTTCTGTGTATTAAGTACAGTATTGAGTGCCCCAATAGCAAGGTAAAGAAAACTTCTGCCATTAGAACCACTTACTCCCTGCCCAGGACTACGTCCCATGAGCCATTGCTCCTCACACATTCACAAGTTCTCAGGCACTTGCTGACCTGTATGGACGGTGTATTGAGCTGTATGTATGCTGCACTGTATTTCCTGATATGTAAACAAATAATGCATTCTGTATGCAGGCCAACTAATCGGCTGGCCGATTAATCGATTATGAAATAATTGATTAGTTGTTTCAGCCCTAATATCTCTATCTAGCAAAAATGAGTACACCCCACATTTTTGTAAATATTTTATTATATCTTTTCATATGACATCACTGAAGAAATTACACTTTGCTATAATGTAAATTGGTGAGTGTACAGCTTGTATAACAGTGTAAATTTGCTGTCCCCTCAAACTCAACACACAGCCATTAATGTCCTAAACTGCTGGCAACAAAAGTGAGTATGCTACTAAGTGAAAATGTCCAAATTGGGTCCAAAGTGTCAATATTTTGTGTGGCCACCATTATTTTCCTAATATGTCAGCAAAACTCTGCGCTTTAGGATTTAGTGATGCAGGTATGCGGCCTCCCCTAAAATTAACGCTCTGAAGGGCAATTGGAAATGAGAAAAGATGATAGTGAGGGATGGTGGCGCTCCCTAAGGATCAAAATGATAGCTTGAGAAAGGTGGATGATAAAAGTGGGTGCCTGACTAGAGACTATATATATATATATATATATATATATATATATATATATATATATATATATATATATATATATATATATATATATATATATATATATATATATATATATATATATTATACCTGCCAACACCTCCCCTGGTTATGACAGTAGTGACACTGTGAGCCAATGTGACAATATGGTAATTATTGGACCAGTGATCTCAATGACAGTTCAAAAATAAATAGAAAACGCATGTGCTAAAAATTATAAGTGAAAGAAGTCCGGCTTATATATAACAGTCTGCAGAAAATTGCAGAATTGAGATATCGGCAGGAATATAGTAACACTGTGCTGAATTCCTATACACCCATTACTATATGCAGGGCTTGACAAATTTGCTTGGAATCTAGGAGCCAGCTGAAAAAGTTAGGAGCCAGGTTTTTTTGTTTGACTGACAGGTGGCACTGGGGACAGGTGGCCATGTGTGTGTGTGTGTGTGTTTCACTGCGTTAGTGTTTACTCACGTTTCACTGATGTTGCAGCATGGAAGCTCTCCCTCCTCACACGCTGTCTGTGTGAGGAGGGCGAGCCGGCGATGAGAGATGATCTCATATGTTTTACATATGAGGTCGCCTCTCGTTGGACAAGCCGGTCGAGTGCTAAATGGCTGCTGTGATTGGCCATTTAGCATGATCTGTGATTGGCTGTGTCCAAGGGACACGGCCAACACAGACCTTCCCCGATGCGCGCTTGCGGCAGTGCGCAGAGGGGAAGTAAACAGGAGGACGTCCAGGGACGCCCTCCCGGCAATTGGCGTCCACGCTGTAGACGTCGTTCATCTATAGCACGGGCGCAAAGTGGTTAACTAAAGAATGTGACTGCTTTTATTTCGGCCATATCCCCGCTTATTTACCGCCATATCCCCGCTAAGGGTCCGATCAGGTCCACCTGAAAAACTGACAGGCGAACCTGATCAGACAGCCCGTGTGAAAGGGACCAAGCAGGGAGATTACAAATACATTTTTTTTTTTATTTTTTTTTATTTTTTTTTTTTAAAGTAAAAAACCTGTTAGCTTTGATTTTTATTTCTTAATTAAAATTATTAAAAAAAAAAAATAAAAAAAATAAAAATACTTTATTTTTTTGATTTATAGCGCAAAAAATAAAAAACCCAGCAGTGATTAAATACCACCAAAAGAAAGCTCTATTTGTGTGTAAAAACAGATGGCTTGAGGTATGTACCTCACAAGAAAGAGATAGGGAATCTCATGGTGTAGTATGAAGAGGTTAAAGAGGAAGTAAAGCAGGGGTCTCAAACTGGTGGCCCTCTAGCTGTTGCGAAACTACAAGTCCCATCATGCCTCTGCCTGTAGGAGTCATGCTTGTAACTGTCAGCCTTGCAATGCCTCATGGGACTTGTAGTTTCGCAACAGCTGGAGGGCCACCAGTTTGAGACCCCTGAAGTAAAGCCTCTTAAAAAAAAAAAAAAAAAATACACCCTGCAAGGCAAAGGCATAATGAGCTAGTATGCATAGCATACTAGCTCATTATGAATGACTTACCTGGAAAAAGAAAGCCCCCGAAGCGATCCTCATCCACTATCTTCTACGCCGCCATCCAGCGCCGGAGTGACTTCCGGGTCTCGCCGCTCCAGCGCTGTCATTCGCTGGAGCGGCGATGATGTCACTCCCGCGCGGGAAAGCGGCATATCGCTGCGCGCCGCTGTCTACGGCGCATGCGCCGTAGACAGCGATGCCTTTTCTTTTCTAAATATCTCCTAAACAATGTAGGTTTAGGAGATATTTATTGGACCTACAGGTAAGCCTTAATCTAGGCTTACCTGTAGGTCAAAGTGGTTTGTAAGGGTTTACAACCACTTTAATTTATAAAACAAAAATGATAAAAGTAAAACAAGACAAGTAAAATGAAATAAAACACAGGTCTTCCCTCATGGATGGCACCTGGTACCGATACACACATTCAAAAATTAGAGCCGGTTCGCAGCGTGCGCTGCAACTGCGTTCCAAGCCTCTATTGCCGTACCGGAAGTTTTTCCTGCACTGCCTTAACCCTCTTGGACATGGAGTTTACCAGAGCTTCACAGGTTTCCACTGGAGTCCTCTTCCACTCCTCCATGATGACATCACAGAGCTGGTGGATGTTCGAGACCTTGCACTCTTCCACCTTCCGTTTTGAGGATACCCGACAGATGCTCAATAGGGTTTAGGTCTGGACACATGCTTGGCCAGTCCGTCAACTTTTACCCTCAGCTTCTTTAGCTAGGCAGTGGTCATCTTGGAGGTGTGTTTGGGGTCGTAATCATGTTGGAATTCTGCCCTGTGGCCCAGTCTCTGAAGGGAGGGGGGGATCATGCTCTGCCTCAGTATATCACAGTACATGTTGGCATTCATGGTTCCCTCAATGAACTGTAGCTCCCCAGTGCTGGCAGCACTCATGCAGCCCCAGACCATGACACTCCCATCAGCATGCTTGACTGTAGGCAAGACACACTTCTTTGTACTCGCCTGGTTTCCGCCACACACGCTTGACACCATTTGAACCCAATTATCAGTAATCTATGTCCTTAGTCTGCTTGTCTTCAGCAAACTGTTTCCGGGCTTTCTTGTGCATCATCTTTAGAAGAGGCTTCCTTCTGGGATGACAGCCATGCAGACTAGAGGTCGACCGATGTGGATTTTTCTCTGGCCGATGCCGATATTTAGAAATCGGGGTGGCCGATTATATGATGCCGATATTTTAGGCCGATGGCACGTGGCACTGTATGGCAATGGCAGGTTTCACAGCTGATAGTGTAATGAGAGAGAGAGAGAGAGAGAGAGATCAGCGTGATGTCGGTGGTGGGCAGGGCCCGGCAGCTATCCAGCCAATGATTGGGCTGTTTAAGGTGCGGGCCACATACATAGCGGCCCGCCCAGATTCCATCCCATTGGCTGGTGTTGGATAGCTGGGTCCCGCCCACCCCTGACATCCAACCTCCAATTTTGACAGCTCCTCTATCTATATATGCATATACAGTTTCACACACCGTGTTCAGTGTTCAATATCGGCCTAATTTGGATAATAATCGGCCGATGACTATTTCTCCAAAATGGCCAAATTATCGGTCGACCTCTAATGCAGACCAATTTTGATGCAGTGTGCGGCGCATGGTCTGAGCACTGACAGACTGCCCCCCCCCCCTACCCCTTCAACCTCTGCAGCAATTCTGGCAGGGCTCATACGTCTATTTCCCAAAGACAACCTCTGGATATGACGCTGACCACGTGCACTCAATTTCTTTGGTCGACCATGGCGAGGCCTGTTCTGAGTGGAACCTGTGCTGTTAAACCGCTGTATGGTCTTGGTCACCATTGTGCAGCTCCGTTTCAGGGTCTTGACAATCTTTTTATAGCCTATGCCATCTTTATGTACAGCAGCAATTTTTTTTTATTTTCCAGATCCTCAGTTCTTTGCCTAGTGGTGCCATGTTGAACTTCCAGTGACCAGTATGAGAGAGTGAGAGCAATGGCACTAAATTTAACACACCTGCTCCCCATTTACACCTGAGAGTAACACTAACAAGTCGCATGACATCGGGGAGGGAAAATAGCTATTTGGACCCAATTTGGAAATTTTCACTTGGGGTGTACTCCCTTTTTGTTGCCAGCAGTTTAGACATTAATGGCTGTGTGTTGAGTTATTTTGAGAGGACAGCAAATGTACACTGTTATACAAGCTGTACGCTCACTACTTTTTACATTGTAGCGAAGTGTTGTGTTTGTTTTCTTTTTTATTGATTTTTTCAGTCTTGTCACATGAAAAGATGTAATAAACTATTTGCAAAAATGTGAGGGGTGTGCTCACTTTTGAGATGCTGTGTGTGTGTGTGTGTGTTATGCCACTGCATATATGAGATGTTATTAGTAGGGATGCACCGATCCCCCCCCCTTTTTTTTTTTTTTTTTTACAAGTACCGGAAACATGACGATACCTACCGCAGCGGGTTTCGTTTTAACTTCAGCTGTCAGCAATGGTACAAAGCATTGAAAAGTTATTTACAAATTAATTCGATTTTTTTTTTTTTTTTTTTTTTGAGCGCTTTTTTAATGTGAAATGTGTAAATATATGTGTAAAAATATTCACTAACAAAGCAAACAAAAAAAAAAATAGTTTTTATCGTTTATTAAATAGACATGAACAAAAGGGGGAAAAAAGCAGGAAAATGTAATAATTAAATGGAGAATAGGTAGTTTATGATTAGATGATTTTAAGTAAGGGTTATTAAGGGGTTAAACCGGAACATTTGTTCATCCCTTTCTTCTGCAGATGAAGAAACCGAAATATACAAAAAGAAACAATGTTTCTTTTTATTTTAGTGTTTCAGGGCTGAGCAATGTTGGTAATAAACATTGCCTCCTTTTTTTTTTTTTTTTTTTGACAGCTCCAATTACCGGACGACTTTAACACTGGGGAGACCCACTGACAGCTCAAAGAACCGAGCCTGAAAGTATAGGTTTCAAGTATCGGTGCATTTGCACGAGTACCGATACTTGGTATCAGCTCCGATACTAGTATCGGTGCAACCCTATTACCAACAGTGAATGTTGCAATCAGTGCTTTATAAGTGTTCTGCCTTTTTTTCACTTTTTTAAGTTATATTATTTCAAGGAATATGTCTTTCTTTGTGTCTTCTTGGTTATGTACTTAAATTATAATTGTATGTTGGTGTTCTGTTTTATAGACCTGAAAGTGCTTCAGCAGACCAAGACAATTTAAAATACTCTACCTCCAGGGACCGGGGCAATTCTGCCTCATATGGATCACATACTTCCAATACAGCCGGGCTTTCTCGACAAAAGCATGATGATGTCACGGTGTCTTCTGATGTGCACAACGAAGAGGAAGGTATGGAAGCTAGAACAGCATATCGTTATTACATAGCATATATAGTTAAATGTGTATTTCATAAAGCTTTCAGTCAAACAAGCCTCTCTCTGGTTTTTGAGCTAGCATGTTGTGAATTTACCACCTTTTAAAAAAAATTAAAAAAAAGAGAATCATTTTTGTTCTTCGTTCTAGATGGCTACAGTGTCAATGGAGGATCTGGTGAAAATGCTTTTGGTCGGAAGTCGTTGGGGCAAGAGCTGAGGGTTAACAATGTAAGCCCTGATTTCACTGTCCAGCATGGAAACCGTGCTTTAGCCACAAAAGATATGAGGAAATCCCAGGGTAAGTTTTGTAGAAATGTTAATGTGCAGTGCCTTGCCAACATACTGGGGGAGATTTACTATGCTGTGCATAGTAACCAATCAGCTTCTAGGCTTTAGACCCCTTTCACACAAGTAGACTGATTTTTTTGTGGATCGGGCCACCTATTGTTCTCTATGGGGCGGCAGATGTCAGTGGACATGTGTCTACTGTCGGCATCCGGTCCGCTAAAAACAGACCCATGGGGATACATTTGCTATCCGTCCAGCCGATCGGATCAGATGACAATCGTATTGAAATGGACATGCAGTCCATTTCCATCCGGCCGCCACATAAACAATAGCGAGCTATGCGGAGCGGACACGGACCTGTCATCTGGCTGATCAGTAGAGAGATCGTTCACTGAGTAGGAGGATCCGCTTGCATCGATTCTGTCCGTTGTGAAAGAGGCCTTGTCAAATTGAACAAGCTGAAGTTAGAAGCACAGCTGCACCAGATTTTGGGTACATCAGTTTTAGTAAATGTCCACCACTGTCTATTTACATATAAAGTAATTACTTGCCTAAAGTCAAAGCCAAAACTTTTTTTCTCATATTTTCCTTTTTTCCCTAGAATTTTTAATTTTTTTTTTTTTTTTTGGGATAAATCAAGGAATAGTTAAACCACTGTCCATTATTTATTTTTATTTTTTCCCTTTCTGTTGCCATTTGTTTCTGTTCCATGCTTGTTAACCATAAAAGGAAGTGATAGGATCTCTCTAAAGTGAGAGAAATACCCTCAGACCGCATCACTGTAGCATATACACTATGTTACCAAAAGTATTGAGACACCTGCATTTACACGCACATGAACTTTTATGGTGTCCGTAGGGTTCAATATGGAGTTGGCCCACCCTTTGCAGCTATAACAGCTTCAACTCTTCTGGGAAGGCTGTCCACAAGGTTTAGGAGTGTGTCTATGGGACTGTTTGACCATTCTTCCAGAAGCGCATTTGTGAGGTCAGGCACTGATGTGAATGAGAAGGCCTGGCTCCCAGTCTCCACTCTAATTCATCCCAAATGTGTTCTATCAGGATGAGGTCAGTTCCTCCACCCCAAACTCGCTCATCCATGTCTTTATGGACCTTATGGAATGTGTATCATAGAAAACCATGTTAAAATGGACTGTTGTGCTTTACTGCAAAATGCACTTAAAAATGCATAGGTGTGAGCCTAGCCTTTAGTTGTTACTCCTGGTGTGAGCACGCTAAAGCAGACCAATTGCTGTATTCCATAAAAGGAGGACGCTGCTTTTCTTTCACCCTAGTCCTGGCTTTTCTACATAGGGAGTCATTGATCTGGAACAATTGTGAAGGACCGTATAATTCAGACCCTTTAGAGTAGGGATATGCAATTAGCGAACCTCCAGCTGTTGCAGAACTGCAAGTGAGGCCATGAGGCATAGCAAGACTTCGATGGCCACAAGCATGAAAGCCAGAGGCATGATGGGACTTGTAGTTTTGCAACAGCTGGAGGTCCGCTAATTGCATATCCCTGCTTTAGAGTTTACTGGCTGCATGCTTGTTTCAGATCTGTGAGCCACTTGGTAGTGAAGCCAGGATCAGGGAGATGGCCCTGGAGTCAACACGTTTAAAACCAAGCATGCAGTGGTAGTTTTACTATAGAGCAGCCTGGTTATGCAGATGTATTTGTCAGCTGTTTTTTCATCTTGCTCTTCAGGGGTACTAGGCTAATATTGAGCTCTTTATCGTACATTATGGAACACAGAGCCTAAGTAATGACTTAATGGGTTATGGGCCACCTTCAGGTGATGGACACTGGTATACCCAATACAGGAAGTTCACTACCCTATATAACTCCTCCTCCCAGGAGTACCTCAGTTTTTTTTCGCCAATGTCTAAGGTGTTGGTCACGAGTGAAGATGTGCTCTAAGGAGCTCCATGAGGGATCCATGCTGGATTTAAATTACCTCCACACACTGGATCTATCCAAGCCACTGAGGCCTAAGGATGGTACCTGGGCCTCGCATAGAAGAACAAGGTTTTGCCTGTAAGCCTCTTTAAGGGCTGGACCCCAGAAACCAGGACTCTTTTTGTCATGCTACATTACCTAAAGTTGCTCCTGAGAGGTGCTATACAGGTCCAAGGGAATGGAACCCCTATAATAGGGAGCCGGTCTTTGAAGGTTTACTAATGCTGCCCGCCGTGATGGGTGAAGTTTGGATCTGTCTGTTTTCAGCAGTATCCTACAGCGAGGAAAAGGTAAGGGGGGGAAAAAAGCGTAGGAACTGTAAAGTCCACCTATGCCTTTTTCTTCCATATGAAAAACACTAATTCCTTAAAATCTACACTAGAGGGAGTAAAGATAACATACCTTGGTACATTGCTCCTCGGCAAGCTCTGTGTCCCAGTAGCAGGAGGGGGTTCTTAATTGAGATGTTTCCCCCCCCCCCCCCCCCCCCGGGGAACTAAGGGACTGGGGGTACAGCATATTATCTATAATGGCTCCTGTTTAAAACACGAATTGCCTCTGCTGAGAAAACACCCCCCCCCCCCTCGGAGGGGTGCGGTGACGGCTATGGTATTTAACGGCTTTCAAATTTTGTTGTCAGACTGACGTTTAATAAGCCTTGTTGCGCCCCAGCCTGTATATTTCAAAGACAGCTAGCATAGAGATTCTGAAGCGCCAGCGGCAATCGCATACCCTCCTCTTCATCGGGTCTACAATGCAGACCTGTATGCCGTGCTGTCCGTGCACGCGCACGGACTAAGGTTCATTTTTTATATAAAAAAAAACGAGGAGGGCGGGTATTGGATGGGGCGTGGCTTAAGACATTCAGCGCTGTGTGCAGGAATCGGCTTCCACGTGGCGCACAGCTGAGGATGCCAATCGGGTTTACACCTGAAGTTTGTTATAAAACAGATGCTCTCATTGTCAGAAAATCTCTTAAGAGCAACTGAAGAGAAGTCTGTCACACAGGACATGGGAGCGATGGGGCATGTAAGGGATGTATACAGGCATTTCCAGTACAGGAAATGCATTGTTACTCAGCATCAAGCTGATCTTTATGGTGAAATTGTTTTGCTCGACTATTGCTCAGCAAGTAGTACATTTTTACTAGAGGGCCTCTGCTTTTGTGCTTAGCACTATGGCTTCCAGAGTTGCCACAAAGGTACCAAAAATTCCACCCCCAGGTGCTGGGAACTCCAATCATGCCTCCACACTATCATCCTCTCCGGAGATACCAGATACGGCAAGCCAGGGTGAGTCATTGGAACCAATTGGTGCAACTGCTTCTCACACTTCAGCCCCTGTATACGTGACTGAAGATGCATTTTCCTCTGCAGGTCCTAGAAGGAAGATTAGCGGCTTTAATTGCATCCTCTATCCAAACGGATAGGAAGCGTGCCAGATCCCCCTCCCCCACCTCAAACCCTTTACCAAGGGAACAGTAGGCACAGGATGAGGTATTACCCTCAGGCAATCACGAGGAAAAACAAGCCAATTATTCCTCTGCGGCGGAAACAGTTGATGAAACTTTTTTTAGCCTCGCAATCTGAGAGATTGCTGGTACAAACTCTTACGGAGATGGTTCGTTCCACTTTTCATTCTACCCCTAACAGTCAGCTAAAAGTTCAGTTTCTTCCTTAGGTTCTTTAACCACATCAATACTGGGCACTTTCGCCCCCTTCCTTCCCAGACAAATTTTCAGCTTTCAGCGCTCTCGCACTTTCACTGACAATTGCGCGGTCATGCTACGCTGTACCCAAATGACATTTTTGTTTGCACAAATAGAGCTTTCTTTTGGTGGTATTTATTCATGACTTTTTTTATTTTTTCCGATATAAGCGAAAAAAGAGCAGAAATTTGGAAAAAAAAAAAAAACAATTTTCTTCTATTTTAAAAGAAATCCAATAAAATCAAATTTTGTCATAAATTTAAGCCAAAATGTATTCTGCTACATGTTTTTGGTAAAAAAAAATCCTGTTAAGTGTATAATAATTGGTTTGTGTGATCACGGACATATGTACGCAAATGATTATGTACAGATGTGCTCAGGTGATCACGGACATATGTGTGCAAATGATCATTGCGACATGTGATTTTACTGTGTTGTATGTGTTTTGGGGACATGTGTTTACACTAGACTGGTGATCAGTGAGTAAAAAGCTGTAAAAAAAAACAGCTAATACTCGCTGATCACCAGCCGGCTGCAGCGATCTGCTCTCCTCAGCGACCACTTCCGTGTGAGAGCCGATCGCCTAGCAACCGGCTGTTTGTTTACATCACTTGACGGCCGTGATTGGACACGGCCGTCATGTGATCAGGAGGGCCAATCACAGAGCCCTCCTGCCGATCTAAGATGTGCCATGTTGGCGTGATCCCGCTCCTTCTGAGGGACATTCCTGAACGTCCACTCGGAAGGAGAGATGGCCCACCCGGCCGTTTATGTGCACTGGCCGGGTGGGAAGTGGTTAAAACCTTTACAGCCTTTTCATGCGTTTCCGGTCCATGCATTACTAGAAAAGCTTATTAATGCTGAACGAGATCACCCGGATAAGCATTTTCTCCCTCCAAAGACATTCTCAGTTCTCTATCCCATGGAGGAGAAATTCACCAAAAAAATGGAAGGTACCAGCAGTTGACGCTGCTATTTCCAGTGTGAATAAAAGTTTAACTTGTCCAGTAGACAATGCACAAATGCTTAAAGATCCAACAGATAAAGTTGGAATTCCTGTTAAAATCCTCTTTTTCCTTGGCAAGGGCCGTTACTCAGCCTGCAGTCACTGCAATAGGCATCTGTCAGTCCCTAAAGGACCAGAAAGGCCCTTTAACCCCTTCAATACCCGCCCATAGTCATACGACGCCCACAAGGTGGATCTACCATCCTGGGTGGGCGTCATGACGTCCTCCCATTCCCGGCCGCCTGGGGGGCGCGCCCGCGGCGTCGCTCGGGACCCGGTGCGGGTGCCCGGCGGCCTCGATGTCCGCCGGGCACCCGCGATTGCCCGTTAAAACAGCGGGACCGTGGAGCTGTGTGTGTAAACGCACAGCTCCACGTCCTGTCAGCGAGCAGGAGACCGATCATGTGATCCCAGTTAGAATCACACATTTAGGGAAAACATTAACCCCTTCCCGCCCCCTAGTGTTAACCCCTTCCCTGCCAGTCACATTTACACAGTAATCAATGCAATTTTATAGCAACGATCGCTGTGTAAATGTGAATGGTCCCAAAAATGTGTCCGAAGTGTCCGCCGCAATGTCGCAGTCACGAAAAAAAAATCGCAGATCGCCGCCATTACTAGTAAAAAAAAAAAAAAAAAAAAAAAATTCAATAAATCTATCCTATCCTATTTTGTAGACGCTATAACTTTTGCGCAAACCGATGAATATACGCTTATTGCGATTTTTTTTTTTTTTTTTTTTTTTTTTTTTTTTTTTAACAAAAATATGTAGAAGAATACGTATCGGCCTAAACTGAGGAAAAAGTTTTTTTTTAAAAAAAAAATGGGATATTTATTATAGTAAAAAATATTGTGCTTTTTTTCAAAATTGTCGCTCTTCTTTTGTTTATAGCGCAAAAAATAAAAACCGCAGGGGCGATCAAATACCACCAAAAGAAAGCTCTATTTGTGGGAAAAAAAGGACGTCAATTTTGTTTGGGTGTAACGTCGCACGACCGCGCAATTGTCAGTTAAAGCGATGCAGTGCCGAATCGCAAAAAGTGCTCTGGTAAGGAAGGGTGAAAAATGGCCCGAAGCGGTTAAGGAGGTCCCTGCTCAACAGGCCCGTGAGTTGACTGAACTACCAAAGGCATTATGTTTTGCCATAGACGCTATGAAAGACTCTATTCACCAGGCGTCCCATCTTGTGCTAGTACACATGCGTAGGACCCTTTGGTTAAAAAATTGGTCAGCCGAAGCACCCTGCAAACGGCTTCTGACTAGTTTCCCTTTTCATGTGGAGCGACTATTTGGGGATGATTTGCATAAATACATCCAAACTCTTTTTGCCAGTCAAAAGAAAGTATAAACGTCCTTCATTTAAACTGGACTTTTTCTCCTGTGCCCGAGGAATCCGCCTCTAGGCACTGGCAACGGCCTCCGCCGTCGGACTCTAAAGGAAAACCTCAGGGTCAGGCTCAGGGACAGAAAAAGACCTGGGGCCGGAAATACTAAAGCCTCACCAGGGGGGGGGGGGGGGGGGGTAGAGACTTCTGCAATACTCAGTCTGGCAAAAATAAATTCAGGACAAAGGGGTCATCTCCACGGTGTCTCTAGGATACAAACTAGAATTTTGGGCATTTCCACTGTCTCGTCTTCTGAGATCAAACGTTCCCAAAGATCCAGGGAAAAGGCAATCTCTGTTTCAAGCATTAGACCGATTTTTTTTTTTTTTTTTTTTTTTTTTTTTTTTTTTTATTGGCTCAGGGGGTGATCATACAGATCCACACAGAAGAGCAAGTTTGGGGTTTTATTTAATCCTGTTTACGGTACCAAAACCAAATTGTCTTGTCAGACCCATTCTAGAGCTAAGGAATTTAAATCCATTCCTGAAAATCGTCTCCTTTCGTATGGAGTTGATCAGGTCAGTAGTTTCTATCCTACAAGGAAGAGAACTCCTGGCGTCCATCGACATCAGGGATGCATATCTGCATGTCCCTATATTTCCTGCTCACCAAGGGTTTCTGTGATTCGAAGTAGAACAGCAGCACTTTGTTTGTAGCCTTGCCCTTCGGCCTAGCTACAGCACCCCGGGTGTCCACAAAAGTACTGGCCCCACCTGTAGCCAGGTTAAGGACACAGGGCATAAGTCTTGACGTACCTAGACAATCTATTGTTAATAGACCAGTCAGTGGCTCGCTTGTAGAAAAGTGTACGTATTACAAATAGTTACATGGAAAGTCTAGGTTGGATTCTCAACCTAGAGAAGTCTTCCTTAAAACCGCTAAAAAAGCTGGAGTATTTGGGCCTTATCATAGACGCAGCCCAAAAAAAGGTGTTCTTGTCTCCGGCAAAAATCAACTCCCATACGAGAGCTGGTGCAGATGGTCAGGTCGAAAGGAAATCCCTCAATTTGCCTTTGCATGAGGTTGTTAGGAAAGATGGTGGCTTCATTCAAAGCAGTCCCCTATGCCCAGTTCCATTTGAGACTGTTGCAAAACAGTATCCTGTCTGCTTGGAACAAAACGATCCAAGCTTTGGACTTTCCAATGCGGCTGTCCCCAAGGGTGTCCCAAAGCCTCAGTTGGTGGTTACTAACCCAGAATCTGCTGAAATGAAAATCCTTCAGACCAATTATCTGGAAAGGAGTAACGACAGATGCCAGCCTTTTCAGGCTGGGGAGGAGTACTAGAGAAGATGACTGTCCAGGGACAGTGGTCAAGAACTGAAAGAGCCTTGCCCATCAACATCCTAGAGATTCGGGCAGTGCGTCTGGCTCTGAAGGCCTGGACTTTCAGGTTACGGGATTGTTCTGTCAGGATCCAATCCGACAATGCCACGGCTGTGGCCTACATCAATCACCAAGTGGGCACCAAGAGTCTCTCGGTGCAGAGAGAGTTGAACCATATTCTAACTTGGGCAGAAAGGAATGTTCCGTGCCTATCGGCAGTCTTCATTCCGGGAGTAGAGAATTGGCAGGCGGACTACTTAAAGCGGTTCTGCACACTTTTTTTTTTTACTAAATCTCATTGCCTTCCAAATCTGGCAAAGAGTACTAAAATGGCTGTGTGTTTTTTTTTTTTTTTTTTTTTCTTACCTTGTAATTGCTGCCGGTCTTTCCTCTGTCTCTACGGGTATGGGCGCGGTCTGTGCGGGGATCCTCGTCATGCCGCACTGTCTCCTGGGATCTGGTGTCATTCATCCCAGGAGTCAGTGCGGCCATCGACCCGAAATCTCGCAAGATTTCGGCTCGATGGCTGCAAATCTCGTGAGATTACAGGTGGGATTTGCGGACGTGCTCCTTGTAACAAGGAAGTGACTGCTTGTGGGCTTCAAATGCCCACAAGCAAGATGACATTGGCCGATAAAGATTTTATAAACTATGGATTCTATATTAAAACAGACAGAGATAACGGGCAGCGTCACTACAAGTAAGGATATTATTATCAAGACATAATTTTTAAACATTAGCAAAAAAAAAAAAAATTAAATAACGTCAGTGCAGAACCGCTTTAAGTCGCCAGCAGTTATTCCCAGGGGAATGGTCTCTTCACCCTGACATTTTTCGGGCTGTTTGCCAAAGATGGGGGACTCCAGACGTAGATCTTCTAGCATCTAGATTCAACATGAAGTTAGTCAACTTTGTGTCCAGGACCACTAGCATGTGGAACAGATGTGTCGGTGATCCCGTGGGATCAGTTCTCACTGATCTATGCATTCCCCCTATTCAGTTGCTACCATGACTTCTTTGCAGAATCAAGCTGGAAAGAGACAACAATTCTGGTAGCGCCAGCATGGCCCAGAAGGTCATGGTATGCAAAAATCGTAAAGATGGCAGTGGAGGATCCATTGTCCCTTCCACTAAGGCCAGACCTGCTCTCGCAGGGGCCGATATTCCATCCTACTTTACGAACGCTAAATTTAACAGCATGGCTATTGAAACCCACATTCTGAAGAAACGTGGGCTTTCCGGGTCAGTTATTCCTATTTTGATTAATGCAAGGAAGCCAGCTTCCAGAACTATATATTAGAGTCTGGAGGGCTTATGTTTCCTGGTGTGAATCCAAGGGTTGGCACCCTCGGAGATATGATGGGCAGAATTCTTGCCTTTCTACAATTGGGGGTAGAGATGAAGGCCTTGAAGGCCTTGAGTACTATTAAGGTCCAAGTCTCAGCCTTATCGATCTTATTTTAAAGACCGCTTGCTACGCGTTCTTTAGTCTGGAGTTTCATGCAAGGGGTGATGTGGATTAATCCGCCAGTTAAATCACCTTTTGAGCCCTTGGGACTTGAACCTAATTTTGTCAGTGTTACAAAAACAGCCATTTGAACCGATACAGCATATTCCCTTAGTCCTTCTGACAAGGAAGCTGGTGTTCTTGGTTGCTATATCCTCAGCAAGGAGGGTTTCGGAATTGGATGCTCTTTCATGTAACGAGCCATACTTGATTATTCATGAGGACAGAGTGGTGTTACGCCCATTGTCCAGACTTTTTGCCAAAAGTGGTGTCAGGTTTTCACCTGAACCAAGATATTGTCCTGCCATGGTTTTTTTTTTTTATTTTTTTTTTTTTTTTTAGCTGCTGGCTTTTAAAAAAAATTTTTTTTTAGGTGAAACACTGCTTTAAACACAACTGCTCCGATTATAAAGACTGATGTCTTATTTATTCTGCCAGAGGGTCCTAAGAAGGGACAGGCAGCGTCAAAATCCCCCATCGCTAAGTGGATTCGGCAAGTTATAATTCAGACTTCTGATTTAAGGGGAAAGATTCCTCCTTTTCAAGTAAAAGCGCACTCTACCAGGTCGGTTAGTGCTTCTTGAGCAGTGCGTCACCAGGCCTTCATGGTTTAGATCTGCAAGACCGCAAGTTGGTCTCCATTACATACATTCACAAAATGTTATCAGGTGGATGTAAGGAGGTATGAGGATATTGCCTTTGGGCACAGTGTGCTGCAGGTAGTAGTACAAGTCCTCAAGTCTGGGGGTGCTCTATGGGTTGTCTCTCCCTCCCCTCAAATGGCATTGCTATGGGACATCCCATTAAAGTGGAGGGCCACCCTAAAAAAATAAATAAAAAAAAAAAAGCATTAATATTCTGGAAAAAAATATAATTTTTTTTTTTTTTTTTTTTTTTTTATCTGATCCGAAATCCCTGTTGCTAGGCAGTCTTCCTAATCTGCCTCCTTCCTTCTCCGTGGTGATCTTCAGTCTTCTGTCCTCCGCCGCGTTGTCTTCTGGGTAATGGGGCGCGCTGTGTTCTGGGAACTGTGTGTTCCCTAACACAGCGTGTCCCATTCACAAAGTGCGACTCGCGCATGCGCAGTAGGAAACGGGCAGTGAAGCCGTAGTCTCCACTGACTGTTTCCCTTACTGAGGATGGCGGCGCTGGGACCGGAGCGCCGAGGGACATGTCGGCCTCGGCGGCCGACATCGCGGGTGCCCTGGGAGTGTACTTATTAAATGTCGGGAGCTACTTTTTTATTTATTTTATTTAGCTGCTGACTTTTAAAAACAAAAAATTTTCAGCTGAAACACCGCTTTAAGTTATTACTTAGGCTCGGTGTCCCATGATGTACGATAAAGAAAATAGGATTTTTATAACAGCTTGCCTGTAAAAATCCTTTTCTTGGAGTACATCATGGGACACAGAGGTCCCGTCCCTCTTTTTGGGGTTTAGATATATTGCTTTGCTACAAAAACTGGAAGGTACTCCTGGAAGGAGGAGGGGTTATATAGGGGAGTGAACTTCCTGTATTTGGGTATACCAGTGTCCATCACCTGAAGGTGGCCCATAACCCATTAAGTTATTACTTATGCTGTGTCCCTTGATGTACTCCAAGAAAAGGATTTTACAGGTAAGCTGTTATAAAAATCCTATTTGTTCCAGTATGAAAATATAAACGTGAATTTGTCTTCAAAAATTTCACAGAACGATCGCTTTCCTATTCTGAAGAGTCTCGGCTGTCGAATCTTCTTCGGAGGATCACCCGGGAAGACGACAGGGACCGAAGACTGGCTACCGTTAAGCAGCTGAAAGAATTTATTCAGCAGCCAGAAAACAAAATGGTTTGTAGTTAATTTTTTTTTATACTTTGTATATTAAGTGTTAAATATATGTAATCAATGTTTATCTTCTCTGTCATAGCTCAACTCCAGGCACATATTATAAGACCTATTCTGTTTTATGCTTTTTAAAAAATTTATTTTTACTTGCAACTAGCATAAGAAACTGAATCTGGTTGTAATCCTCCTGCCTTCCCTTTGCATAACGTGAGCTAAGCAGGTTAGAGCAGAGTTGATGACTTTATAGCATGGTTCTCCTTTATTTAATAAGAAATATGAAGAGATGACGCGACTCTAACATTATTGTGTGACACTGGTGTCTGGATATATATAAAAATGTGTGTATTTTAATTGTACATTTTGCTGTGTGTGTGTGTGTGTGTGTGTAACATAAATTTATAACTGGTCACAGTTGCTGCTGAATACAGGAGGTTTGGACACTGGCAAACAGAAAAATCATAACCCATATAATGCCTGCTTTACCTACCAAGCCTCAGTTTTTTTTTTTTTTTTAAAGCTAGGAGTTTGGATGCCTTTTCTTCAGGTCTGCTAAAAAAATCCATCTTCTGTTCGTGGAATCAAGATTCCTCTCTATACTGCTGAGTGATCTGGTCTCTATATAGCAGCTATATGAATCAGCCTAGCTTCTTAGCCTTGCTTTGGATGCCATACTGGACATGTGAGGCTAGCCTGGAATGTGATCTTTGGGTACTAAGCTCTGCGTTTTTTTTATGGTTTTCAGGTCCAGAGCTGTAGAGCAGGGATATGCAATTAGCGCATCTCCAGCTGTTGCAAAACTACAAGTCTCATCTTGCCTCTGGGTGTCATGCTTGTGGCTGTCAGTCTTGCTATGCCTCATGGGACTTGTAGTTCTGCAACAGCTGGAGGTCCACTAATTGCATATCCCTGCTGTAGAGCATAGCCCCACTTGTCACCAAGTAAAAGTCACTTTGTAAGGAAGGTCGTTGGGACTGGATCACTGGAAGCTAAATCCCTGTTTTACACTAATAGGCGATTTTTCAGATTTTTGCCTTTTAACAATTTTATCCCTTTTCTTACTACTTAGCTAGGGGATGCCCTATGTAGTTAGTTCCACCCTTTATTTTTTTATGCTTTAGTCTCCATTTACCCACATGTACTGTTTTCTGTTGGACTGGGCACACTATGCTATTTTCAAACCTATCTTATTCATCTGTCATGATCTGCTTCTGGATTAAAGCTTTTTGCGATCTGCAAGATGTTATTTGGATGGAGTCACTGTTTGCCAAGCTACCGAGATTGTAAGTTAAGCCGTCTCACCACAACTGGATCAGTAATAGAGATCACTTTTCAGTGCTTAGATTGTGAAAGCATAACAGTCAAAAATTAATTTGGCTCCAGTCAAATAAAATCAATAATTGCTCCTGAATATACTGTGAGCTGTGCTATGGACTGAGTATACAGCAGGTTAGGACGGTACAGCCATTGTCATATGAGACTTTACATGTATGTAAACTAATTACAGCAGAATACAGCCTACAAGAGAGCAAAAATCCAGTGTTTTTCTAATGGGGCTGTTATAGAAGTCGTTTGCTTTTATAAATGTGTACACATGAGGACACCGGTGCCTAGTACAATACCAGACTAGGCGTTTGCACCCTCCTCTGTGTTCTTTGTAAGCTGTTACTGGATTCCCCGATCTGAGGAGGGCTGCACTGGTTGAGCATTGCTGACAGAGGTTATTCCTGCCAGTTATGGTTCATTATTGATAGCTTTGGATTTTTGAGCACTGGAAAGTGATCGTGTATATGTACACAGTAGAAGCTGCCTGCATTACTATATGCCATTATGCTTTCGGCTTATGCCTTCCCAAACAACAAGTGACAGAAAACGGTCTGCTCCACAAACAGACACAAAGATAAACAACTGATACATTTATCGGAGACTGACAGGTCCTTCATTGTCCCCACAATGTCACAGCAAAACATTAAATTTTCCAGGGGAGCTGAAATGCAGAATCAGAGTTCCTCCCAGATCAGGAAGTAAGCAGGCAAGGTAAACACTTGGTGTAACCAACTTGGTAGGTTCAACAGAACTGGGAGTCTATTTTTTTTTTTTTTTTTTAAGTTTTGTATGCTGTGGCGAGGGTTTAGATTCCCTGTCAGTTTTTATTGCTGACTGTGTCTCTCTGAGGGAGATGCACTCTCTCCATTTGCCCTGTTTACTGTTGTCATTGAAAATGAAAGTAAAAGAAAATGGCAAATTTGGGTTGTTCCCAGAAAAGTAAGAGGGGAAATCTTCCAATGGGGATAGTAGTTCTGGTGACTCAGGGAGCCCCAAGGTATTCCCTTAATTTGCAGGGATTTTCTCTCACTTCTTGCTTTGTCTATGGGACACAAAGTGAAGGTAAATTTCCTCTATGGGACACAGATGATGATGAAAAAAGATGTGTTGTAGCCGAGTCGCCAGGGTGACGGCGACCGGCTATAACGCACATCTTTACTGAACCCTTTGGAAACTAAGACATACAGATGGCCATCTGTTTTCTGCCTTGCAATGACAAGATTTCTTTGAGGCTTTGGCTCTAACAATTATTCTTTATGCTTCTCAGCAATTATACTTGAAATCCACAGGCCCCCATTATAGATGGCCAAGACCCTGAAACTGAGCTGCAGCACAGTGGCCAAGACCATACAGCGGTTTAACAGGACAGGTTCCACTCAGAACAGGCCTCGCCATGATCAGCCAAAGAAGTTGACTGCACGTGCTCAGCATCATGTCCAGAGGTTGTCTTTGGGAAATAGACATATGAGCGCTGCCAGCATTTCTGCAGAGGTTGAAGGGGTGGGGGGGGGGGGTCAGCCTGTCAGTGCTCAGACCATATGCTGCACACTGCATCAAATTGGTCTGCATTCCTGTCGTCCCCGAAGGAAGCCTCTTCTAAAGATGATGCACAAGAAAGGCCGCAAACCGTTTGAAGACAAGCAGACTAAGGACATGGATTACTGGAACCATGTCCTGTGGTCTGATGAGACCAAGATAAACTTATTAGGTTCAGCATGGTGGTGGGAATGTCATGGTCTGGGGGTGCATGAGTGCTGCCGGCACTGGGGAGCTACAGTTCATTGAGGAAACCATGAATGCCAACATGTACTGTGACATACGGAAGCTAGCCATACCGCTCACCTCAATCACTGGACCCCTGAGCTAAGAGATGGGTCAAACAGGCGTTCGGCACTTAAAGTGGTCACAGATGGAAGCATGAGTGTACAGATGAATAAGATACGATGTCCAACCACTTTTAACAACCGCACGTTGTCGCTCTTAAATTCCAACTGTAGTACCATGAAAAAAAACTATGAAAAAATATATAGTGCACACTGTGTGGGTAAAATACTCCTTTTTATTCATAAAAATTAGGTACTCGCATAAAAAAGCACTGTAACCTCAGTGCTAGGATGAATGCCATGTAGTATTGTCGGTATACATAGGTGGATGAGGTGGCTGCAGTGACGTCACAAAGTCCTCTTGCACACGTATCGTCCCTAAGCGGGACTTCCTCAGCGAGGTATCTTATTCATCTGTACACTCAAGCTTCCATCTGTGACCACTTTAAGTGGCGAACGCCTGTTTGACCCATCTGTTAGCTCGGGGGTCCAGTGATTGAGGTGAGCGGTTTGGCTAGCTGGTGGAGGAATCGCTGATTAAGGAGATACCACATGAATGTCTATGAACACCCTTATCACCGCTGAGGAGATCTTATCTGTCAACTTTTATACCAAAGGCGACTTTTTAACATTTTATACTATGAGCAATCTGTTATTTTGTTTCTGTATATATTCTTAGCGCTGCACTGTTTTTTACCTATTACATGTTCAGAAGGATTTCCATATATTGACCTTTTAGTGTACAGCTGCTTTAATTTTGTGAGTTTATGTATATCGTCTTGTGCTGACTGAACCTCCATATTTTACATTGACTTGTATACAAGCTGTACACTCACTACTTTACATTGTAGCAAAGTGTAATTTCTTCAGTGTTGTCACATTTAAAAGATATAATAAAATATTTACCAAAAAATGTGAGGGGTGTACTCACTTTTGTGAGATACTGTATTTTGGCTAAATTGTGTTCCGGAAGGTTTATCATTTTTAAGTAGGTAATGACAAAATTAATATTGAATTTCATAGGCCAATATGTAAAAGGTGTTCTGTTCTACAAGAGATATGCGGGTGTGAGATCTAAAATGGTTAAAGTGGTTGTAAACCCTTTATAACCACTTTTGCCTACAGGTAAGCCTATAATAAGGCTTACCTGTAGGTACTGTGAATTTCTCCTAAACTTGCACAGTTTAGGAGTTGTTCACTGTATGCACTGAAGAAATGGCTCGTTCGTGCCGTTTCTTCAGCTGCTGTGTCATTAATGGTGGCTCCAGCAAGCATGCGCGGGAGTGACGTCATTGCGGCTCCGGCCAATCGCAGCGCCGGGGGCCGCAAACCTGGAAGGAACATTCCGGAGATATGTGGCTGTTGCATCGGTGTACGGGGACTGCTGCAACAGCTTCGTTCTAAGGGCATTGCATAGTGAGCTAGCATGCAATGTGTTTACAACCACTTTAAAGAAAACCAAAAAAAACCTAGGTTTCTGGAGCATAAAAGTTTTAACGCAAGTTGTATTATCGCTACCGTTATGCAAAGAAGTTTTTTTTTTTTTTTTTTGCGTATTTGTGTCACTTAAATGGTTCAGATCATCAAACAAATTTTAATATTACACAAAGATAACCCTAGTAAATACAAAATGCAGTTTTTAAATAGTTTCATTTATTTAGGGGAAAAAAGCTGTTCAAACCTGCCTGGCCCTGTGTGAAAGTAATTACCCCCACCCCCCAGTGTTAGATTTTTACTTGCCACAACCAAGCCTGATTACTGCTAAACCTGTTGAATCAAGAAATCACTTAAATAGAAGCTGTCTAATAAAGTGAAGCATGCTAAAAGATCTCAAAAAGCAACACCTGCTGCGATCCAAAGCCATTCAAGAACAGACGATAAAGTTATTGACATACCGATCTGTAAAGGGTTACATAGCTGTTTCAAAAGCTTTGGAACTGCAGTGAACAACGATGAGAGACATTCACAAATGGAGAAAACTAGGAACAGTGGGGAACTTTCCCAGGAGTGGCCAGCCTACCTAAATTACTAATTACCCAGAACAACATCTAAAGAATTGCAGCCCTCACTTGCATCAGTTAGGCCCCTTTCACACGGGGCAGATCTGTATTGATCCACCCCGTGAAGAGCCGCTGCTCAGCGGGGATCGCACAGCTGTTCACCGCTGACCCGGCGGATGACAGGGTCAGCTCTGTCAGATCTCCGCTCTCCTCTATGGGGGATCGGATGAACACGGACCGTCTGTCCGTGTTTATCCGATCCGCTCTGCAGACGGATTAAAAAATTGTGTTTTCCTCCGTCTGCAGAATCGGACAATTGCGGATGCTCATCCGCTGACACCCGCTATCCCATAGACATGCATGTATGTCCGTTTTTTCATCCAAAAACGGATGAATGAAAAACGGACATACGGTTCGCATGTGTGAAAGGGGCCTTATGGTCTGTGTTCATGATTTAACAATAAGAAAGAGACTGGGCAAAAATGCCATCCATGGGAAAGTTCCAAGGCGAAGGCCACTATTGAAAAAAAAAAGAACACACCTCGTCTCACATTTTGGCAAAAACATCTGGATTATCCCCAAGACTTTTGGGCAAATATTCTGTGGACTGAAGAGATAAAAGTTGAGCTTTTTGGAAGGTGTACATCCTGTTATATCTGGCGTAAAACACAGCATTTCTTAAAAAGATCATCATACCAACACTCAAACATGGTTGATGATCTGGGGCTACTTTGTCGCTTCAGGACCTGGATGACTTGCCAAAATTGATGAAACCATGAGTTTTATGCTCTACCAGAAAATCATGAAGAAGAAAGTCTGGCCATCAGTTCATGACCTTAAGTGGGTTATGCAGCAGGACAATGACTGAAACACACCCGAAAGTCCATCTCTGGCTCAGAAAAAAACCCAAATTTTTTTTAAAGCGGAGTTCCACCCATTTAAGCCAGCAGCTACAAAAAGTGTAGCTGCTCTTTTTTAATCACTCCCCTGTTCCAAGGTCCAACGATGCGGGCGCATGCCTCGCTCCTCTCCCCTGTGCTGGCATTCTAACTGTAGGCACCTGACTGTGGCTTCACTGCCGGGTGCGCACTGCGAATGCGTGAGCCGTGCTGTGAATGGCCGGCAATCTTCTGGGACCTGTGACGTGTCCCAGAAGATTGGAGGGAGAAGTGATGTGAACTTCTTCCGGCACCAGGGGAGGAAGTGGGAGCTGGGTGGCTGTAAAAACTGGGTGCCCGCGCCCCCCCCCCCCCCCTCCAAAAAAAATGACATGCCAAATGTGGTATGTCAGGGGGTCACCAGCACTTAAAGGGAAAAAGTTCAATTTTTTTGGGTGAAACTCCGCTTTAAGGTTTTTAGAGTAGCCTGCTCAAAGTCCAGATTTAAATCTGAGTTGCTGTGGCATGACCTTAAACAGGCCGTTCATGCTCAAACCCTTCAATGTGCCTGAATTAAATCAATTCAGCAAAGAGGGGGCCAAAATTCCTCCACAGCGAGTGAAAGACTCATTACCAGTTGTTACAAATGCTTGATTACAGTTGTTGCCACAACCTGCTATTCGGTTTAGGGGGCAGTTACTTGTTCACATAGGGCCAGGCAGGGTTGGACTGCTCCCCCCCCCCCCCCCCTTAATAGATGAAATATTTTAACCTGACATAATTACAAAATGCAGCTCATCTTTGTGTAATAATAATGTAAGTGCGACAAATATGTAAAAGATTAAAAAAAATCAGGAAGGGGGCAAATACATTTTCACAGCACTGTAAGTAGAATCTAGTCCTTATACTTGTGATGGTATTTTCTAAATGAAACGCTGATAAAAACATAGAAATCGCCCTGGGACTTTGAGGTGAGAGAGGTTAGCCAATATACATAACAAGAGTAAAAGAATCAATTTATTGCAAAATATCATGCATATATAAGCAACAGCAATAAATATAAATTTTTGTATACACAGTAAAAAAAAAAACAATCCACATACAGTTGTACAGAAATGTAAAAAATAAAAGCAAGATACAAGCATCAATGATACCCTACGTGTTTCACTTCAGGGGTGGATGCATAATTATAGTATCTGCAATATAGGTAATAAGATCAATAAGTATATGTTAACAGTGGAGGCATATGGGGTGAATGGTCAGAGGTCTACAAAAGACCTCATACTCACCAAGGGGCTGAGCCAAATTCGCCATTCGCTGAGTATCCAGATAACGGTGGCAACAAAAAATCAAGCACGGAAGCTGAGGAGGCAGAGCAAACAAAGGCCACAACAGGGGGACATCCTATAGTCGTGCGCCAGTCGGAAAGTGGTTAAAGCAGTTCCAACTACAAATTCTGCAGCTGCTGACTTTTGATAATCTGACACTTACCTGTCCCAAGGTCCAGCGATGCGGAGGAACGAAGCCCCACTCCCCTCCTGCCCCCTTCTCTCTGCGGCACCGGCATTATCACTGTGGGCGCCCGGCTGTTGCGTCATAGCCAGCCAGGCATGCACTGTGCATGAGCGAGCCACGCTGCGCGCTTTTACCAGCTGGGCAATCATCCGGTACCTGTGACGTGTCCCAGATGATGGGAGAGGTGATCTTCCTTCCAACGGCGTGGGATCTGGAACCCTCTAAAAAGAGGGTTTACGCCCACCCCCCCAAAAAAAGACATGCCAAATGTGGCATGTCAGGGGGTCACCTTCCCTTAAAGGGGAAGTTCCATTTTTGGGTGGAACTCCGCTTCAATGCTGTAAATTATTATTAAATGTATATAGTATAATGTATATGAACCAGCATGGTTGAGAAGCTAGTGTGGACAGGGAGACTATGGGACAGTGTAGGAATGGTAAAGATGTAAACATAGTGTGCTATATAATATAATATAATATAATGCTGAGAGAGAGAGAACTTAAAATGTAAATGTAAGAACGGTGAAAAAAAACAAAAAGCATTGTGCATGGGATGTGTGCGATGTTACCCGAGTGGAAGAAACCAAGTACATGTGGTCTCCCCGTCCAAAAAATTAGGGTGGGTGCCTTGTACCCACGATCGGAATTCTCGTCGGCAAAGCCTTGGATGTTTTTTCCGACGGAATTTCGCTCAAGCTTGTGTTGCCTACACGCGGTCACACCAAATTCCAACTGTCAAGAATGCGTTGACGTACAATACGACGAGCCGCAAAAATTAAGTTCAATGCTTCCGAGCATGCGTCAGAATTGCCACAGACTATCGGAGTTTCCGTCGGAAAAATTGAGAACATGCTTTCAATCGTTTACTGGCCGAAATTCCGCCTGCAAAAGTCTGATGGAGCTTACACACGGTCGCATTTTCTGACCAAAAGCTCACAGCGGCCTTTTTCTGGCGGAATTTCCGATCGTGTATGCGGTATAAGAGTGAAAGGATCCCAGCCATGTCTGGCCTCCAGTTTATGCCCCCGGAAGAGCCCAGATACTCCTACCCCCCCCCCCCTCCCCCCAACGTCGTGTATGGGTGGAGGACGCTCGCGCCAATGGGGGTGCGCATGCGCCGTGACCATCTGAGATGACCCACACAGCCCTAACATGATGAAGCCGAACGGGCGTCAATCAGTGGGCGTGGAAAACATGACACCGATGTGTAGGTGGCCACGCCCGTCCAGATGGACAGGAGCAGTCATCAGGAGGTCAGAAAGCCTCCTTTGTGCACATCGCAGCTCTGGAGATGGCCGGCGGATGTTAATTTATGTTTTTATGTATTGTATCAGGGATGTAGGTGTTATAGGGGTGACATCAGACATTATTATTATTTTTATGCAAGTTAATGGTGGGGCAAGCTGTAAATTAGTGGGGTGGGGTCTCCCAAACACCTGCAAATGCTTAGTGGGTTCCATGGGGGATCCTCTATTGTAAGTAGCCAGCTGTGCTGCCAGGTCTAGTTCTCCCATGCCATAGGATAGCTTGTGAGAGTGCATGACAGATTTGGGGAAGAAAATGTAAATGTTTTGAAATTCATTTAAAAGTAAAAATGGCTACAGTGCCGGAGTTTTTTACTTTTTTTAATAAATTTTTTTTGTGAAAGTAAAAAAAAAAAAATTTGAATTTGTGCTAGTGTTTTGTCATCAAAGATCATATATTATTTGGAGGCTATCACAAGATCACACTATTGTCAATTTGTTTGGTTGCTAGAGTGAAGAGCCATTGGATTGTGCTGTTGTGTTTAGTTAAAGTGGGAGAGTCACTATACTTCCTGGGTGTGTCCAACCCTTCTATAATTCGGGAATATACCAGGCAGTCAGGAAGTTCCCCTCTATCGACTAATGAGAAAAGAGCAAGTTTTGCAATTCTATATTTTTAGCTTTAGTCCTATATTGCCCTTTTTAATATATGTAAGCTTCATTCTGCGTTTTTTTTTTTTTGTCTTGTCTTAAAATCGCATGTAATGAGGTGCACTATTTTTTTATTTAGGTGCTGGTTAAACAACTTGACAATATCCTGACTGCTATAAATGATGTGTTAAATGAAAGGTATGTCTGTGTTTAAAACCCATAGAAACATAAATAAGCCACTTGATTCCAAAGTGTATTTCTATTTGTATATAGCCAACTGCAAGTAATGAGTATATGCAGGCAGAAATGTGATAGATTTTAGTGCCACATTAGCCCCAAAATCTTGGGTGTTCTGTTTTATATATTGCATAACTTTTGATCTCTAGTCCACCTATTGTGCCTCATTGTTTGTCCATTACTGCGATAGATTTTACAGACCAGTAGTGAGATGTGGTGACGGGCTGGTCTTGGCTTGTTTTCGTTTCTGAAATTGGTAGTCTGTAACAGTTCTACAAGAGTATTCTGTTTTGTTGCGGTAGGAGTCCAGATTAACTTTTAACATTTTTAATTTTTATAGTAAATATTTAGTTTATCTGCCTTCCTTGTTGATTACTGCACAATGCATTTAGATTAGTACAGCTTGCTCCCAACTGTAGGTTTCCTCCTGCACTCAAACAATATGCTGTGTCTTTTTTGCTCTTCCAGTAGCAAACTGCTTCAAGAACTGCGGCAGGAGGGGGCACAGTGCCTTGGCTTGCTCTGTGCTGGTCTGAGCTATGAGGCAGAGAAGATCTTTAAGTGGATTTTTAACAAATTTAGCTCATCTTCTAAAGATGAAGTGAAACTACTTCTACTTTGTGCCACCTACAAAGCTTTGGAAACTGTAGGGGAAAAGAAGGCATTTTCTTCAGTAATGCAGGTATGTTTTTTTTAAATTTATAGTAATAGTTAAAACCACTGTTCCAGCTCCATACAATCTTGTAATCTTTTTAATGTTTGCATGCACTTTTCTGTCAGTATCGTCTTTTACCTTAATTTCCAGGAGTTTGGATGTCTAGATGTCTGTGTGTGTTTTTTATTTTTTTTTTTATTATTTTCATTCCACCCCAAAGCCAGGCAGAAAAACTCCCAGCTGCCAGTCCCCATGGCCTTCCTTGTTGCTAGTATGTGAAAACTGTTGGCTGCTGACTGCCATCATTGCGAGTGAAATCTAATAGTCAACGTGTCCTAGCAGCAAGCCAGGACGTGGGGGTTGCTAATTAGGAGTTTTTCAGCCTGTCTTCTGAGAGGACTCAAATGATTATGTACAGGTTTGACAGTGGTGTTGAACATTTTACAGTCGCAGAGATCACTTGAAAGTTACACATTAGCTGCCATTCATGATGCCACCACTTACTACTGTGATCACAGATGCCCCATAGCATCACAATAGTAAACAATGGCATCATGATTGCTTATATGGTAATTCTCTGCTTATATAGAAATCACTCTTGGCTTAAAGTGGAGGTCCACTTCCGCGGAACTGTTTCTTCAGTTCCTCCTCTTCGGTGAGCAGCCCCATTGTCTTCTGGGACATGTGTGTGTCCCATAAAACAGGGCCATTCACAAAACGCTGCACGACTCACGCATGCGCAATAGGAAACGGGCAGTGAAGCCGCAAGGCTCCACTGCCTGTTTCCCTTAGTTAGGATGGCGGCGCCGGCACCCGATTCGATGGACGAATTGGCCTCGGTGGGGGGGGTGCCACATTGCGGGCTCGCTGGATAGGTAAGTGTCCTTTTATTAAAAGTCGGTAGCTACGGTGTTTGTAGTCACTGACATTAAAAAAAAAAAAAAAAACGTCCGGACATCCTCTTTAATTTAGTTGATTCTATCTTCGGATTCTTTGATCAATTCTTCATAGTCAATAAAGTAATACAACAAAAGAAGAGCATCCAGA
Organism: Lithobates sylvaticus; assembly: GCA_028564925.1. Taxonomy (NCBI): domain Eukaryota; kingdom Metazoa; phylum Chordata; class Amphibia; order Anura; family Ranidae; genus Lithobates; species Lithobates sylvaticus. The sequence goes on along the minus strand of CM053031.1, from coordinate 198,040,706 downwards.
ATGGTGCAACCTCAGTAAAACCTTGGGAGCCATACTTGTACACCACATCGTGAGGATAACCTGTAATGTTGCTTCAGGAACTAAATTCTGCATTGGTGCTCACCTTAATCCTCTGCAATAAGTTGCATTGGTAGCATGGTGCTACATGGGCCCAGGGCTGTGGTCCATCCCTATGAAACCCAGACCTTTAATACCCCTGTGGGGGAATGCCCACTGTGACGGGCAAAGCCTAGACTCCTATATGTGGACAGGTAAGACAGCATCACCCCGTGTCTCATTACAGTGAACTTTTACAGTATAAACATTGAAATTTCAACCACTCAGAGCTCATTCTCAGGTGGATGACCAGGTGTTGCATCACACCACAGGTCACATACTTGACCCCTTACTTCAGCCTAAAGCCCCCTGTAAAGTACTCACTTGCTTCTTCCTGCCCTCTTGTGAAGTGGACTTCGCTACAGCATGGTCTGCACCCAGGTTACTACATTCCTCCTCTGACATGCTTACTATTTCCGCAACCTAGTCTGTAAGTACCCCACACAGGATTATCTTTGTCATAGCAGAAGCAGAATTTAGGTGAAAGGGAACCTTATCAAAAGCTCAGGCAAACATTTGCTTGGTTGAAGGCTTGCACAACACTCAACCTCAGTGAATGATGCTTCCTTTGCACAGGAGCTCTACCCAATTTTAACGCCATTTTCTGCATCTGATTTCTAGCTCTATCTCAGGCATGCAGCATGCTGCTTACCTGATGAGAGGAGTTTTCTGCAACTATGTTGCAACAGATCCTCTAACAGTTGACTACTTTAATACAGCCATCTCTGTCCAGAGCTCTGTGTTGCTAGGCTTTTTCCACCCCCCTAGCTTGTCTACTCAAGTCGGATCCCGATATGCCCACCCAAAAAGAGACAGACATAGGTAAAAGCTGACCCAAAGACCGTGTTAGAAATCCACCAGATCGCAGGCTCTTATGCACCTGATGATGTGGCTTCACACAAGATGCTTGCCGTAATGGATATGCTAATTTCCGCTGCAAGAAAAAACCTGGTCATTGGCCCACTTGATTCTTCTCCATCTTGCCATGCCTGTTTGGTTACAAAGAGATCTCCTAAGTCTTTAAAAAAGACCTTTCCAATTTTTGATGATTGGGTCAGTCTTGAAAAAAAGTTAGCTCCTCCTGCAAATCACTGCTTAATTCAATCCAGTGAAAGAGTTCACTAAGAAGTGGGCTGTTCGGTAGTAGATTATGCCATATAAGCCTTAAACAAAGATCTCACTGTCCAATTGGTGATTTTTAAAGATTTTGGAGATTGGCAGTTTGGCACGCTCAGGAAAGCTCTCTTTACACTTGCAGGCCTGGCTCTGCAACCAGCTATCGCTGCTATTTCGGTCTCGTCAGACTGCAGCCATTTGGACTTGGAATTTACCACCATCATTTGTTTTTCTAGGACCCAACCTTAACTGTGCAATTGCAGCTTTTATATCCTGTCCTGCTCCTTTTGTGCTGATTTTCCTAGAACTATTTTATAGTGTGGCTTTTGATTAACATTTCCATGTGCAGAATTTTGTGGCTCAAATCCTGGTCGGCAAAAACGCCCTGTAAAGACTCCTCGCATATATTCCCCTTCGAAGGAGGAGGACTTTGAGGCACTGGACAAAATTGAATTAAACATGTATCAGGAGGGAGGGTTCTTCTATATCTAAAGACTGAACCCTTCCCTCGAGGAGCCGCTACCTCTTCAAAACGCAGAGCATCTAATTGCTTTACCAGGCGTTAACTTCAATACCTTTCTTTCCACATAAGACAAAGCCAAAGTCCACTAAGTCTTACCCAAACCCCTCTTCCAAATAAAGGGGCACCATCACTCTTAAGAGATGGGGGGGGGGGGATGTCCATTACAGTTGTCCATCTCTGCATCTCAGATGACCCAGATGTGGGTTCAATCATTGGTTTCAAAGGAATACAAAATAAAGTTCAAAACTCTACCCCCTACTTTACCGTCCGTCCTCACAAATCAGCCAAAATCTGCCCAAGGACATCCGGATTTGGATAATTCACTGAATCATCTCTTGTCCTAGGGTGTAGTTCCAGTACTCCCACAAGAGAAAATCAAAAGATTTTATTCAAACCTGTTCACAGTACCAAAGCCCATCAGGGGTATTTGTCCTATTCTGGACCAACAATCCTTTAACAAATAACTTAAAATTCCAAAATATTGCTCAGAATCCACAGGGTGGTTGGTAATACCTGCCATCCGTAGATATCCAAGAAGCCTATCTGCATATTTCCATTTATCCACTTAATCAGCGTTTTTCTGCACTTTGAAGTGGCAGACAATTTCTAGTTTGTCACAATGCCTTTTGGCCTATATTCTGCTCCCAGCGTATTCACAAACATCCTAGTGCTGCTTCTTGCCCTTGTAAAAACTCATGGCATCCAGGTCACGGGTTATATGGATGGCCCTCTCTGGAAGAACTCAAATTTTCTTTCAGCTTTCTGCAAATGTAGGCTAAATGAGCCACACCCTGACATCTCAACCTTGGTACGTCAGATGTGGATATTTTGGCTTCCAGATTCAACAGCATGTTACCTCTGTTTGTGGCCAGGTCCAAAGATCCTTTAACTCTGCTATCGGGTGCCTTGCTAATCCCTGGTCTCAGTTCAGGCTAATCTAGGACTCCTGACAAGAAGCTGGTGATTTTTTTTATTGCATTAAATTGTCCCAGAAGACCCTGGTAAACGGACATACTAAAAGACCTAAGAGATAACCCTTGGCCTCACCCCAAGGGGCCAGATCTACTGACCCAGGAAACCCTGTTGTCAATCATTGGGTTTAACAGCATGTCTGTTGAAACCCAGCTCTTAAAAAACAAAGGGGTCTTAGTCAACCCCCCAACCTTGCTAAAAGCAAGAAAAGTCCCTTCCAGAAAGACCTGGAAATATTTCTTTGCCTGGTGTGTGAATACAGGCACTTCTGTCCAGAGATTTCACAGTGCCTACGCATTCTGGCCTTTCTTCAATCTTGACTTGACAAGAATTTTACCTTTTTTTTTTTTTTTTTTTTTTTAAGTACCTTGAAAGACAGGTTTTGGCCCTGTCTATTCTCTTCCAAAAACCGCTGGCTTGCCTATCCCTTGTGGCATCAGCCCCTCCCTCTCAACTTGCAGCAGCATGTGTTTTCCTGGGACCTGAACTTGGTTCTCCTTGCCCTGCTGAAGGAAAAAAAAAAAATATTCCTTTGAATTTAAAAAGGATATTCCCATAGATGACCTCTCTTGCAAAAGGTAGCCTTTCTGGTTGTCATCCCTCCTCAATTTTTATTTTAATTTTTTTTCATCAACCTTTAAATGACAAGGTTGCCGTACCCGCAAGCCATCTCTCCTTTGCACGCAAGGTGGTATCGGGCTTCCACCTCAATGGAGATATAGTCCATGCATCTTTTGGGCCCTGCTCCAAAAGCATCCATAAATATTGGTATTCGTTGCCTGGCCATAGACTTGCCTAATCAACCTTTCCAATCACAAAAGCTTAGACTAAAGGACCACACGATTTCTGTGATTTTATGTGCCCACTTCATCAGATTGGTGGGTTTTTTCTGGGCTTTCCGGCTCCAGGCTTCTGCAGCCCAATTCTGTAAGGTTGTCGCTTGTTTTTCTGTTAATGCCCTTTTCAAGGTTTTACCAGGTGGACATCAAATTTTATTCAAATAAAGCCTTTGGCTGTAAGGTTCTTGCGGCACTGTAGGTTAACCTTTTTGCGGTTAGCACCATTCTGTTTGCCTAGTTGTTGCCCACTCTTCTTTCATTGCTTGGGTCTGTGAATACTCATCAAGTGTACTGTATGATTTTTAAAGTGGTTTTAAACTCTCACATACTGTATACACATAGAAATAGGTTCAGATACACAGATTAAAGAGGAAGTAACACCCTGATGGGTGTTACTTCCTCTTTGTTTCCCTGCAAAGGTAAAGTATAATGGACTACTATGCATCGCATAGTAGCCCATTATATGACACTTATCTGCAGGAGAAGCCCGCAATGTCCCTGTCTTCCTCGCTAGTAGCAAGCATCCATTCTTCACCCCTCTTCCTTCCGAGGCTGCGAACTCCGGCTCTGACTGGCCCGGAGCCGCGTGACGTCACTCCCGCGCATGCGTGCAGCATCTGACTTTAACTGTATGACCCGAGCTAGAAACGGCACAGCGTACCCTTTCTAACTCCGGCGCATGCGCAGAAGAAATCGCAGTGCGGCGATTTGCAAATATCTCCTAGACCGTGCAGGTCTGGGAGGTATTTCAAGTACCTACAGGTAAGCCTTAATCTAGGCTTACCTGTAGAGTACACAAAATAGAGAAATGGGATTTTAAAGGTACATGATATAAGAAACAGTACAAAATTATAATGTAAAAAATATTTACAAATAGTTTTTTATTAAGGATTCAATAAAAGTAGTGAGCACAGTTGCATTCAGAGTCATAGGTATATACACAAATCCGGCGCATGCGCAGAAGAAATCGCAGTGCGGCGATTTGCAAATATCTCCTAGACCCCCCCTACAGGTAAGCCTTAATCTAGGCTTACCTGTAGAGTACACCCATAATTAAAAAATTTTTATTTGTATAACATCAGAGTCATAGGTATATACACAAATTCCTAGCCCCCCCACCAACCAGCCCAAATTTTTTTATTTGTATAACATGAAAGATTTTACGCCGAGCGAATTGTGATTCTCATTTTGGCCAGAATCGTGTAGCTCTAGGAGATATTGATAAGGGTGTAAAAACGCAGAGCTCAATTTGCAAGATGCACTAAAAAAAACCTCAGAAAAATCCCTATTAATAAAATATCCCAACTGCTCTCTTCTGTTTTTATTATTGTGAGTGTTTTTAATGCATCTTTATCTGTTTTAGTTGGTTATGACCAGTCTGCAGTCTATATTGGAGAACCTGGACACGCCAGAATTGCTGTGCAAATGTGTAAAATGTATCTTGCTTGTGTCCCGGTGCTACCCACATATTTTCAGCACAAACTTCAGGGTGAGTGTTTTCTTAAATATTATTATTTCCCACACTTACAAGAGGAAAAAAAAATTATTAGCCAATGAGAGCATTTTTGTACTGGTGCTTATGAGCTGTCCTTGAATATCAGACAGTGGCTTGATGTGCGTATGATAAACTCATTGCTTAAAGGCAAATATACTGTGCACTGCAGTTGCTCTAGATCTGAGGGGAAGCTCTGCTGGTTTCTATCATCCACGCATGTGCAAGCAAAAATCCTGTGTTTGTGTTTTTGTTTTGTTTTTTTCCCTTGCATGCAATTTGAGTATTTTTTTTGCAGAGTGAAATATTACCTCTTTTATCAAGCTCTGGAGCAAGTGCATTTGCAGTGCACAGTAGATTTGCCTTTGTAAAAACCCCAGTGTGTCACCTTACCTATGCAGGCCATCTATGATCTTTTTATACTTGCTTGCACTTGCCTGCCTTTCCTTTGTCAGAGACTCTACCCAGCACTTCTGGGTAAGGGGCAGCATGGTGCTCCCCTGTGATAGTGTTTGGGTCAAGTAGCCAATTACGAGGTCTGAGAACTCTCACCTGACCAAGAGTGTGATGCCAGCAGCCCCCTGTTAGCTTAAGCTGGCCATACACCTATAGATTATCTGCAGATTTTCTATGGTTAGATGTAAAAAGTAGGAGATTCCTCCATCCACACAGTTTAGCGAACATGGAGAAATCTGTTGCACTTTTTCCATCTAACCATAGAAAATCTGCAGATAATCTATAGGTGTATGGCCAGCTTAAGACTGCAGATTTTAGTGCTGACTGCTACAGACTGAGAAAGGATTGACGAGGGAGTGCAGGTAAAAAAACCCAGTGGTGATCAAATACCACCAAAAGAAAACTGTTTGCGTGAAAATTATTTACATTTTGTTTGGGTACAGCATTGCATGACTGCGCAATTGTTAGTTAAAGTAGTGCAAAAAAATGGCTTGGTCATGAAGAGGGTAAACGCCTTTTGGAGCTTAAGTGGATAAATCACTTTCTACTCCTGTCCAGGATTAAGTGTCCCACGAGGCATCGCTCATCACACTATCACACCGTCTCAGGCACTGTATGTGTTCTGCACTGTATTTTCTGAAATGTAAACAAATAATGCATTCTGTATGCAGGCCAACTAATCGGCTGACTAACTAATCGAATATGAAAATTAATTATGACAACTATTTTGTGCGCTGCAGGACTCTTTGGTGCGCTTGCAGGACGCTGAAAAATGTCCTGCAAGCCGCATCTTTGGTGCGCTGTAGAAGCGATATATTTACCGCTCCTATTGCGCCCCTTCCCATTGAAAACGATGGGGCAGCGCTCCAAACCCGCCCGCAAAACGCTGCTGCAGCGGCTGTTTGCGGGCGGTATTAACCCTTTTTCGGCCCCCGCTAGCGGCCGAATAGCGCCGCTAAAAAGACGGTAAAGCGGCGCTAAATATAGCGCCGCTTTACCGCCAGCGCACCCAGCGCCTTAGTGTGAAAATAGCCTTACATTTTTATTTCACGGTATACAGGTGTCTACTAGTGCACTTAAAGGGCCATCTATACTACGGTATATATTTTGTATATGCATGGTTATGTTATTGAAGTGAAAAGGCATCCTCACAGAAAGATTTTTACCTCTGCATTCCTGTTCTAGTGACAGTTGTAAAATAAAAAAAATTTAATTTTTTCTTAGAGAGGTCCTTTAAACTTGTTGCTTTTAATGGACCTAGTGTGGGGCCACTTTAATGTATACAGTGTTGTGTGTGATGTGTGTATGTATGTATGTATGTATGTATGTATGTGTATATATATATATATGTGTGTGTGTGTGTGTGTGTGTGTGTGTGTGTGTGTGTGTATGTATGTATGTGTGTATGTATATATATATAATATATATATATATATATATATATATATATATATATATATATATATATATATATATATATAATATATGTGTGTGTGTGTGTGTGTGTGTGTGTGTGTGTGTATGTATGTATGTATGTGTATGTATGTATGTGTATATATTTTTTTTTTTATTTATTTGGGTTATACTGCCGCATGCAGGAGGATTAGACACTGACAAGCCTTAAAATTGTAGCCCACCCACAGGATAGGCTCTCCTCTACCCAGCATGCCTGTATTTTTATTGGTGTTCTAGGAGGATGGGTCTCCATTGTTCAGCTCTGCTGAAAAAATTCTAGCCATTTTTTGCTAGCCTTTTTTTTCCTTTTTTATTTTGTCCTTTGAATGGAAAGAGAATAAAATTAAGATTTCTCGCTACATTGCTGCGTGAGCTTTTGTCCACATAGCAGCTAACTGGATTGACCTTTCCTAAACCTGACTTACCTGGACATTGCTGGACTAGCCTGGACTGTGACCTTCAGGCACTGGGCTCTGCATTATGATACTTTCCAGACTTGTATTGGTAAAGGTTTGCTGCTGAGCTCCTTCCAGGTCCAGAATCTTAGCATTTTGTCAGTGCCTGACCCATGTCTCTGAAGATTCATTCTTGAGTAAGGATGTTTGGGCTGAACCCAGGCACCAGGCACTACTTCACTGTTTGCACCTCTGGGTGCGTTTTGAAACTTTCTGCTACTTCAGGTTTTCTGTGGAAAAGGTTAACGCTAAGGGACTGAGCTTTGATGTCATCCCCTGTTGAAGTGTTGCTCTTGCGTGCTGTCTGATCCATTTCCTGCCACACAGTGTAGATGCAGCACCATGCTGCTGCTTTGCAAAGCACCACATGGACCTCTGGTCTGTCCCTACTGCCTACCTATGGTGACATGGTCACCTGTGGCATCCAATCCTCATCAAGTACCTAGGCTTGTGAGTACCCAGGGACATGTCTCACACTTTGGGTCTGGTTGTATCGCAGCTGCATTGGCGCATCATAGACATGGGGATAGCTTCACTGCTAAATGCCCATACTCTTCTAATGGTTCCAGAGGCATCTACTTTCTATCCTCCAAAGGAACTTACCCTTGCAATTTGGAATTTGATATTCTGTAGATATAGGATCTACTTGAGCAAAGTCTCATTCATCTCACCATGTTAGGTCAAGTTACCTTTCCTGTCATCAGGGCTTTTGCAAATCTTTTATTTAGTCAAAGGGAGAGGCTCATAGACCCATGACACATTACAAACATGTTGTCAACAAGTGCTAAACAATTGAGTGTTACACAAAAAAGACAGCAATTTGTCAGGCACCGGAAGAATTGCATTGTTCAGCATGGAGAGACCATGCAACCATCCCTTTTCATTTTAACTTATAACAGGTAGACTTTGCCACTGTGAATACACAGAGCAAACATCGGAAAAAGAAAGGAAATTATTATAGAAAGCTAGGAGAACAGAAAGTAGAGTAGATGGAGGGTGGAGGGAGAGGGGATGTCCAGGTTGGGGGGTGGAGAAGGGGGAGAAAAATAAATTAAAAAGGGGGGGGGGAGGGAGGGGAATGCAAAATTGTGAACTATCACGTCCACATTCCAACTAGATGTGTATATGATGCTAAAGGTGGGAACCTCAAGTTCTCAGCGGTTTAATTTGGATCTATTATTTTGTTCTATTCTGCAATCGTGTTTCCAAGAAGGGTCTGACCTTCATCCGAATAGATGAACGTGTTCCAGAGTGACCACGTCTTGGAATACCGTTCTTGTTGGTTTCGTGCTGTAAGAATAAGGTCTTCAAATTTATTGATTTCCTTTACCTTTCTGAGCCACATCCCAACAGTTGGAGACTGTGTGGGGATTTCCACTTAAGCGGAATGCATGATTTGGCGGCGTCAAGAAGGTGGCTGATTGATTTTTTTTTGTAGGTCTTCACTGGGGCATCTGAGATGTGAAGAAAGAGAAAAAGGCAGAGTTATCTGGTATTTGCCGGTCTGTGAATTTCTGGGCAACACTTTTGACCTCTCACCAGAATTGTTTTATGTTGGGGCAATTCCAAAAAACGTGGAGTAATGTACCTCGTTCCTCCTGGCATCTCCAGCATCTATCTGATGCTGTGGGGAAAATTTTATTTCACTTTGCAGGTGTTCTGTACCACCTGGTTAAAATTTTAAAATTAGTTTCTTGCGTTTTGGTGCCATCAGGGCTTTTGATGGCTCAAGACTGTCAAGATTCATGCAATTTTTCAGATACTGACTGTAGTCCATCTCTGACTTTCTTGAGGCCTTGTAACAGGCCAGACCGCCGGTCATTTACTATGATGATCTCTGACAAAGTCCCAGTAGTCCATCTCTGAAGAGACAGTTACGGCAGAAGTTGTTTTGGACTTGATTTGCTCTGTGAATACTAACCTGCATTATAGTATTACAGCCTTAAGTCCTTGCTCCTACAACCGCAAAGACCTTTTCACAACACATGCTGTTTGAGGTATTCCTGTATGTGCATTGTAAGCACCTTGGATCAAGGGCCCCATCTAACCGTGTATTGGAACTGTCCTTTTTAAAAAGAGAATTTCTTAAATGGTCGTCTATATTCATTCTAGATCCACCAGTTACCCATCTTAACCGAAAACAAATAGGTATATGTGGGGCTTGCCTTTTTAAAGATTTTTTGACAGGCAGCTGGAATCTCTCCTTGGATACCAGTTTGATTTGGCAGTTGCTGCCCTCCATTCTGTATTGACAGGGACAGTTAAGCTGCTGAATTGAGGCACAGTGGGTTAGATTCCTCAAAGATCTCTCCAATGCTGGGGTACACCCCTGCCTAATTGAGAGTGTAGAACAAATGGCTGGGGCCTTGTGCTTCAGTTATTATGGCTTGTTGCAAGCACCCAAAGGTATATCTGGCATAGGTCTGACATCCACACATTTGTGTAGATGCTGATGCTACATCTAAAGCTCACCTGACTCTCTTGGAGTCAGTGTGGAGTATTTCTAGGGATTTGCATAGCATGGTATACTGTTTATTATTAATAATATACAGGATTTATATAGCGCCAACAGTTTGCGTAGCACTTTACAACATGAGGGCAGAAAGTACACTTGCAATACAAATCAATACAGGAGGGATCAGAGGGCCCTGTTAGTTGGAGCTTACAATCTAGAAGGGAGGGTCAAGTGGAAACAAAAGGTAATAACTCTGGGGGTGAGCTGATGGAGAAAATGAAAATACAGTTGTTAGGTTGGGGTAGGGTAGGCTTCTCTGAAGAGAAGGGTTGATGAGTCTGGCAGCAGCAGTATATGCCCTTTTGCCTTTCCTCCTTTGCAATCTCTTCTATGTCTGCTCTGTCGGATTGTGATGGGGAACCTTCCTGTGTTCCTCATAGGTCTGGATTAGCCCAGGCAGGTTTGGTACTTCAGCCTGTTGGATTACTGGTGGATACTTTGTGGGCTGTGTGCTTCACAGGCTATTGCACTCTATTGCTTTTTGGTACCATGGACTGGTTTACTGTGCTGCTTCATGGTCTCTTAATGGCTGGGCCATGCAGCCCTGGCCTTAGGGGATGGGTGTTTCCTCTGAATCGGTGAACCTGTGAGTTTACTGTTAAAGCGGACCTTCAGTAATTTTTTTTAACTTTCCATCTATTAAATCTTCTGCCCTTGTGTTAACTTTGGATAGTAAAACATATTTTTTTTTTTTTTTTTTTTTCCCCTGCCAGTAAATACTGTATTTATCAGGGTATAAAACACACACACTTTTCCTCCCTCCTGAAAATAGGTGGCAAATTGTGGGTGCGTGTTATATGCCCATATAGGCTGCCTCAGAGGGGAAGGAATGGGGCGAGTGCCACCACATTTCACAGATCTGGATCTCCTGTGTGCTTGGCTCGCAGCCACGCCTCCTGGACGGCTCCTAGCGTTGATGTCGCGTGTCCCGGCATTGGACGGGTGTTATGTCCATCACAGGAGCCGGGATTGGACATGCACCGAAGATCTGTCTAATCTGATACTGATCAGGCTGCATTAACAGGGACACTGGTGAGGCTGCAATGATGGGCACTGGTGAGGCTTCAATGATGGGCACATGGGCACTGGTGAGGCTGCAATGATGGGCACTGGTGAGGCTGCAGATGGGCACTAATCATGCTTCATTAACCGCTTCCCGACTGCCTCATGCAGATATACTGCGGCAGATGGGCACTTTTATTTTTTTTACAAAAAATATGTAGAAGAATGCGTATCGCCCTAAACTGAGGAAAAACTATTTTTTTTTTTTTTTTTTTTTTTTTAGATATTTTTTTGTGGGATATTCAATATAGCAAATATACCCTTACTGGTATTGCAAAGATTGGGTGTGGTGTGGAGGCCTAGAGCCGCCTCCTTTTCTGTGATTTTGGCATACTGCCTTAACTAGTGCATGGTTCCTTGTCTTTCTGTCCAGCAGTAGTAACTCAAGAGTGTGTGTGTGTGTGTGTGTGTGTGTGTGTGTGTGTGTGTGTGTGTGTGTGTGTATATGTATATATATGTGTGTATATATATATATATATATATATATATATATATATGTGTATATATATATATATATATATATATATATATATATATATATATATATATGTATATATATGTGTATGTATATATATATATATATATATATATATATATATATATATATGTATAATAATTACCTGTAATTTAGTTTGTGATGTATAAATATTTCTTCTATTTGCACAGGACACAGTTGACATTTTGGTTGGATGGCATATAGATCATACACAAAAACCTTCTCTCACACAACAGGTGTCTGGTAAGCTGATTTTTGATTAACAGAATTGCTTGGGTTTGTATCGTACACATCCGGATGTAAGTTTTTATCTTAATCATGAAACCACTAACAACATTTTCATGGTGCAAATATCAGGTTTTAGAAGTAGTAACACTTGAATTTTTTTTTTTTTTTAAATATTTTTTACACATTCACGAATAATATGTAAAAAGAAATTCAAGATGGCAAAATTTCAAAACGACAGGTTGCAAAAAGTAGTAGATCACCCCCCTTTAAAAATTGTTCAAAAATATTAATATTAAAATGGTTGGATCTAAACATGTAGGCCCCTTTACAAGTTAATTTTTTTTGGTGACTAGGGACAAAGAAGGCAAATGTATTTAAATACGATCTTCAGCTGTGTTGATATAAAACAAGATGGTTCAGAGACATTTAGACAAAATAAAGGTGAATAACAAACCTGGGTCAGTTGGCCTACACCCATGTGCCCTCATACTGTAGTTGAGCTCTGTTATATTCAAGCCATGGTTTCTAATATTTAGACTCTTGAATGACTGCCATGGTACAACTGGACTGGTGAAAGACTAATGTGGTGCCTATATGTAATAAAGGGATCAAAGTCTACCAAGTAACCACAGAGCACCACTTTTTTTATAGTCCATGAAGGTACTTGAGAGTTTAGTAAAAGACCACATACAGGCAGTCTCCGAGTTACAAACGACTCATACTTACAAGCGGAGGGAGAAAACGTGAGAGAAAATCTACCCCTAGGAAAGGAAATTCACTCCTGTAATTAAGTTATCATGGGGAAAAAGGTGTCTCCACTGAAGCTTCATCACCAATCCTTGTTTCCACAACAACCCAAATTTTTCAAAATGCAGTTGTCGCAGAAAGGGAGGTGAAATCTTATAAACCAGGGCACAGACAGCAAAACAAACATTACAGCATTAACACCCTTACATATGCTATCCAAAAAACTTAAAGGGGGTGAAAAACCTCCTGTGATGCAGCTGCCCCACTTTTACTTACCTGAACCCGGTCTTTCTAGCCACTGGGACGAGCACACAAGCTCCAGCTGGTGTCTCGGGTCCTGATTGGATAGATTGATAGCAGTGCAGCCATTGGCTCTTGCTGCTGTCAATCAAATCCAATGATGCAGGAGCCAGGGGAGAGACAGTCCTGCTGTCTGTGTCAATGGACGCAGGACACAGGAGTGTGCGCACCCCTGAGGGAGAGCGGCTCTCCAACTGGATACTCGAGAAGAGGAGGAACCAGGAGGACTGCCCTGGGACCCAGAAGAGGAGGATCAGGGCCAGAGGAGGTAAGTATGACATTTTATTATGATTATTTTTTATTCATCTCCCCCCCCCCCCCCCCCCCCCAAACGAACCTTTAGATATCCTTTACGGGTTTTTTTTGGCTCAAGTTGCACTTTGTACATGTCCGACTTGCAAACAAAACAACTTAAGAACAAACCTGCCTGTAGAAGAGTATTTGCTAGAAAACAATATTTCACTAAATAGACTATCGATTTTATGATAAATCAAAGTTGTCAAACAAATCTGCTTTGACAGTTAACTGCTAATGTGTAAGTTAACCGCTTAAGGACCACCCTACGTACATGTACTGCGGCAGAGCATCCCATTTCCTAGTCTTCAGCGCGGGTCCGGTGGCCGCTGGGAACCTGGCGATCATTCAATGAGGAGCAGAACGATCTGTTATGACTGAAAGGAAAATGGAGATCTTATGTTTCTGCTAAGAAACATGGATCTCCATTTTCCTTTAGTCAAAGCACTCCCCCCTACAGTTAGAAAGCACACATAGGGAACACATTTAGACCCCTTTCACACTGGGATTTTTTTCAGGCGCTTTAGCATTAAAAAAAGCGCCTGTAAAGAGCCTCAAAAAAGCTTCATCTGCAATCCCAATGTGAAAGCCCGATTTTTTTATTTATTTAACGCTAAAGCGCCTGAAAAAATGCAGAAAAAATGCCGAAAAAATGCCCCAGTGTGAAAGGGGTCTTCAACCCTTTGATCACCCCTGATGTTAACCCCTTCCCTGCCAGTGTCATTTATACAGTGTCTTTGCTTTTTTTTATTTTTATTTTAGTTTTTTTGTTTTTAAAGCACTGATCATTGTATTGGTGTCACTGGTCCCCAAGAAGTGTCACTTGGTGTCCAATTTTTGTCTGCCGCAATGGTACAGTGCCGCTAAAAATCGCTGATCACTGCCATTACTAGTAAAAATAAAATAAAAATAAAGTCCTTTAACCACTTCCCGCCCGGTCAATAGTAAATTGACGTCCGGGAAGTGGCTTCGTTATCCTGACTGGGCGTCATATGACGTCCTTCAGGATAACAGCCGCCGCGCGCCCGTGGGGGGCGCGCATCGCGGCGATCGGTGGAGCGGTGTGTCAGTCTGACACACCGCTACACTGATCTCGGTAAAGAGCCTCCGGCGGAGGCTCTTTACCACGTGATCAGCCGTGTCCAATCACGGCTGATCACAGTGTAAACAGGAAGAGCCGTTGATCGGCTTTTTCCTCACTCGCGTCTGACAGACGCGAGTAGAGGGGAGCCGATCGGCGGCTCTCCTGACAGGGGGGGTCTGCGCTGATTGTTTATCAGCGCAGCCCCCCCCTCAGATGCCCACACTGGACCACTAGGGAAGCCCCCAGGACCACCAGGGCAGCCCCCAGCATGTGGATGGCCAGGTACATCCCCCATGGCCATCCACATGTTAAAAAAAAAAAATCAAAAATATGCCAATCAGTGCCCACAGATGGGCACTGATTGGCACATCATATTTAATAAAAAAAAAAAAGTAAAAAAAAAAGGATTCCCAGCAATGCCACCCATAAGTGTTATCAGTGCCACTCATCAGCGTCCATCAGTGCCCATCCGTGCCCACCCATGCCCACCTATCAGTGCCCATCCATGCCACCTATCAGTGCCCATCCATGCCACCTATCAGTGCCACCTATATGTGTGCATCAGTGCCACCCATAAGTACCCGTCAGTGCCGCCTATGAGTGCCCATCAGTGCCACCTGAGTGCCCATCAGTGCCGCATACCAGTGCCACCTATCAATGCCCATCAGTGCCACCTATCAGTGCCCATCAGTGCCGCCTATCAGTGCCCATCATCAGTGCCCCCTCATCGGTGCCCCCTAATTGGTGCCACCTCATCGGTGCCCATCAGTGCCGCCTTATCAGTGCCCATTAGTGCCGCCTTATCAGTGCCCGTCATTGAAGAAGAAAACGCACTTATTTACAAAAAAAATTAACAGTGACAAAGAAAAACTTGTTTTTTTGCAAAATTTTCGGTCTTTTTTTGTTTGTTGCGCAAAAAATAAAAATCGCAGAGGTGATCAAATACCACCAAAAGAAAGCTCTATTTGTGGGAACAAAATGATAAAAAATTTGTTTGGGTACAGTGTAGCATGACCGCGCAATTGTCATTCAAATTGCGACATCGCTGAAAGCTGAAAATTGGCTTGGGCGGGAAGGTGTCTAAGTGTCTGGTATTGAAGTGGTTAATCTATCCCATAGTTTGTAGTAGGCAATTCAATCAATATATGCTTTATTGGGGGTTTTTTTTCTCCCCAAAAATATGTAGCAGAATGCATATTGGCCTAAATTTATGAAGAAATTGGATTATTTTTTTTATTTTATTTTTAATTGTGGGCTTTTTTGTTTATAGCACAAAAAATAAAAACCGCAGAAATAATCAAATGCCACCAAAAGAAAGCTCTATTTGTGAGGAAGGAAAGGACAGTGCTGTACCGCAAAAAATGGCTTAGTCTTTAAGGGGGTAAAATATTCCGGAGCTGAAGTGGTTAGTCTACTGGCTTAAAGAATTCAGTTTGTAAATGGGTAGAAAACTGTCTAAAATACTGTATTTAGAGAGTAGTGGTTAATGATTCATTCATGCAAGATTATGTGCTGGGACCCTTAATTTTTTTATTTATAAAGCATATAGATTTTAGGTTTAAAAGAATTGTTTTGGTGCTTGCAGATTACACCAATATGGTCATGTGTATAAATACATAGGTAATCCATATAGTGAACTTGTAGTTAACATGAAGAACAGAGGTACAGTGAGGAACCCCTTGGTCGTTAATGGATCAAACCAAATGTATAAAAGTATACATTTTGATTACAAAATATCAATATACATGTACAGACAATACATATAGCTCAAAAAAGCCATATCTAATACCCTGATTTGATACAATTGTATAGATGAATGAATTCATCTATACAATTGTATAAATCAGGGTATTAGATGTGGCTTTTATGCTCTATATGTATTGTCTGTATATTTATATTTTGTAATAAAAATTTATACTTTTATACATTTGATCTGTCTAATGACCCCAAGGGGTTCCTCACCGTACCTCTGGTACTAGGTGTTTTCTTCATGTTTGCTATATTTGGGTCAGACAAACCAAACCTTTTCACATACAGTCCCATCCCTCCCTGCACGCTCTGTAGTAGTTATTCACTATTTATTACAGAGGCAAAGAGGACAATCTTTACATCTGGAGGAAAAAAGATTTAACCTTCCATATATGAAAAGGCTTCTTCACAGAGCAGGTTGAACGAAAAAAAACTTTGCATTAACCACCTGAGGAGACAGTGGAGTCCTTTAATGGCTGATATAGAAACTGTTTTATATTCAATGTTTTTTCTTTACACTAGGCGTGATCAGTTTAACATTTGTGTAAGGCTTTCAGAATGTCTGTTTTGTCAATTGACTATCAGTGGTTTGCTGTTACAGGATGGTTACAGAGTCTAGAACCCTTTTGGGTTGCAGATCTGGCATTTTCCACAACTCTACTGGGTCAGTTTTTGGAAGACATGGAAGCCTATGCTGAGGTGAGGGACTGCATTCTACGCTACTTAAGAAAATGCTTTGCATGAAACGCACTTAAGATGTTGCTTATGTGCGTTTTTGTTTTTTTATTTATTTATTTTTCTTCTTAGAAATGTAGACTTTTTTTTTTTTTTTTTTTTTTTATTTAATGGATAACTCTTAATTATGTATTGAAATGGTACGTACAGTTGTGTTTTTAAAAAGTGAGTAAAGCACAAAATCCTACATAATGGCTTTTATTTCCATACACTCAAATGCATTGGGAACACTGCACAGTGTACTCCAAATCAAAACATTAAGAAAAAGGTTTCAAATTTGTTATTACTTTACAGAAAGTGAAGAAAAAGAATATTAGGCTTTTCTAGTGCAAGGCAGTGTCTGCATTTTTCTTTACAAATTCAAACATTTACTGTATAAACAGAAAAATGCTTCAAGATTTGGCTTTCCTGTGACTCATTTAACTAATATTTAGTTGTATAACCACTTTTTCTGAGAATTGCTTTACATCTGTATTGCATGGAGTTGACCAACTTCTAGCACCTGTGAACAGGTATTCTAGGGCCTAGGACAATCGCACTACATTCCACAATTTCTCTGCATTTCTTGGTGTTGCCTCAGAAACAGCATTTTTAATGTCACCCCACAAGGTTTCTGTTGGATTAGGGTCTGGGGATTGGGCTGGCCACTCCATAACTTTAATCTTGTTGGTCTGGAACCAAGATGCTGCTCGCCTACTGGTGTTTGGTGTCGTGGTCTTGTTGAAACCCCCATTTTGAGGGCATTTCCTCAAGTTTTTTTGATGTATTCAAACTGATCCTTGATCCCTGGTAAGTGATAAATAGGCCCAACACCATAGTATGAGAAACCTCCCCATATCATAATGCTTGTGCCACCATGCTTCACTGTCTTCACAGTGTGCTGTGGCTTGAACTGAGTGTTAGGGGATCATCTGACAAATTGTCTGCGGCCCCTGGACCCCAAAAGATCAATTTTGCTTTCCGTCTACAAAATGTTGAGCCATTTCTCTTTAGGCCAGTCAATGGGGCTTTGTGGGGGCTTCTTGCCGATAGCTTGGCTTCACATAGGTGTCTTCTAATTTGTTACAGTACTCTGTTAACTTTACACCTTTTTTTATCACCCTGGAGCTGATCAGTTGCCATTTAGGCTAGTCTTCCATCCATTCAAATGGTAGTTTTCCGTTTTTCTTTCTTCCAGGTCTTTGTTTTTGGTTGCCATTTTAATGCATTTGAGATCGTTTAGCCGAGTAGCCTTTAAGTTTATGCACTTCTTTATGTTTTACCCTCTGCAATCAACGTTTTAATCCTAGTACGCTGTCCTTCTGAACAATGTCTAACGATTCATTTTACTCAGATTTTCAGTGAGAAACGCACTATACCCAGCATGTACAACATTTTTTTGCAGCCCTCCTCCTTAACCCCTTTACACCGACCGTATGCAAATTTGCATTCATGATTTGTAGGGTTTGAACTGGGGTAATGCCGATGATCACCCCAGTACTGTTTTTTTTTAGAGTGGGCGGTTGGCACACAAATTCCTTTTTTAAATTCAAACTGTAGCACTGACGCAAGTCCATTTTTTTTTTTTTTCCCCCCACAGAAGCGTGACAATCCCTCCACCTCTGGTCTAACTAATCACTCTCACCTAATGGCATGGACCCCTGTGCAAACAGGTGGTCATGCAAGCGGGTATCAAAAGGGTTAACACAGACCATAAACTTCTCACGTCTCCTTAGATCTCAGCAAGGACACCAGGTCATGGGTAGAAAGAAAAGATCCAAGTGCTCACCGCTAAAGTATAAGATTCAATTTTTGTGTTCAAACACTAATCACATAAAGATGATAAAAACACAGCATGTAAAGCCAACAATCGTGTTAGTTCCGTAGGGCAGCAGCGGGTGACGTCATGCGTAGATCCTCCCCCCCCCCCCCCCCCCATACGCGTTGCGTTTAATCATAACTTCAACATTACTGGACTTCCTTCCCCTTCCCTTCGTTAGCAGACGGAGGCACTTTGGGAAGGGGGGAGGAGTCCGGTGACGTCGATGTTCGTGACGTCACCGGATCTCTGACAGAAGATCCCCAGTCCCAAGTTGTAGGACAAGTCGTACAAGTGTGAAAGGGGCCTACAGGAGATTGAACACTGGCAAGCAAAGCTGTAAGACAGCTTGATATAACCCCACAAAGTCCAATAATGGTCCAGTTTTTTATTAGGAGAATGTAAACCCAATTCATTTTTTTTTTTTCTTTAGTCAAAAGTTGCAGAGCTGGAGGAGTTCATCTTGCAGCCTTCTGGATCATCTGATTCTTAGCAGAGTCACGGAGGCCATACTTGAACCCCACTGTGTGGTAGTCAAAGGGCTGGGCTATAATGTGATGCAATGGGCACGGTGGCACTTTCCACTCCGTGTGAGTTACCTGTAGAGTACTTTATAGGTCCAGGGTCTCAATACATCCCTCTGCTGTAATCCTGTCTTAGAAGACTAACTTGGGAATATGTTGGCTGGAGGAGTGAAGGCTGTCTGGTGTGTGCTTACTGCCCTGTCTGGATTCCTGTCAGCCATCCAGATTGCCGCTTGTTGAGTAACAAGGCTTGTCCCTGCTGAAAGGGGAGCCAGGCATCTGTACATTATATTCTGCATCCTCTTTGGGGGTTAAGGTTTGAGTTCTATGACACCTTTAATGTGTCGCAGACACTCAGTTGGTGCAGCAATGCTTTTAATTGTTGCATGTATTTTATCACTGCTGCAGCACACTCTGGTCAGTAACCCTGCCCACTCTACATACTGACACTTGCTGGTGTGTACGTGTGCGCAATTCCTCTCCATCTCCCACGCTCTGCCGTAGAGATCCACCTAGCTCCTTGCAAGGTCTAGGATCGGTCATCCCTTCTGCTGACTTGCAGTAACCTGGTCAAAGATGACTATTAACCCTTTCTGCTTCAGCAGTTGGTTTTTGAGTACCCATTATTGGGAATTTTCTCACTCTACATACTTTTTAGTATTCCCTATCATAAGTGCAAGGGTAGCGGTCCTGAAGCAGATAGCCTGGATCACTGTCCCCCTGCTTGAGTCCACACATTTACCTCTGCTCCCTCTTTTAAAGGCTAAAGTCACTTTTGTAAATGCACATAATTTTGCAGGTAAAAACAAATGTGCTTTTAAAGCATTGCGCCCGTCATCAGCATATCGTGGGTGCAATGTCTGGATCCTGTACAGTACGGCTGTCTGCCCGTATCTCCTGTACGGACAGACAGTTACTGAACTGCAGGAAGTGTCAATGAACTACAAAGCTTACTGCTGCAGTGGAAGATGGTACTGTAGTTCATTCACAGAACTCTGTGAATTAATGATGTGGTTGTGTGGGTGGAGCCCCGCACAGCTGCGCTGTTTTTAAATTGTGACAGTAGGTGTGGGGAGAGGATCCCCCGCCTGTTGTCACAGTGGGGATGGGGGGGGGGGAGAGATGGATAGGCAAGTTCTCTTTAGTAACATGTTACTTGTTTTACCCTAAATATGGGTGTGACATATTGCAAAAGGTGAACTGATCCTTTTAACTACTTCAGGTATGGCACCCTCTGAAGTTTTCTGAAACTTTCTGTGTTGGTTAGCTGTCATGTTAGTGGACTCCGAATGCAAGGGTGGCAAGTGTGCTCCCACAGCCTCTCGTCAAGGTCTATTTTTTTATGTCCCTTTTAGCTGTAGCTGCTTCTACACATTTAGCTGAGGATGGTGAAGAGTTTACCTTGGGGGTCAGCAGGTGACTGGTAAATCATGGTCTGAGTTTGCTGACCCGCCATCCTGGAGCATCAGAGTGCAATGCAGTGGGACTACTTGTAAAGTTAGAGCTGTATTAGGGAGCAGGAGCCGCAGAAGCCAATGCCTCCTCTGTAGCACTGGCTCCTGTCCCATGCGTAGTAATACTAACTGCACTCCATCTCTTATCCCTGCTAGAGGTCTCCAGAGTGGAGTGGTCATAGGAGAACAGTGCACCCTTTGCCCCAGCAGAACCAAGGCTAAGCTCTAGTCTGGGACAACCTCTACCTTCGGTGTCTTTTTTTAAAAAGGGTTCATTTTTGTTTTCCAAAAGCCTCCAAGGCCAAGTTTTCTGTTTTACTGCAAATATTGGACTCCCATATATACTACAAACAACCCCTCCTTGCAGTGAGGGGATACTCCCACTTATGAGTGTAGATCAATATGTAATCGCTTTTGACGCTGCCTGGATCCCAGACATGTTGGACAGTCCAGAACGCGGTATCCAGGGGATGCAAGCTCGAACTTTGCCTCCACATACCTCATGTTGTCAAATCTGCCACTGATGCCGCAAAGACCTCTTTGCGTAGCCATTGTTCCGTAGCAGAAAAGATTAATGGAATCTTCATGGAAGCTACAAAGTCATTAACTGATTTCCTCCATCCAGGCGACTTGCTCGCCTCTCTATGCAGATTAAGGATAACTACTTGCATGACCCTATCTTTCCAGTGCATTAAGGCCCTTCCTTTTTTGTCCACTACATCTCGGCTCTTCACAAAGGTGCTAGTCCATTTACTTCCTCTTATGGCATTCCTATGATGGGATACCTAATTACCTATATGACCTTCTGCTAAGGAAATAGTTTCTACAAACTTTGTCAGTCAATGTCTAACAAGCTGTTCAAACTCTGCAGAGGTTTGGGTGGACTCCTTGTTTGGAGTATCTAGGTCGTCAAGTGCAAATTCAACAGTCCAGGAACCATTCTATATCCTTTTCCTTTTGGCATAAGAATTCTTGACTTGATGGTTGCCTCCTTTGAGACAGTTCTGGATTCCCAAGTTTACTAAAGATCTAACATTCCAGGTTCAACAGAAAACTTAACAAGTTCGATGGATCCTCTATGGCAGTGGATGTTCTGGTGACTTCATTGGATTGGAGCAACACGGTGTTCGTATTTTCTTCTCTAAAACTCCTTTCTCCTCTGCTTCACAGGATCGAGGTTAAGAGCATCACACCAAATTTGCCCAGGGGTTGTGGTGTTTGAACCTCATAAGATTCCTGCAGGACTCCCCTGCGGGCTCTCCAGGTCGGCCGAATATTCTGTCTCAAGGACCACTTTACAAGCTTTTCAGTTGCTGGCTTTAAAGTTCTGGCTGTGATGCCCAGGCCTATTATACCTACACTTTTCACACATAGGAAATTGGCAACTCGCAACGTTCACGTGTGGGCATTAGCTAGGCTGGTCTGGATGTAAATGAATTTAGCTTAGGAATGCCCACTCCTCCTGACTGACCTGCATCCATCAAGGCAGTTTGATATTTGTAAAAATCCTGCTAAGGGGCAGCCCACTGCTTGCATTAGGGCTGAGGGCTCTTGAGGGGTGTACCAAGGCAGGATGCTGTAATGGTTTTAGGAAGCTATGTACAGCACCTTGCTGGTCCCTCCCACATCTGTGATCTGTCTGCATTGCATGGAAAAGCACAGAGCCCAAATAATGAGACCACTGAGCTTAAAAGGTATGTCATGCAAAATAGATTTTCTATACGCGTTCATTAGAGGGAAAAAGGCGGCACCAGGAAAGGCAAAATATAAGCATATTAAGCTTCAGCTTTAAGCTGATGGGTTTTTTTGTTGTTTTTTTTTTAGGTATATTGGTTGCTTATGGAAGATGGCAGAATCTAGAGCATAAATGAGTACTTTCTCACACTATACAAACTCGTGTATGTAAATGTCTAATATTCATTTTTCCTTTGCCCATCAGGATCTTGGCAATGTAGCTTCTGGTGAATCCGTAGATGAAGACATTCCGCCTCCATCAGTTTCATTGCCTAAGCTTGCTGCCCTTCTTAGAGTGTTTAGTACTGTGGTACGAAGTATTGGGGAACGTTTCAGTCCAATTCGAGGACCTCCCATTACCGAAGCATATGTCACAGATGTAAGTATAGAAATCGGCCCTGTACAGTTGTATTTTTTTTTTTTTGTGAGGCTCTGTCTTCTCTGTCTATGGTCATTGCCTGAATCATGTTATTCTAGGTGTCAGATTGTTAGAGTTCCTCTAGATTAGGGGTATTGAATTTAAACCCCCCCCCCCCCCCCCACAGCACTGTCTCCCCTTCACACCACACCCCCCTCCCCCAGCACTGTCTCCCCTTCGCACCCCCTCCCCCCCACAGCACTGTCTCCCCTTCGCACCCCCCACAGAACTGTCCCTTAAAATCTCCCCCACAGTATTACTCCCCTTTACATGACCACACACACATACGACCCCCACTCCCCATCCTTCACAAAGTCACAGCCATGTCCTTTCCTCCCTTCATACTCTCCTACCTTGCAGAGAGCAGGAGGTGGGACAATCCTGAACTGAAGGCAGAGGCACAGCAGCACTGGACTGGATGGGGCGTGGGAGCTGGTTGGTAACTTTATTTTAGCAAGCTCGTGATTGGTTTCTAGGACCTAGCAGCCAATTACCACCTGGTTAACAAGGAAAGTTTAATGACAGCGGCGGAGGCTGTGGACAAAAGTGGCAGGTAATTGGTGCGATAACGGCAGTCTGGAAAGAGCAGTAGCTCGGGCCGGACACGGCCCGCTCTAGATGAATGAAAAGTACATTTATTTAAAGATCTGTTATGTAGTAGGTAACTTCTTTTGAAGCCTTGCAATGTGAGTGTTCCCATTGTACATACCCTTTTTTAAAGGAGCTCTGCAGATATTTGGAGTACTTTTTGGCATACAGACATTTTGTGTTTTATTTAAGAGATGTGTGTTTTTTTTTTTTTTTTTTTTAACAACTAATGTTTAAAAAAAGAAGTTACTTCTCAAATCATCCCTTCACTGCATTATATTTCCACTCTGCCTCTTCTGTGTGGGTCATTTGAGACTGTTAAGTCAAGTTGTGGTGTTATGGTAAATCGCACTTTAGATATCAGGCAAGCTATTGTGAGGGGGTGGCAAGCATGAATTAAGAAAAAAAAAAAATAGGATCCCAGACTATACTAATGTATGAATTTTTGTGAAAGTCATCTTGTACATTGTTTTCTTTTACCGTTAGATTCTATATCGAGTAATGAGGTGTGTAACAGCAGCCAATCAGGTATTTTCTTCAGAGGTTGTACTGACAGCTGCCAATGAATGTGTGGGTGTGCTGCTTGGCAGTATGGATCCTAGCATGGCAATTCACTGTGAGATGGTAATTGCATACGGATTAGACCAACTGGAGAATTGCCAAGCATCCGGTACAGATTACATTATCTCAGTCCTCCATTTACTTACTCTGGTAAGCTACTGCTTAAATGCTCCCTCTTAAAAACTGCTTAAACATTTTAACATTTGGGTCTATTGGCTTGTTGACGGGAATGAGAAATAATTTAATGTATACTTTTGTCTACGATTAATGTTCCAACCATTTATCATCTTCATTCTTAACCTTAGGGAATTTCTGGCCAACTATGCTAAAATTACACTAGTAGATTTTCGAATGAACATGCGTACAAATATTAGTATGAAAATTCTCAGTGCGTTCAATGGCTTGATGAATGCTGTTTGAAAGTATTTTTAACATTCAATTTTGGAGCAAATAGACTTAACCGAGCAAAAATCAAGTCCACTGTTAAGAACTTAAAGAAATCTTTTACATTCTGCTCCTTTTAAGTGTTTTCGTTACTTCGATAGAAATTGAATGTTGATTTGACCCCACTAATGATTGGAAAATGGAAAGCATGTTCTTAAAAGGAAAAACTTTAAACGAAATTCTACTAGGGTACAGAGCTGCACGATTCTGACTAAAATGAGAATCGCAATTTTTTTTTTTTCTTGCTTGGAAAAAAGATCGCGATTCTCACGGCATAACATCGTTCACATTATACAAAAAAATTTGGCTAACTTTACTGTTTAGTATGTTGTGTGTTTTTTTGTTTGTTTGTTTTTTTTCTTATTCATTGAAGTGTATTTTTCTCTGCTAAAAATTTATATATAATGTTTGGGGGTTCCAAATTTTTTCTAGCAAAAAATACTGATTTTAACTTTGTAAGAAACGTCAGAAAAAGGGTTTAGTCTTTAGGCTACTTTCACACTGAGGCGTTTTTCAGGCGCTAACGGGCTAAAAATAGCGCCTGAAAAACGCCTCCCCTGCATCTCCAGTGTGAAAGCCTGAGTGCTTTCACACAGGAGCGGTGCGCTTGCAGGACGGCTAAACTTGCAGGACAGGACGGCTAAACTTCCCTTATTTACACACCTGAAGTTCATTCCTTTGATCTAAGAACAAAAAGTTACAATGTTTCTATTTATCTGCCAGCACAGACAATGTTGTGAAAAACTTGGCAGGCTGCCCATTTTTTTTTGACAGCTGAGTGAGCAGAGAACACTCTACACTGTTTGAAATGAGATCCCAATTTTTTAACAATTAATCGTGCAGCTCTAGTAGGGTATAGACAACTTTTGGTCTTCTAATTACCAATGTGCATAGTTTGGTGTCCTGACCATTAGAGCCCGTTCACACTACCGTGACTTGGGGGGCGACTTGTCAGACTGCAAGTCACCCCAAGTCACTTGACATCAGAAATTACATGCAAGTGAATGAGAGCCGTCTTAATGAACACTACTGAAGTCGCTCCGACTTCAGAAAAGGTTCCTGTACTACTTCAATCCGACTTCTAGGCGACTTGTACCCATTGATTTCAATGGAAGTTGCCTCCAAGTCGGATCCCCTGTCTTAACTGAAGCAACTTTCCAGGAAGTATAAATAGTTTTCTAGGCAAATCCCTCCCTCCCACAGAGCTCATTATTATGTGATTGGCCACTGCCAATGTTGCCTGGCCTGGGGACGACTTGAAGTTGTGTTGTAAATAACTCAGTCACGTCCAAGTCACGTCCAAGTCACGTCCAAGTTGCCTTGCTAAGTCGCTCTGTAAGTCCTGTTGCCCCAGTGTGAACAGGCACTCAGTTCTTTGAGGGGAAGTTGTGGACAAGGATGTCTTGGTCACCGAGAGGCATTTTCCAGTTGCTAAGATTTAGATCTGTGCAAACCTGTGCTAATATTTTTCCTTAAAACCACAAAGTTTTTATTTATTAAATTATTTGGTCCATGTATGGTGCATTGCAAGTACGCAAGACGTTCTTAACCTTATGAACTGTACAATTCTTGTATTTGCATGCATCTTGATACTCTAAGGGCAGCTTAAAGCACAGGTCCGCCCAGAGCTGCAAAAATTAAATGCCAGCAACTACACATACTGCAGCTGTTGGCTTTTAATAATAGGACATTTACCTGCCCTGGAGTCCAGCGATGTCGGCACCACAGCTGATGGTTTCATCAGCTGTCGGGTGCTGCCGATGCCATTGCTGGTAAGGGAACCAGGCAGTGTAACCTTACGGCTTCATGTCGAGAACCCTACTGCGCATGCGTGAGGCTCCACTCCTCTCTCCTACCGAGGGGTGACGTCGACGGCCGCGGCTCTCGGGAGTAGGGAAGTATACTAGTCATAAAGGTATCCGCTCCCCCCAAAAGGTGCTAAATGTGGCATCGGAGGTGGGGGAGGAGACAAATGAGCAGAAGTTCCACATTTGGGTGGTACTCCGCTTTTAAGAACCCTTACCAGATGGTTGGAATCAGGGCTGATTTACACTGTAAATATTGTTGCATTGTATTTATTATGTGTGGTATATTTATTTTTTATTTTTTTCTCAGATGGTTGAACAAATTAATACTAAAATACCCTCAACTTTTGTGGAGAAACTTTTTGTACCAGACTCAAAGCTGCTTTTGATACGTTACCATAAGGAAAAGGAGGTAGGTTTTTTTTTTTTTTTTGTATTATATAGTGCTGATTTTACTGGTTCCCACTTTGCTTGTGTGAACATGTAAAGGGAGTACCCCCCAGTAAAAGTAATATGGGACTTTAAGGGCAACTAAGCAATAACAAATATAGAAAAAGGCCCCTTTCACATGTGCGGACCGTTCAGATCCGCCTGTCAGTTTTTTCAGGCGGATCTGAACGGTCGCTCCATTGTCTTTATGGGGCGTCGGATGTCAGCGGTGACGTGTCTGCTGACATCCGATCCGCAAAATCCAGACAGATGGATGTCCTATTTTCCATCCGTCTGGCGGATCGGATGAAAACGGACAGGCGGTCTGTAATAATCCGACCCCCCCCCCCCCATAGAGGAGAGCGGACTCTGACAGATCCATCCCTGCAGACATGGACTTGTCATCCGCCGGCTCAAGTTAAGTTAAAGCAGACAGCCCCGTGTGAAAGGGGCCAAATAGAAACTTATTTTTTGTTATAAAAAAAAAAAAAGGTGTGATGCATACATTGCCATAAATTAAAATACATAAAACCAGAGAGCAGAATTGGATCATGTAAATACAGTTCCTTCAGTATTGAGCCCGATGCGCTTCAGGACCAGTATAGAGTCCTTTCTTCAGGGGCACTTCATGCAAAGTATTACTGCTATACAACATGCGATCCGAAGTAGGTCTGCACTATGAGTACCACCTGATATGGAGCCAAATGTGAAAAGGGGCTCAGATGTTACAGGGAAACTGAGGGATATGAGACCTGGAAAAGTAATCATCACAATTGGAATGTTTACGGGCATCAGGTAAGTTTGAATAAGTGGAAAGCCATTTTTACGAAATCGCTGATTTGAATGGTACTGCTGATTTTACTGGTAGTATTATTGGATACCACAAAGGACAAAAAATTTTCTTTTGTAAACGGGATAGATATCTAGCCAGGTCCAATACGGACAAACGTCATGCCCGCTCTACCTCTCTGGCTGGGTTCTTGGCTCTTGATTGGATAGATTGATAGCAGTACAGCCATTGTCTGCTGTCAATCAAATGACGCCGGGGCCGAGTCCGGCATTCTGTGTCTATAGACGCAAATGCTGAACTCAGGAGCGCGCCAGCAAGGTAACCCCTGGGAGAGAGCTTTTCCTAGGGGGTTTACCGATGCGGGGAGGAGCCGCAAGCTCATTGGGGGACCTCCAGAAGACGACTATCTGGGTCACTTAGGCCATTGATGTGAACGAATGCTCAAGCGTTAAACGTGTCCACTTTTTTTTCTTTTTTTCCTGCCTCTAAGTGTGTGTGTGTGTGTGTGTGTGTGTGTGTGTGTGTGTGTGTGTGTGTGTGTGTACATGGACACATATGCTATCATGCAGGGGCGTTTAGAGGCAGGGGAAAAAGACACCCCTAAAAAATGTCCAGTGTGCATGAGGCCCTACACTTAGCAAGCCTTTTTTTTTGCTACTGTGCTAGGAGGATGAAACCTTTTATTTTTTTTTTTTTTTTTTTTTTTTTCAAAGCTGTGCTGAGAAATGTCTGGCAAATTTTTGATAGCTTTTTTTTTTTTTTTTTTTTTTACTTCAATCAAGATTCCACACTGCTTGTTGAGCTAGTCTCTACATCACAGCTATTGGAATTGTTTCTTAAGCCTATTTCTGAAGACCTTGCCTACAGCCTCGCTGTACTGACCACACCGGAATAGCCTGGAGTATGACCTTTTGGATACTGGGCTCTGCATTTTGACACTTTAGACTTGTGTGCTGTAGTTGGCCATGGAGTACTCTCTCCATGGAGCCTCTCTTTAGGGCTAGTTACTGCTAACCACGCAACATGGCTGCACATTGACACAGAGGGGACAGTTCTGCTTCTATTGGTGTCCCCAGCCCATGCTCCCCTCACCATTCTAGGGACATTTATTCCCTTTCCTCTTAGTGGGTTCCTGTAATCTAAAACCTTGTTACTCCTATTTGTTACAAGCTCATCGTCTTCTGAGTATTCCTCAGCTTTTTTGGGCAGTTGACTGAGTCCTCCGTCCTGCCCTCAGGGGGGACCTCCATACCTACTCAGGACTTTGTCCAAGTGTGTGCAACTCTTCGCACACTTTGACTGCATAAGCTCTCATTGTGCTCCAGCACCATTCCCTGGAGAATCTATCCTTCCAGGCCCTCAGATTAGGCCAGGCCACTGGTCCCTGTAACCATCTGACTCTGAGTCCCAACAGTTTATTTCTGAAGCTTTTTTTGAGGCACCTCAATCTCCTGCTTTCACCCCAGAATTACAGGGGATTGTATCAGACTTTATTGATCTAGCAGATTCCACCGTGTATTTAGAGGCTTATGCCGTGTACACACAACCGGACTTTCCGGCAGACTAGGTCCAATGGTCTTCCCAACGGCTTTTTCCACAGCAAAGATCCGATGAAGCCCACACA